>BLKM01000265.1:1532637-1888814 GCA_013340265.1 Coptotermes formosanus | reverse complement strand
GGTGGTGGTAGTGGTGGTGGTGGTGGTGGTGGTGGTGGTGGTGGTGGTGGGGCGGCGGCGGCGGCGGCGGTGATGGTGGTGGTGCTGGTGGTAGTGGTGTTGGTGGTGGTGGTGGTGGTGGTGGTGGTGGTGGTGGTGGTGGTGGTGGTAGTGGCGGTGGTGGTGGTGGTGCTGGTGGTGGCGGCGGCGGCAGCAGCAGCAGCAGCAGTAGTAGCAGTAGTAGCAGTGGGCGACACTAGCTTGCCCTTATCTGAAATACGGGCGTAGCATAAACTTGCTGCTATTTGGGTCTGGCAGCAGGCGCTGTGACTAGCAATAGTAAAGTGTTAGGATGCTGATATCTGACTATCGATTTAAATTAATTTACCTAATGGAATCGTTCCAAGAGCATCATACTGGACTGAGAGTAGGGCAGTCGTTGATCGAAGTCATATTTTGGAAAACGTGCCGGATGTGTACTAGTTTTTGGTCGGAAAACCTGAAGGGAGAGGCTGCTGAGATCATATTCAAACTTAAGTGGGAGGATAATATAAAAAACTAATCTTTGAAAAATAGAAAAAAATAGAAAAATAGAAAAAATAGAAAAATAGAAAAAAAGAATTTTCGCTTGATTCACCTGGCTCAAAACGAGGTTGAGTGACAAAGTCTGGTGAAGACGGTAATGAAATTTCGGGTGCCATAGTATGCGGAACTGAGCAACTATTATTTTTTCAAGGCGTCATCGTGTCTATTGGTTATTATGCCTAGTAGTGATACGCTATATAAATATAAGTCTGCATCCTAGTGACCAGTGATTGACAAGTGTTCTCATAGTGTGCATTAAGTGACTTAAAACGATACGGGCCTAACATTTCTGTTATGAAGCTTTGTATAGCAGTTGACTACGTCAGGTGGCCCTACTCCTTCCCGATGCCCACCCCTGCGGTCAATTAACGTGCGCCGCATTGTGCCGTGTTTACGGTCCGGTACGTTTGAACGTAACAGGCCAATTTATTTCTGCGGTCTCCACTTGAAAAGAGTTGATGCACTATCTCGGACCGTAGCCATTCGCTGCGGCAGAGTTTCTCAGCTGGGTGTCCGCGGCTCGTTGCCGGCTTTCACGGTGGCCTTAGAGAACAAATTGCTCTGCTAACTAACCTGCCTAACAATGTTACTATAACAAATTGTGGACATAATTATTTATTGAAATTAAACATCGCATCTACAGGAACATGTTTCGGCTTGATATTTAAAGCCGTATTTAGGCTGTTTCTACAAGTATAAAAAGAGGAATCGTATAAAAATATATGCATTGTATTAATTGATTAATCTATCAATTCATATACTGTAACATTACTTACCTAAAACAACGGGGTACCCACAGTAGGTTAACGTAACAAATGTACTTTCTGGTAGACGGCAATTAATTACTTCGCTGGTTGTGGTACCAGAAGATGAACTAAATTTTAAGACTGCGATTTTCAAGGATGCGACGCCGTGAAGTCTTGATACATAGCAAAGTGTCGAAGGCCCTACTGCCCCCTCGTACATGATAGAAGAAACGCTGTCTTAACATTCATCATCATGAGAACCTCAAATCTCATTCATCAGCGTGTTTACCAAACTCTTCACTCGGCACTTAGCTAGTATCGCGGAGTGTGGATGGATGTGAATGATCAGTTTCACCACCTGGTCCCTTTATGCAGGGGAGGATGAGCCTTCGATACCCACCGAATAAGGAGGGTTGTTTCCTCCCCCACAGGCCCCCTGCCTCAGGCCGGTCTGGATACTGTGGTAGCTGAATATTTACTAAATTTAGTTATAAAACTGATTAGTCTTTATTTATAATAAATAAGAGAAGGAAATTAATGTAATTTGAAGCTTTCACGGGGACTTAATGCTGTTAGAAGTTTAGCAACGCCATTTCGGTGTCGGAGTGGAGAGACGAGGTTGGTTCTATTCCGCCCAGTGTCCATCGCAGGCCACTGTTTTTCCTTAGACGAGGGGGAATAACATTTAGGACAATATTCCCTGACGATGGGTGCCACAAATACCTAAGCTGGACTTTTGAATCCAACCTGAGACAGTTGGTCGCCCTGGTGTGTTTTATCACAAGATATGAGACTTTCAGTCTGTAACTGAGTGCGTTAAGGAATATCCAGTCCGATACGATATGACGAGACCTGATTATAAAGAAGAAGAAGAAGAAAAAAAAAAAAAGGATAAAATCTGGGATGAGATTGACGAAAAGTTACGCGTGATGCCACTAATGCCAACAGATCTTCGTGTGGCACATACATTTCCGCATTAGTAGCAGAGGGCAGTCATGCCGCGAAACAGTACCGCCTTGCCGGTGTGACCACACTTGCGCTGCTACCGTTGCCGTCCCGTTACCGCTTCTGTGTAACGCCTTGCTTTGAATCAGGCTTTAATCCAGCCCACATTTGCTCAAATTACCACGTGAACGTTCATTTTAAATAATTCGTTTATGCGCATTTGTTTGCGTACATAGTATACATAGTATATACGAATATATGCATGGTGTATAGGCCTATATATGTATTCATTCATTTTGTAGTCTGCCGTACCACAGGTCCATAACTTCTTCCAAAGCGAGTTCTCCCCAGAGTGCGCTCTAGTGCTTCCTCTTTCAATTTACAGTATCTTCTCTTTTCCTTCAGGTCATCCAGGAGCTTCTTACTTCTTCTTCCCCGTCTTTCCGTCACGTCTGTCCTTCCTTCTATCTTCAATAACTTTTTTCAGAAGACATTTCCTACGTAAGATGTGACCAATCCAGTTAGCCTTCCTTCTTTTTATTCTAGGTAGGATATTCCTTTCCTCCTTGACTGTGTGTAATACTTCTTAATTTTTGACATGATCTGTCCAACTGATCTCCATCTTTGTTCAGCATCACATTTAAAAACTTTTAAGGTATTTCTGATCTGCTGTCCGAAGTGATATATATACACACACGCGCGCGCGCGCGCACGCACGCACATATACGACCAGACAGGAGCCTTGGGTTTTAGTTTTACCAACAGAACTTGTATGCAGTTTTCTGTTGTGCTTTCTGTTCTACGTGGTGATGTAATCTTATATTTCTATATTTAAGTACTTCAAGAACGTCAGGCTGTAAGCCCGCAATACCAGGCTCTTCTTCTTTTAATTACTGCCACTTTGCCGTTACTTGCCATTCCGTTGGCCCCAGTGTTCTCCTCACTTTGTCTCTGAACACTTTATCCGCTGAAATCACTGAATTCTGATAGGTGAAGTCGTGTACTTTGGTAGGTTTCGAAGGAACGTGCTGCTTCCATCCTCCTAATTAGAACCTTTCTAGACACTTACTGACTCTGTTCAACATACCGTGGTTTCAGAGGAACCTGTCTCCATCTTCAGGGTACAGTGGTTTCTTAAGAATCTCGTCTCTCCCTGAGGATCTTTGAAGGTAGACGTAGGCGTAACTTGGGGGGCCGGGGGGGGGGTGGGCAAATGCCTCCGCCCTTTTTCAACGTAGGAATGGTTTATTTGGTTACTGAATTGAATAATAGCAAATAAAAATTGAAAAAAGAAAATGAAAAACGTGCGTTTTGTGGGACCAATTTTCCCCTCCTTCAGATTTGACACATTTGTAAAATAACGTTCCAAATACCCATGGTCAATTTTGCCCCCCCCCCCCCTCCTCCCCCCCCGTGTTATTAGCCAAGTTACGCTTATGAAGGTAGAGGCAGTGTGTTCCCACTAAACCTATGTGCTAAACTACACGGCGTCACATCTTAGAATTACACAGTAGCGATACGACTCAACGCCATGAGAAACTCATAATCCCATTTTGAAATCATGTTCTTGTGCTAGAAAGAGAAACAGAGTTCCACGCCCTTACGTAACAAAAGTAGATCTGCAGTTGCTTATGTTTAGGTTGAAACCGTATTCACGGATGGTTGCATACATTTCTCTTGTGTTAATGGACAGGAGATTTCGTTACAGCGGACAAATCTCTTCATACGGAATGAGACAAATTTGTCCATACTTTGTACTGTCAGTATAATGAGTTACGTTCCATACAAAGGAGATATTGTTAAATGCAACAAGCAGACCATATGTACAAAATTGTACAGCATCCACTGGCTGGGACAGTTGTACTACACGATTTAAAAACATTAGTTTTCACTGTGATTGATAAAAACGTGTATTCAAACGAGGACATGTGAATAGCCTGAAACTACGCGTAAAAACACTGTGGCGCAACTGGCGCATGAAAACACAGTTGTTACTACGAATATGTGCCACCTGTCGTAATATTAAAAGAAGTGTGTGGACATCGCTGCATATGAGTATAAGAATAAACTGAATCCTTATTGAAAAGCTGTTAGTCGCTAATTTAGTCATTTCGCGTATTTTATGAAACCTAAAAATTCGTCACAGTTTTCACAACAGCGCTTCACTGATTCGTATTCTGAACTAAATCAATCCAGTTCACACACTTTGCACGTTTTCTTTTAAAATCCATTTTAATACTTTTCCTTTTTCCAAACACGTGGGTATAAATTTTTATTTCTTCCCACTATACGACTATATGCAATTTGGATATCTACCATGCTTGCTAAATGCCCCGCCCATTTTATCGCTTTTTATCGGTTCATAGAAATGTATTTGAAGAGTAGAAATTATGCCGTTTGCTCCCGTAAGGTTCCTGTCCACATATTTTCCTGGACTCCGCGTTTCGCAGTTAGTGGTGATGGACTTTTAACAGCTCTTCTTTAGCTGTGTATGTTATGTGGCGATGAACGAGTTCCTGCAAGACGTATAATTAGGATGACGTGTTGGTACGTATCTGAAAATAACCTGTGTCATATTTTAAGGTAATTATCAAAGTATGGACTGGAGGGGCTGGGGAAAAAGTAGAAAACTTGGCAACCAGAATAGCCGCTGTTCTTACGAATCAGGCCTGTTGAACACGCCGGCCGCAGAGCTTTGTGACATGGCCCGTTCAAATTTTGATATTTATAAAGTTTTACTGTCCGTATTATTTTCAATGCTTAACATACAGGAAATCCTGAAAAATTAAATGTAAGTAGTTTACATCATTGCGCTTTTCTGCTTTAAAAAATGTACAAATGAAAAATGGCGAGGAAGTGTGTTGTGGTCCAATATGTTAAGATGGATTTCGGGGTTGACCCGCAACATTTTTTTAGTTTAACAAACCTGTTACGGACACTAGAATGTTTGAGCTTGTGGATAAGAAGCAAGGCTAATGGGAACTACAGAACATATATCGATCCTTTCTTAGCCGAGCTGCTTTTCCTGAATGTGGAGGGCAGTACATCTATGATGAAGCCGTGCTTTTTCCACCAGGAATTACGTAAATAATGTTTAACACTTCCATTTGAAGTGATGCAAAGTGACGGCAGCGGAGAAGTTCAGTGTTCAGACCGATGTGTTAGTCAGAGAACTTTCAAGCGAAGTCCAAGATTCGAAAGGCGGTAGATCATAATCCATGACTCACGAAATGAAATCACTGATTAGACGACATGACACTGCTATGGTCAATTTCTGAAGTACAGTTTTTTTTCCATAAGACTTTTGGAGAGCGGAGGTTCAGCTCCACGCTTCCATAATTTTTTCACCAAATTACACATTCTGAATTTACGTTAGAAATAACTCTAGGTGTTGTGTGTTGATAGGCCATAAAAAAACGTTTGGATATATACCTATTGCTGTTTTACAGGACATTAAGTTCGTGTGTCCAATAAATAAAGTATTTTAATACAAAAAGTCTTCATATCTTCTGTTTATAATGCATGATTACATGTAGTACGATATAGGATATGAAGTCTTAAGGGGAGAAATACGTCAAGAGGGCTCAAAAATTCGTTTTCTAGTTTTTAGAATATTTAAATACTCCACTGTTTTGTGCATCAGTTGACGTTAAATTGATTAAAATCGGACGTCTGGTTAAACTTTATTAAATTATTATTTAAGGCTGTGTCCTTTAAATGCCACGCCAACGTTTTGCGCTCCGGCAAAAAAGGTCTGCAATTCCTTGAGTTTTAAGGGTTAGGGTGCTATTTCTTTCTTCGATGTGAATTGAAATGTTGGTCTGTTATGTTTCACACCCTGCCACGCGTATCGATAGTGATATCGAGCTCTGTTTTGTTTTATGAAAGTGTGTCTGTGTGTGTATGTGGCAAGTGTTCAGTTTTTATTTGCAAATGCCTAGAACAAAGAAATTTGCATCGAAACCAAAATTTAGAGGAAGTAAATACGTATGTGTGAACAAGAAAACGGGTGTTTAAGGAAAGAGACAGCCTCTATGTGACCAAAGTGGCGAAAGCAGTTGTGTAAAGCATAACCTTAGTGTCTGGAACAAAAAGATACATCTCAGGCCTGTGAATGCTGAAATTAAGGTAGGTGAGAACAATTTATGTAAAAGTGAAAGTAATTTTACTAATGATGAGAACACTGTATTAGTATAAACCTGCTTTGTGCCTTTATAGAAAAAAACACTAATTGCAAACGTTGTGGTGGTAATATTTCTTTGTTTGCAAAGCCAACAAAGAGGAGAGGTAATGTGAGCAATGTAATTATTCAATGTTGTCATTGTATTCATACTGCAGATATGATGACTTCAAACATTGCCAGAAGCAGGTTGCACGATGATAACATCCACTTAATGTATGGCCTAAGGTAAATTGGCAAAGGCAGAGACACAGGCAAAATGTTATGTGCAATGCTGAATATTACCCAGCATCCAGCAAGTTTTAGTATTTGTAATAACACTACTTGTTCAGCTGTGGCTGATGTGGGCATATCCTCCTTGATGCAAGCAGCAATAGAAGCTGTAGCAGAGTTGAGGAAGATGATCCATTATATATAACTGCTTGTTTTGATGGTACCTGGTAAAAATGTGGACACACTTCCTTGAATGGCATTATATCAGCTACCTGCTTTGACACAGGGAAAGTTTTAGGTATGGAAATAATGAGCATATGTCGTTTAGTTTGTCACACCCATCTAACCTCCCAGCATGAGTGTGAACATAACTATGAAGGAACAAGTGTGGAACGGAAGGTGCTGGTGTACTTAATATTTTTAATCATTCTGGTCATACACGAGGTATTTGTTACACAAAGTATCTTGGTGATGGGGATAGCAAAGCATACTGAAGGGCGGATACGGAGAAGTCCTATGGTCCCAACATATCTGTAACAAAATTAGAATGTATGGGTCATGTACAGAAAACAATGGGACCAAGACTGAGGAGACTTGTGAAAGAAAAGATAGGAACAAAATTGCATGACAGCAAACCTCTTGGAGGCAAAGGTCACGTCACTGAGTCTCTAATAGACAAATTACAAAATTATTATGATTTGGCCATCAGGAGGAATGTCAACAATTTGGAAGCAACATAGAGAGCTGTGTGGGCTATCTGTTTTCAGAAGCTGTTAACAAATGAGAAACCGCAGCATGGTTTTTGCTCAAGTGGTGGTGACAGTTGGTGTAAATTCAAGAACAGTGCCAGTTCAGGGGTTGCACATGAACATAAATATTCTTTGTCTGCTGCTGTTATGGATGCAATTAAACCAGTGTTCAGGGACCTTGCTAGTGTAGATTTTCTGAAGAGGTGTGTTCATGGGGAAACCCAGAAGCCTGATGAAAGTTTGAACTCTGTTTTTGGACAAGCATATGCAAAACTGTTTTTGTAAGGCATGACACACCTGAGTTTGGGGTATATGATGCAGTGTTGTGTTTTAATGATGGTGTAACCAAAAGGAATTATGTCATAATCATATTAAGTGTGAGACTGGCTCGAACACAGTGAATTCTCTGAAGAAGGTAGATATGGAAAGGATTTGGAAGGCAGAAATAGCAACACTGAGCATCTCAAGAGAAGCTAGAAAAATAAAAGGGCGCAAAAAAGAAGAAAAAAAGATCAGGACTGTCCAGATGATCCTAAATATGGTGGTGGGAAGTATTAAGTATGAGTCAGTATCATTATTTACCACCATTTTGAGTGATGTTAAGCTTTAAATCGATTTTTCTTAAAACTACGTTTTCTTAATGTCCGGTACCATTATCTCCATAAAGTATATCAGATGGAAGCCTGAAAGTTTCACCATCCCTTGACAAAGTCATGATAATCATATACTTAATATTATACATTTTCTATGCAGTATTTTACAGTATACACTTTTATTATGCCAACTACTGCACACAATCTCTTCTCGTGTGTTCCTGCTACATGTTTCGGCTGTTACTGCTAACCATCTTCAGGGTGTCAACGTCAAATGGTTCACACAGCAGCAGTCATATCATGAATGGCATGTCATACATTCGTTGCTACATAGTCATTATCACAAGTATGCTTTTCAAGTTGGGTCATTCCATGGAAAACCAACATACCTAAGGAATAAAGTAGAACCTGACTACTCGACAGTAACTTGAGGATTTGCATATGTATTCATACTATATCCAAACATGCTCACCTAATCTCTTTTACCTATCCGGTCAACCATTCGAAAAGTATAGGGTGTTAAAAAATCATCAAAGAATTGTAAAAGAAGTGCACTTTTAAGTTTTTTTTAAAATGAGTCATATAAATAGGCTGTAAAGACAGGTGCATTATAGATCATTCCAAATCTTATAAAGTTCTTCATCAATCTGTATAAAAAACGTATTCAGTTATATGTTGTAGTGATAGGTCCTTAAATGTTAAAAAATATAGAAATTGGTAACTAAAAAGTAGCGTCTTCAATTTCTTTAAAACTTTCCATGATAGTCAGTCATAGTCCCAGTAATAACTGTGCAGAAATTATTGCGGGCCCTCCAGTGGTTTGAGAGCTATAACAGTTTTTTCAGAGAAGGCAGTATCTTTCGCTAGCGATTCTACACATGGCTTGCTCACAGCTTGTTATTCTTGCTGCAGTTTGTTTATTTTATGGCTTAACTGTTACTACTTCCTATCTTCTATTATTCTGTCCACCCTTAAATCAATTACAGTAAAGTTTTTCTGAAACATAATTATTTTGAATAAGTACTTGGGAAATTTATGTTATAGTAAGGACAACATTCCTGAATCCCCTAAGGTTGGCAATCATTATCTTAGCAAAATCGACATTTGTGTGTGTGATATGTATGAGCCCTTTTCAAAGCTCATTCTATGTCAAAAACTTTGTGCTTCAAGTTGAAAATGTCTGCTCATTTGGTTTAGGGAACGGGTTGAGCAAACAAATGAAAATGAATATAATGTGACTGATTATGAAAATTATGATGATAGTGAGTGAACTGAAGTTCAAGAAATAAATAAATCACTACAAATTATTGGAGAATGATTAATAAACACATCAAAGTTGGTCAGGAAAAGAT
Source organism: Coptotermes formosanus (assembly GCA_013340265.1). Classification (NCBI taxonomy): domain Eukaryota; kingdom Metazoa; phylum Arthropoda; class Insecta; order Blattodea; family Rhinotermitidae; genus Coptotermes; species Coptotermes formosanus. The sequence goes on along the minus strand of BLKM01000265.1, from coordinate 1,879,472 downwards.
ATGTCATGACTAAACTGAAGACGATTACGAAGAGATGCAGAAGTAAAATAAACAGTGTCTTACTGGGTCTACAGCAACAAATGTCAGAATGAGACTCTTCATTATATACACAAATAAATGTGGGAATAAATTAACTTAATGAAATGAACAGCCACCCAAGTGAAAGAAAAATTCAAAAACACAGATTCCAGAAGTGAGAAACTGAAAATTTTGGCAGTTCCTCTGAAAAGTGGGGGCACATGCAGGATTGAAAGAGAGTTCCAAAAATCCTCTGGTTAGCTAGAAAAGCTAAAGAGTTGGTCAGATCTCAAGGGGTGCTGTCATCTCCCAACCCTCAAGAAAGCAAGGGAAGGCTAGCTAAGTGTCTTGAGGACATTATTAGTACATTTTATGAATCTTATGAGATCAGCCACACAGTGCCTGGGGAGAAGGACTTTAAGTCCATGAACAAGGATGGTAAATGAATTCATGTCCAAAAAAGGCTGATACTTGTTTACCAGAAGGATATTTTTAATAAATTTAAAAATTATTTCTCAGATGTTAAGATTGGCTTCTCCAAATTTGTCAGCTTCGACCCAGACACGTAATTCTTCCTGTGGCTGCTGGAACTCATTCTGTTTGTGAGTGTGTTCAGCATCAGAATATCAGACTGATGGCCGATGCAATCAAGCTAAATGAACTGACGAAAGAAATGAACCTAGAGAAAAATGTGTCAATGTTGAAACATCTGGTAGCATTAATGAGTTGCAATCCACCAACTGAGGACTGTCTAATGAACAACTGCACACAGTACCCTGGGGAGGATGTACTGCAAAAAGATTTGCAAGATACACTGGAATGTAACATGATAAATGCTACTGCTTACAGTCAGTCGCTGACTACTGACAGATGTAATCTCGATATTGTCATCCATGTCAGATGACTTTGTAGCTCATCAGCAGTCTTCATTTTTAAAGAAACAAAATCTTCACTTCAAGATGGTAAGTTATCTTTTTGGGGGATTTCTGATAAAATTATTCATTTAATATGTAGGATGCTGCACAGGGATTTCATTTGAATAGCCAGCAAGCCACCAATCATCCTTTTGTTAACTATTTTAAAAATTCTAAAAATGAGTTGGGAAACCTATGTTTTGTAATTTTTTCAGGATGCTTGTGTCATGATACTGTGACAGCATACACTTTCCAAAAGCATCTAATTGTATTTTTGAAAGAAAATGTTCCGAATATTTCAAAGATATATTACTTTTCTGATGGTGCATCAGCACAATACAAGAATAAGAACAATTTCATCAAGTTACACCATCATAACACTGACTTTGGGATGAACGCTGAATGGCATTTCTTTGCCACTTCACATGGCAAAAGGCCCATGTGACAGTGTAGGAGGTACCATTAAAACTCTTGCAGCTCGTTCCAGCTTACAACACCACCAGATATTGACTCCAGCACAACTCTATTCAAGGGCAAAAGAACATTTTCCATCCATACATGTACGGTATGTCTGCAACTGTGAAGTTGAAGAGTCAAGACATCACCTAAAATTTAGATCTGACAACACCAGAACAGTGGTTGGAACTTGTCAATATCACGCTTTTCTTCCTATTTCCAACACAACATTGATTGCAAAAAATACTCTAAAGCCTAAGATGGCTCTGTAGTGGCTGTGGCAGAAAGTAGAAGTCAGAGTCACACCATCCCATTTGAAACAGTTAGAGGATACGTCACTTTAGTGTACGAAGATCACTGGTGGCTACGGTATGTGTTAGAAAAGTATGAAGAGAATGAAGAATTTAAAATCAGATTCCTTCATTCACATGGACCATCAGCCTACTTTGTTTTCCTATCTCAGCCAGATGAATTAATTCTACCAGTGTCTCTTATTTTGTCTATGGTTACACCAATTGTTTAAACTGGGAGAACACACAGTCTGTCATCAGCAGAAGCAAATCATATGTCTAAGTTATTAGAATATTTCAGGATGGTGTAAAGCCATTCCAGTGTATGAGAAAATGTAAGTTTACCAAAACTGTGTCCAAAAATATGTCATTTGTTCAGCTATGTTAAGTTGAAAAATTAATTTCTCAGAAAGTTTTTATGAGTCCAAGACCATTTTGTAAACATAAAAAGCTAACCTTATTTGCAACACTTCTGCCAAGTTTCAAAGAAATTGAAGTTGCTACTTTTTAGAACTAAGTATTTCTAATTGGTTTAAGTTTTTGCTTTAAAATAAAAAAGAAATTAGCCATAAACAAAGTTTTTATATTCTGCAAGAAAGTAGATTTTCTAAGCTTTAAAACGAGCCACATATCATTGTTTTATATGCAATACTTGAAACGTTATTGATACAAGTAATTTTCAATACTTTATTTTGGCTGAATTTTGTCATTTTTTGAACACACTGTATCTCTGATAGTGGTTGAGATATTCCAAATATAATGTAGGAAAGAAAGTTTCAGCTCAAAACAAATACAAGTGAAATTTTCGAGAAAATACAGAATATCAAGATTCAGGAGGTATGTTGGTTTTAGATGGAATGACCCAATTACAGTACAGTAAAATAAAATAAAATAAAATAAAATAAAATAAAATAAAATAAAAAAGGGTAATGAATACAATACAGTAATGAGTAAAATACTATAGTTGTGCATAAAATATGTGTAAAATATATAAAAAACTTACGTGTATGTAAGGGCCGTACGTGTCTGTATTCCAAACATTAACCTTGACCCATTTGCTATTATTGGGGGTGAACCCGTGTCTGCAATATTTCCTGTGCTTGATCGCGTGGCCCACTCTGTACTGCACAGTCAGGCAAAGGGGGAAAATGTAAGGCCCGTGCTTAGTTAAGTACTACACCACGAGGGCGTATGGCGAGCGTATTTATGGCTCCACGAATTCTTAACTTGTGCCATTGGATGGAGCTCAGTGGTGTGGCAGCCTGAACGTGTCAGTGGAGAGAAACGTGAATTCTCCTGCAGTAAAATGAACCCGGGTCATCTAGCCCTGCAGTTTATTTTCAATAAATATTAATAATAAAACGGAAACGTACAGTCGCAGGTAGCGTCCTGAGGGCCATTAACGTTTTGAAAGTCAGCTCAGTGTTAATTAACTTGGGGAACGGGTTCTGATACAGATCGCCCTTTTTTACCTACAGGACCACACTTAAAGGAGGCCGGAACTTGAAGGCCCATCTAGTTCAGATTTTGCCTGCCTTCTGCTGCAGGCCGCTGCTGTTCCGAAACCGCAGTAACGGCCATATGTACCGCTTACTTCAATGTTCAGATGATGGTCACGTGACGTGCTGAGTGTATTTATGCGTATGGTCGTGTTCAGAGAATTAAGATCAATTATTTTCTTCGTAGCAGTAACGGGGCGAGTTTTCTTCGAGGTCAGAACCAATTTTTAAATGCGAATTGGATGAGGTTCATGCTTCAGAGAGTTAACAAGATTCTTTATCCAAACTACAGAAGCTCGTAATGGCTGTGTACATAAAGTGTCATTAAACTTCAGTCACTATTACTGTAGCCGTGCCGTGTTGTCTATATATTCTGGAGTCACCAGTCCAGATCCCACACTTGGTGTGAAATTTTCATAGTCCTGTTGCTTATTTAACGACGCTTTCAATAGCTGTGACAATATGGCATTAAATGGTATATTAATGAATAATGAATTGTGTAGATTTGAAAGGGAGCATACGGCGTCTAATCTGAGTTTTTTTGTGGTGAAGGGCCCCGCAGCAGATGCTACTGACGCACCGCAGCCTTGAGGCTTATTGTGCAACCCTGTGATGGAGATGATTAGTTTTTTTCGTTTTTCCATGTAGTGTAGCACAGGTGGAGTGAAATTGACAGGGGAAAACCGAAGTACTTTGGGGGGGGGGGGAGAACCTGTCCCTATACCGCTTTGTCCACCACAAATCCCACATGGAAATCAGAGTTACTGTCTCGTAATTTTCCAGATGGGACCGAAAAATTTTAAATATTTTCAGGTTAGCTGATCTCCAAATTGAGGTTTTGATTAGGAATCTCCCATACACGAGGTTAGCTTCACTTGCCTGATAGTGGAGTTATGTAACGTAATTTGTATATTTTGCTACATATTTACATGCTGTTTACTTACATTGCATGAAATTAACGCGCATACATCTGCCTGGCCACACGTTTCGCGTTCAACACTATTGAATGTATTTCGATTACGTTGCATAATGGAGGTCGTCAGCGTACTGAATGCATGCAGTTTTGAGCCTCATCGATCCCGTACAACCTCTTCTTTACACGAACATCGAATTAAGTTTATTTTCTTAAAAAAAAAACTACTCATTATAAGAGAGACGTGCTACAGATATCATTAGGGTCTAAATTTTTTCCGCAACTTGTCTGGATGTAAGTAATAAAAGAAAAGTATTTTCTGATTATGCAGTGTGATGACGCTTTATTTTTCATCAAGGACGTTAATTATATCACAGCTGGACGAATCATAAGCTCCACTTCGGTGAAAATATAATTGAACGCTGCCGTTATTAGGAACAGTAGCTTCACAATATACAATAACTCCGTCCATGCTAATTTAAATCCGACATTTTCATTATTTTGCAATTTTTTATTGTTACCTTCAAGAAAATAAAAGCCCTTGAAATAGTAAGTGTGAATTGACACCATGCTGCAAATGCTGGCAGCCACATTTTCTTTTGTTGTGGAATTAATACCACTTGCGTTGGCTAAGGACTCGTAAGAGAAACTATAGGTTGTTTGGAAAGAAATTTTCCCAGTGATAGGTCTCACTACAGGGCATTTAATTTTAATGTTAACGTAAGAACAGACAGACGAATGGTAAAATAAAGCAGCGAGGTCCATTAGTAATTTTATCTAACGATTCTTTTCTCAAAGAAGTTATCTATCAGGACGGAAAATGTATTCAATTTTTCAACATACTTTGTATTTTTGTATTCTGTTTCAAGGGTCTATATCGCGGTCTCATTGTTAAGGAATAAACACAGATGAAGAGTGTCTGAGGAAAATATGTTCAAAGTTTTTTTTATCCAAGAGAGATCAAATAACAAAGCAAAGACTGACGGAAGTAAAAAAAGGCTAGAAGGTATTGCGTAATCATTTATTTGTGCATGATTTAGTTTAATTTAATTTGGTAATAAGATTTTTGGGACACGTAACGTGCATGGTGAACACACGCAGAATTTCGTTAGGAAATCTTGCCTCATAAAGGCGTATGAGTTAATGCGAGAATGATATTAAAGCGGAGTTAAATTAATTGGCTCCGGGTGCGATCCGGGGGCAGGGAGGTGGGACTAGGATAATGTATATTCCGATTGCTTAACCGCAGGAGTTTATTCACCTACTGGACAAGATACTGCTAAAGGAAACCCCTGTAATGTGAAAGTGGCAAATTTTATTTCGTGTGTAAAACAGTTTGAGAGCCAGACAAAGTATTTTAAGTATGTTGGCAGCAATTTCAAAACTACTGCACTTAGAATCCGGTTTTGTGATTTGATATGAAATGTGTGATGTAACTTTTTTTTTCTTTTGTGTTCATCAGTAGAAACAGCGACGGCGCGTAGTACTTTCGAAATTCAAATAATCGGTTGTAGGTCTTTTCTAAGTCATTTTCCCCCAATTTCACTTGTAATATCTCGAAAAGACATTAAATTCTTTGAACAACTGACTCACGCCTAGTCGCATTGTTTCTTACAAGTGTTATACTTTTCGTATAATGAAGCGTACAAACGCCAGGTCGTTCCGGTTCCGGATCACTGCTTTGGCGTGCTGTACGAGCAGTAAGCTAACAATTAAGGCAAAAAACACACCGTCAGCAATGCGTCAGAAAAACCTGTCGCTTACGTCACAGCTATCAAGTGTTTTATCATCCCCCCACAGGCACGTACGTCTGTCGCGACTGGTCGCAAAATGTTTTTCTGCACGTTCATATCAGCGCCACCTTCAAACTTTGAAATTATTCCTGCCCTTTAATGAATAATTTCTTTCTGGATACTGTGTCAGTTGAAGTTAGGAACAGATTGAATTTTGGGGATTCTTGGCAGGAATGTAATGCATTTCAGAATAGACTTGTCTGCCTGCTATTTAGAAACGTATTACAGTCGAACTCGTTTATAACGTCATGAAAGGGCCTGAATATTTTGTGTCGCTATAAACGGGTGTAGTTATAACCGAGAAGTATAATGTTACGGGTAACAGCGAGGAATTAATTGGCACCACAGAATATCTGACGTTTTAGACGAGGTGTCGCATAATCCGGTGTCGTTGTAACCGGGTTCGACTGTATTTGGACGTAAGAGGGAAGGAGTTACAGAAGAACGGAGAAAATTGTATCAGAAGCTTCACAATTTGTAGTCTTCGCCAGTTATTTTTAGTGTGATGAATGAAGGAGAAAGAGATGGACTAAAAGTATTAATTGTTAAGGGAGACAGAAAGATGCTGGAGCACAGTTTTGTGTTCAATTCCAGCTATATCGATATATCGAGAATTGACGTTATTGAATTAGATGGCATTGGATTTTTCTCCACTTGGCCTTATGGTATCTGTCGTCTTGGAATAAACGTTTTATCCCCGGAACTAATCGACGTGTCAAGTTGTCGGCAGTTGATACCACATTCCGGGTGTCTCTAGAGGGCTCACCCCTCCTCATCTGTTCCGGGTGTCATACCGCAACAGTGGCGGCTGCTGCTGTTGCTGTGATGGTCTGAAGATGAAAGTTAGTGCTTCTTAAATCACAGCATCCAGACGACACCAGTAGAGCACCGAGTTATTTGACGTTATTTATCGGCCACTTAGCCACTGCATAGCTTACGGTCGGATTAAATGATTTGCTGAATGGCATGCTGTAGTAGTTAGAGCTGCTATTTGCTATTATGGAGGTACAGTGGGTTCTGGGACCGGCTAACCTGATATTTCTGGTTGTTTTACTGAACCCTGCCAAAAATGTTCTGAGATAATGCTTCAAATCAGGCCGCGACCACTTCCATATAATTTTCAACCTTTCATTCAATTATCATGCTGTTATTTAATACCAGTAGCCTCAGCTACTAACAGCGTCGTCGAAGAGATCTGTAATTTTTTAATGATGAGTTGAATGTGTTTGGTAATCCGAATATTAGGTCTGTATGTGCGTTACGGAACTCTTGCTGTGTATTAGATGTAGTTTGAACTGAGTGCCTTCGATATACTTAAATGATTTGTTTTATTTCTTAGAAGTAATCGAGGGAAATTGCATTGAAACCTAATTCAGAACACACAGTGACGAAGCCAGGATTCGAACCTTCGACTTCATCAATATAAGGCAGAAAGCGAAAATTCGGTTTACCTAAAGCCTCGATTTTTGACAAACACGCATTGACGCTTGCGTGAGCGTGATGCGTTACAACGAGAAATGACACCTGCATGCTTTTAAGGACGGGATGTAGATAGTTATTACGTGGTTGTTAAAGAGAGTGAACATGGAGGAATTCATAGCTGTCGTAATACTTGAAGGAGTGGACGACGATGATTTGTTGGTTTACGCCTGCTGTATGAGTGAAGGTGCAACGGATATTTTCAGTAAAAGAAAAGATGAAGGCTGCTACTCCAGTTTGATAGGAAGATATTTGACGGACAGTGAGAATAAATTCAGGGAATTTTTCGGAGTTTCGAGAGACATTTTTCCAGTCTATTAATTTTTCATATAGTTTCGCTTTACAGCTCATGGTATATACAGAAGAAATAACGAACACAAAAAATATAAAACACGACAACAAACACCAACTCCTCCAGCTTGTCCCTAGACTACCGCGTGTCGCGCAGAAGTCAAGTTTCGGACTACTCAACTGCACGACGCAGCGAGACCTGTGCAGTGTCGTTGCGCGACATTCATACTCATCAAAACTACAGCTTTGACTTCTGCATGCCGCATCACGCTCAGGCAAGCGTAGTTGCGTTGTTGTTAAAAAGCAAGGCTTAAGTCAGCATAATAAGATGTCGCATTATCTTTCAGTGCACGCAGTGCATGCTTCCACTGTCACGACAAATAAGTAACTTGCATAGGGAAGTTAAGCCTATGGGTCTTTTCTGGAACATTCCATCTGATGGCTGAAAACAATTTTGCATGTTGTCTTGAATGATGACTGCTGCTCGAGACAGCTGACCTCTGTAACTGTTGTTTGTCTACCCACCTGTTTACTCTGTGGGACTCCGAAAACACTTGCTAGTAATCAATACACAACGTTACAGAAGTATGGTAACTAATTTCAAGTGTGTAGTTCGTAGCCCGTGTGTTTCCGCAAAGGCTCTGTCAGCCATCGTCTCATTGCCTGTGTGCCAGGGTTTATTTAACGATGCTCTTAGCAGCGCAAGGGGCACGCGGTGGCGCAGTTGGTTGAGGCACTGCACTAAAAATCGGAAGGTCGCGGGTTCGATTCCCGACGGTGTCATTGGAATTTTTCATTGAGATAATCCTTTCGGTGGCACTGTGGCCTTGGGGTCGACTCAGCCTGTAACAGACATGACTACCAGGAATATTTCCTGGGGGTAAAGGCGGCCGGTGCGTAGGACTGACAATCTTACCACCGTCATGTGCCGATTGTCTAAAAATCTGGGAACCTCAGCCTCCAGGAACCGTAAGGGCCTGTCCAGGCCTGTAATGGAATTGCTTTTGCTTAGCCGCGCAAGAGAGCGTAGCGTCGATTGCTGATTGGGAAGGCTGTGGAAGTAGCGGTCGTGGCCTATTTTGTGGTAGTGTCCTGCTGTTGGCCAGGAGCCATTTTCGAATACCGCAGATAAACCGGCCGGACGCCGGGACGACTTTTGAATCCGGGATTTTCCGAATTGGGGGCAGTCGTTCTAAGCTATCGGCCGCTACGTGCAGTAATCGCGTAGTGTGAAGTGTGCAGAGGGACTTCAACATATGAATCGCCGCACTGATTCATTACTTTGAATTTGTTCCACTTTATGAGGTGGTATATGGTTTATGGTGGCAAGTGTCCGCGAATTCTTGTTCGCTTGTAGATAGAAGCGAGTGGTCAGCGTACCGCTGCTGCTGATTTTGATCCCGCCGAAATATCCTGAGCGGTGGACGAAGTGAATCCTAGAACAGCGTGCACAATGTAGAGTTGGCACAGAGGATTAGGAAAATTGCGGAAAATGTCATTTGTCAAAGCTGCTCTCCGCTCCAGCTTTCGAAACTGGTACCACCCAGGACTCTGACGATTCATGAGCTGAATGCAGAGTACAGATCAGACTTCTGCTTCTCTCGGTATTGCTAAAAAAATCTTTGTTTCGGTAATGAATTTTGTGTAGAGTTAAATGGTTAGAAACAAAGTGGTTTGCTTGTTGCATAAAGCAGATTCCGATAAATATTTTCGCTCCGTTCATTAAGGTGTTTGGCCAGTAGATTTTACTCTCGTTCAGAAGTGAATGTGTATTGTTATGGTCGACCGTGATGTCACATCATGATGGCTAACTTTTTTTTTTAAATGGGGGATTACAACTTTTGTCCATTTGCTTTAACAGGAATTGTTAAATTTAGCTTGAAGTGAATACAAGACAGGCATTGTGCGTGTAAACGTAACATCGAGGCACGTTCGTGTAACCATTGTTGCCGTGGAAAAGCAATAAGTATGACGTATGCTGAGTGTGTGTCTGTAGCTTTAGTTATCTAGCATGAAATGCGCATGCGCCGTATTACATTGTCATCAATGGCCTGTCTGGCTAACCATATTTTTCCACATTATCTCATAAACGGCGCGATTTTAGAAAAAGAAAATTGTTGAATATAAAATATGTGTTTTGGTTTTCTCTACAACGTACCTGACACTTCCTATTATGAGAAGAACTGAGCGAGGTGTTAACATAAACATACATAGGTGTTCATGTAAATTATTTGTTATCCTTTTAGATTTTAGTGAAACTTGAATTTTCTCGACAGATGTTAGAAAAATGCTAAAATGTAAAATTTCATGAAAATCCGTCCAGTGGGAGCCGAGTTGCTCCATGCGGACGGACAGACGCATAGATAGACAGACAGACAGGACGAAGCTAATAATCGCCTGTCGCAAATTTGCGAACGTCCACAAAAATGAGTGCTACGTAAGACATAACTGACCAACTAATTAACTCGCTTACTCTCTGCCTATTGGCTGCTCATCTGTAAAGTTTCTGTAGGCTTCGTTGACGCCATTTTGTATCTTCTTAGGGCATAATGCCATGCGGTTAGGAACTCAGTTAATAAGACAGCACACCCACAATATTGTGCACGTGCTTTGGTATTCTCAGGACAGTTATTACTGATGAAATGAAGGATGTCCAATTAGTAATGTCTACCAAGCGATAAAAATAAATAAGATGTCATTACAGCTTATTTAGTCCAATGAATTATCATTATTGTTAAGTGATCACCAAGTGCGTTGAGGCATTGTCCCCATCTTCACTTGTGTCTAAAAATTCCGTCACGGTAGAAACCGGACTCTTGCATTCGCAGCCATTCACGAATAACCATTCCCACTTCCTCATTTTTGGACCTTTCAAGTTTTGCGTCAGCTGCTCGAACAATACGACGGATGTTTAGAATTTTCCAGTGAAGTGACTCGAGTAGGCCTATGTGTTATGTCCGCTGTACCCTGTGTTGAGTTGCACTGTCATGCTGAAAGCTCACATTTCGCGATAAAACGTTTGTTCACTGAAGAACGCTAGGGATGCTGTTGATTCGACAAGAATGAAGAAGTGGGAATGGTTGTTCGTGAGTTGTTGCCGATGCGAGAGTCCGAATTCTGTAGCGCCTGAGTTCGTAAACTCGTGCCAAGATGACGTAAATGCATCTATGTGCTCAATGATTATGTTGAAAATAATGATCCTTCAGTGTAACAAATTGACTATGTATAACGCTATAGTGACTTCTCATTTAATTTTTATAACCCAGGGAACCGTGTTTATTGGACATCCGTCGTACGTCGTAAGTGACTTCCCGTCTGTTTCAGCCATCAGTTCATTGAGAAATAAGCTTATAGGTACTGTAGAGACATTGTGAATGACGTGTAGGTCATTTTAAGAAGAGAAACAAATGGAATAATGTAGCCTAATAAGAGGAACATTCTGTATAATGCATTGTTTAATTAGATGCCTTTTTATGACGCGTGATGATAAAAAGTTGCATGTTGAACACTTGACACGCTTTCACAGCCAATGAAATGTGAGGATGCAGTGACGTCATAAGTTAATATTTAATTTTGTAAAGCTAGCGTTCTGGGTATATCAAAAGACACAAGGACACAACTGGAGTTGTGAAGTAACTCATGAATACGCTGCGTGCTGCGTGATCTATTCGTTTGCAGTTTAATTTGCCTGCTTGTTCACGGGAGGTGTATGATTGATTGGTGAAGACGAAGATTAGTACGGTGGAGGTTACAGGCGAGTAAAGAAGTAACAAGAAGGGAGGAAGGGAAAGAGGAGAACGGAGGAAAGAGGGGTAGAATGCGGTTAGTAATAGAAATGAGAAACATAAATTCGAGGATAGAAAATGACATGGGGATAGGTGAATAGGAAGAAATAAAACGAAATTCCACCATGTGACCCACCGTAAAGGCCCAGAAGATGAGTAGATGTATAGCTTTAATGTCTCTTTAACCTCGGCGTTAGATGATGGTGGGTGGTGAACGCCACGCCCCCACCGCTTTACCCCCGGAAAAGAGACCCTTTACCCCCTTTACAGGAGGCGGGGTTGGCCCCAGCGCCTGCCTGGACGGGTGCAGGAAGTCTCGCTCCCCACCGGGATTCGATCTCCAGACCGTCCACGCCGTAGCGAGTCGCTATACCAGCTACGCTATCCCTGCCCACTTGTAAATAGATACATGACGAATAAAGAGAAGAATACATTGAATGTGTGATGGCTGGGTGAGGCGAGTAGTGTAATGAAAGGGGAATATAATAAGAATCAGAAACGATGACAAAATAGGAAGAGTAAGTGGAACGACATAAGTAAAGAAGGAAAGTAGAAGAAGAAGAGAATTACGATAAGAGAAAATAAGAATTCTGAGGAAAAGTTGAAGAATAATAAAAATAATGAGAATTAGGGGAAAAAGTTGAATGAATGAATGAATGAATGAATGAATGAATGAATGAATGAATGAATGGAGGAGAAAATGAAGGTGTAAGTGAATAGGACTGCACAGGGTTCAGTGCCTCTTGTGCAGTTGTTTTGCACAGAAATAACGGTTTAAAGGCGTATACGTCAGTTTGCGTCAAGCAGCATGCAGGAAGCCCCGAGTGTGGTCGGCTGATGAATTGCGAATTGCTTCATGATGATTTTCAAATTGTTTAACGGACCGCGTCTCATTATTATGCCACATATGCCACAGCCTAAACTTTTGTTGATAGTACAAGTTAATCGTTACTGCTGTCGCGATATTATGCAGTTTTCTCAAGCCTCCTGTTACTTCCTCTTGCTTCCACATATTCTCATCATCCTGTCCTCCAAATCATGTTACACCACAATGAACCTGTTACTAAACACCCTACACGGAAACTTCAGTGTGATTGTTTTATGACTATTGTTGAACCGTGATTTCAGGCTTCTGCCGCGATGTTGATGACATCCACAATGTTCTGCGATATTACGCAGCGTCGACTGCTAACCCTTTACCGATGTTTCGGGACAACGTATCGGTTTCATCTTCAAGGATCAAGAAGTCCCTTGAAGATTGGAGCGATACTTCGTTCCGAAACGTCGGTAAAGCATTACCACTCGACGCTGTGGAATGTCTCAGAAGAGCGCAGATCTCATCAGCGTTGTTGAAGTTGACAGGGTAATGTTATTTAAATTGAATAGCTTTTCTGCCTGATAAAAGGAGAAACTCCTGTGGCCGATTGCTGTTTCACTGTGCAGTTTTCTTCTCTGTTCGACGAAAACAAAACCCTTCGTAAAATTATGCACAGTATATTGTTAGTTATATAGGCTATCATCGTACAGAAGTAAGTTATTAAAATATAGTAAGCATTTTTTATTTTTATGTAGCTAGTGAAATAGAATAAATATTGTTGTGCTGCCAGGAATTGGAATTCCGCTATCAAATCGTAATATCTTCCGTGAAAGCAGTGTGATGCTAATGAAAGCAACTTTGTGTTTTTTAGGCATAGACTCTTCAGGGCATGTCTGGGTTATATTGCAACCGTTATTGCAGTGGGTGTATCAGAAGAATGATTAATGCAGTTAATGTATCAGAGAGTTCTTCTTCTTCTTCTTCTTCTTCTTCTTCTTCTTCTTCTTCTTCTTCTTCTTCTGCTTCTGCTTCTGCTTCTGCTTCTGTGGCGTTTCGGCCCGCTTTTAGGCCATGGTCTTTCCAAATTTAATGCTAAGAGCACTTGGTGTTCTCAGGCCGTCACCCATCCAAGTGTTACCCATGCCCAGCTTGGCTTAACTACGATTCTCGAACGAGAACTGGTGTGTTCAACGTGGTATGGCCGTTGACGCATCTATCAAATTTATCCAGAAACATAAAATGATAAGGCTCGCATTTTATACTTTAGAATTTATATCCTAATTTTTACCCTTGAAGCACAGTATATTCTATATATGGATGTACGATCTAGTTTAACATTAAGCAACTTCGTGTTTTCCCGTGTTACCACAGAACGGCACTTTTCTGATAACGAACTTCTATGAACATGTGACTGAACCATGGGGTTCTTTAAAAAACAGGGACTTGCTTGTTAAGCTAAGCGACTGTTAGCTTCTGAACAAAGGCTGTGTACAGTAGAGTTAAGTTGATTAGGTTCTGGTCGCTGCAGCACAGTGGGTCGGCTCAGCCAACGTATAGTTCTGTCAGCCGGCGATGCCTCGACAGCACTTGGTACAACACTGAAATGTGATCGACTTTGCCGTGTGTTCATTGACACTGTGTGAGAAAGGGGGGGAATGGAGTCCACCGAGGACAGGATGTACGAAACAAAATAGTTGATTCCCACATCGAATCAGATAAACGTGGAACTGTGACCATGTGAAATTTCAAGGTCGGAGCATTGAGACGCACCAACAGCTTGCCTTGTCCGTGAACACCTGAGTGTGAATTCGGTTCTCTGAGTGCATGTTAAAGCCTCCTGTCATACATTGTATTATATCGGTGTACGAGACTATAAATTTTGGTACTTAGTAATTTTAAACCTTTTGCTAACCAAGAGATCTGCTGATGCAGTTTTAAGTCAATTTTTTATTTTATTCGTTTGCTAGTGCAAATACTGTTGAAGAGGAAACCTTTAATACGTCACCAGGAATAGGCCTACCTAACCACAGTAAATGGTTACATCCTGGAAAAAGTGGCTACATTTATTTTCTCTGCTGCAATACTATGAACTGATCGTTGTTAGCGTCGGAAGGAAATTTCATTGTCTCTGCTGCCATCTTGTGCTTCAGTCTGTGGTTTCCTGCGCACATAACGACAGAAATGCTGTTTGTGGTTTATTGAGCGGCGCTTTTAATAGCTGGGGTATGTAGCGTTGAATAGTAAAATGATCAATAAATGATGGATTGGAAAGGATGTGGAAGGAAGCAGTCGTGGCCTAATTTGAACTGCAGTCTTGTCATGTACATGCTGGGACTGAAGAAAACGACGAAAATTTAATCAGGATAAGCGGTCTGTGGTCTTGAATTTTAACGTGTGACTTCCCGAATACACGGCTGGAGTTCTAACCTCTGGGGCGCGACTCTCGATAAAAACTTGCAGTTGCTGTATTGTTGTTAAGTTGGATCCTATACATAGCCAGTTAGCTCATTGAATATCTTCACATGCATTTATCTAAAATACATTTTAATATTATTCCATCTACGTCTGCTCTCCTAAGTTTTGTCTGTCTTTTTTGCTTTGTAATATAACGAATATATATATGCTTTGTTTTAATGAAGACTGCACATCTAGACCATTTAACGTCTGTATTTTAATTATCCTAATTATACAAGACGAAGAACGCAAAGGCGAAATTAGGGGAGACAGGGACAGCACGGTTTTTGTTTCAGTTAATTCCAAGTAAAGTGCTGCCGTGTTAACATTAAAGTCTACTTGCTGGATGTTTACATATATTTTTTTTAAATTTGTGAAGGCCAATTTACAAGGGTTTTCGTGAAAAATTGGTGGTTGTTTAGCTGGTGTGTATATTATCGTTATTTATACGCGTTCAAGAACTTGAGAACGACGGAAAATATAATGAAGTATGATACTGAAGAATTGTAGGAAAAATTTAGAGTTATTTCAGTTTTCATTTAGACCAAATACTTTTTGACTGCCACTTTACACGAAAACTTACAGACGTTTCGTCGTAAGTCGCTGTTTATGGAAACCAAATAGTAATATTTCGATGGGGGAAGTTACAGAGGAGAGAAAACTCTCGTTTGGTTGTCAAAAAATTTTCCGCAAGTCTTTTCGTTTTCGAGGCAATTAAACAAATCCAGCTCTACTTCTACATTTTCAAACTTGTAGGGTTTTTTTAAAATCAACAGTGGCTTTAAATGAACATACCCTTCCTGCCACGTCAAGAACAAAAGAAAGTGCTGATTGAGTTCAAATTGCGTTATAGTCGTGTTTTTACGTTCTAACATAGTGCAGTAAGAGAATACGACCTTGAAGCATGAATGTTGCATGTCATTCACTGTACACAACCGGGTACAGTGCTGGCAGCTCATGTATTACAATGTTCAGTGGAAGCTGCTGTGTCACACCTTTGCCTGGAAGCTAATGTGTTACAGTGTTCACTGGCAGGTAACGTGTTTTAGTCTTCACTGGAATTTGTCGTGCTACACTGTTGATTGGAAGTCGCTGGGTTACAGTGTTGGATGAAGCCTGTTGTGTGTTACAGGGTTAACTGGAAGCTGGACACTTGCAGTATTCACTGGAAGCTGATTTCAGACTTTGCGGGACTCATAACACCTTTTTTTATGCATAGAGTTTTTGTTTGCCAGGACTCCTGTGATTGATATGCCCTCGAAAATTCTCGTAACGCTTTCTTTTAGTGGCTCCCGTTCTTTTAATTGCTGTGTGTTCAATAATTTACGGGAACTTATTAAAAGTATGAAGAAAACGCTGATATGAAGCTACAATGTAGAATTTTAACCCTTTAAAACACAGTGGTTAATATGCGTACAACCTGCTGCGATATTTACCCTTTAAAGACTAAACACATTCTGTCTAATATAAAGACTCATGGCGTACCGCGCAGTTAACACTCTCCACCTCAGTTTTTAAAAACCAATCATTTGATGACGTGTCAGGTAAAAGTTGCAAATTGTTCCCAGGTGAGTAAAAAACACATAAACGCAATGCAGGCACCATGGAGAACTGATTAAAGTTAGGCCTGTTAGTACGTAAAGTTACCGCTAGGCTTTAAAAGGTTAAGAAATCTTCGTTTTGCAGTGTGTTCGGATTTCAAGATAAATAGCGATTTCTTATGTACAAAGCGTTAAAGAATGGTCATTAGAATGAGGTTGTGAATGATTTCTGTGAAGTGTGCTATCAGTTTTTAAATACGTTTTATATTAAATTAATATTTTAATATTTCTGGGTGTTGAATGTTAGATACGTCTTGCCTTGTTCAACACGTGACGTAGATCTCTCTAAATTGGAGTTTTTTGCAGTCGTTACAGTCGGGGCTTGTTAAGGGAGTTGGTAAAAGAAGTTAATAGCTTCCCGGAATTTGTACGTTTCGCATTTAACGTAGGAATAATGTCTAGCATTGCTGTGAATCTCATGTTCTAATATTTTCTGGAGGGACGAAGGAAGAATGAAGAAAACGAAGCTGAAAATATTGAGGAGGCAAAGAACGTGGAAAGGACAGCAAGAGAGTTAGGAAGGAAGGAAGGAAGGAAATTAAGGAAGGAAAAAAATAGAGAAAATAACATGGGAATGTGAGAAGAAAAATAAGGAAGAAAGGAAGCAGCGATTACTACCTTGTATAGGCCTGTGTGGTTTCGCTCCCTGCATCTACGTCTGTTACCTCACTAATCCAAGGCGGTGCTGTGATACTTTACGAACTTTATGGCTTACACTGTCATTTAGACCTGTGATAAGTGATCAGGTGGGTGGAGACGGGGCGAGAGATATCGGCGGCCAATCGATCAACGTCATCGTATGATACTTTGTATCGACATTCATATTACACTCTGTCACCGTGTCGGTCCCGAATCTTTTCATCATTACGAATAAATGTAGCCAAATTCAAGTAAAACAAATTTTGTGTCAAGGGAGAAAATGTTCCATGCCCGTTTCTGAGATGTTACTTGAAGTTTCATTCTATTAATGGCTTAAGATGAATCTCAGAGGTGCCCTTTTTCGATATCGTATGCATTGTAATAACAGCTGTTTAATTTAAAATTAAATGGCGATCCATTTCTACACATATTTGTCTGAATATCTGAGTATAGTGTGATACTGGATATAACATTAATATTACGGTCTTCAGGGATTTGCCGCCATGTAGTTTGGTATATACCGCCCGCGCGTCTGTGGTTCTTTGACTTATGTGAAGACGTCATGCAAATGTGTGAGAGATTGAGGGTGTGATGATTTTGTCCAACGTTCTAACTATACTATGCATTTTGAAAAATATACCCTACTGCTCTACACTTTCGTTGTTAAACTGGCTGTATCAAATTCCAGTTATACAGAATCAATAATATGCATTATAACATGTAAATCCGTAACTGTAGAAGTAAATAAATGCGTTACTGAAAGCGTAATGTCACGCGACACGGGGAATAAGTTAATCGCGATTAATAGTACAGAACCATCCACTTCCACCTGCATTTCCCTGCTGCTGCTGGTCCCACCACCACCACCACCACCACCACCACCACCACCACCACCACCACCGCCGCCGCCGCCGCCGCCGCCGCCGCCACCACCACCTGTAGAGCCGTAGGAAGAGTAACAGGTTTGTAGGTATTAGTGTTTCGAAGGAACCTGCTGCCTCTTTCGTCGGGTTAGGTTGTAGGTTGTTAAAAGTGATACTTTTTAGATCAGCAGTTTCTGTGGTGTCTTGTGTTATTAATATAACAAAACCAAATCATCATGTGTATTGTAACATCGTAGCACGTGTTTCATTGTAGCATGTCAATATTTTAGTTATTCTGGTCACATTTTCTCTTTGCTTCGTGAGATTTTTTTGTATGGGGGAAATACGGGCAAGAGAGACAAATGAAGCTAATCTCACAATCCTAATGAATGAGCAACAGAAATTTTAGCTTGTAGCTTGATGCTGACTCTAATAAAGCTACTCGAACAAACGTCCACTGGAAGTTTTTCTTGAATCTCGTATCAAAATGCTCAACACAGGTTGAATTAGTCTGTTGTCTGTGGAAATTGTTGCTTGTTTGCTGAGAGTTGTTTGGAGAGTAGGAGAGCTGAAATTACAGTCGAACCCGGTTATAACGACACCGGTTTATATGACATCTCGCTTATAAAGTCAGATATTCTGTTGTTCCAATTAATTCGTCACAGTTAACCATAACATTACATTCCTCGGTTGTAACGACACTCGTTTGTAACGGCGAAAAGTACTCAGTCCCTTTTATGACGTTATAAGCGAGTTCCACTGTATTTACATTTTTATGTTTATGTAAAATGAAGTCGTGCTCTTATAATGCCAGCATGTTTCACGAATTACCGTACGGGTTTTGGTGAAATTTGGTATGTGAGTTTACATGAAAGTTGCAGTGAGATTGTTTGAATCGTATTGGTAACGTAACCCCTACTTCAGAGCGAAGCTGAGTTCAAATCATAACGACATTTTTGTTTCAAGAACAGATTCAAGCACATCAAGTACGGCGTTTCGAGACCTAGATCTGCTTCACCCACTTCAGAAACCGTCAATCAATCTTTGGAGGCGTTCCTAGAATACGTGTCTTGAGTGTTTCCGCGCGCATTGCGGTTCTAAGCTGTAGGTGTGCTGCCGCTCGCTTACTGGAAGTGTGGGTTCGTATCCCGCCGAAAGCGTGGCTGGCTGTCTCTTGTGACTGTAGGGTGTTGTCGTGTAGAGGTCTCTACGACGGGCTGATACCTCGTCCAGAGACGTCCTATCGAGTGTATGGGTTGTCATTGAGTGTGATCAGGTGCACCAGTAACCCTCTACACCTACAATGCGTAGGTAGAAGATGCCCCACTAAGAAAGAAAGAAAGAAAGAAAGAAAGAAAGAAAGAAAGAAAGAAAGAAGGAAAGAAAGAAAGAAAGAAAGTTACCACTTCATTAATCTCGAATGTCGGTGGCGACAAGAGCGGTACTGACTGAGGGTTGCATGGTTTTCCCGAGTTTCAAGGAACGCGAAGGGATGGCACGTCGATTAGGCCAGACCACTTCTCCCATATCTTTTTCCAGTTAAATGTTATTCACCAGTTATCCTACAATTTGTTGTGATACAGCAGGGGCGGTCACAACGTGCCTAGCGGCACGTCACTGGTGAGGTTCGCATAAGTTGCATATGAACATAATATTCTGATAATCTACATGCATATTATGCTGACCGGGAGCAGCACATGAGAATATTTTCTAAAGAATGGAGACTCACTACAAACCGACACTAACCTATTGTAGTTGGATGAACAGAAATAAGAAGTCAAATAACGAAAAAGTGTTTTATATTACTTTATTTTCTTTTATTAATGCAGCGCTCTTGGACAAGTTGGCTCCTAAATGCTGCTGCCGAGGCTGTTCTAGCTGGTTACCCCTGTTATGTAGTCTGAGATACTGACAGCGTCGTTAAACGAGTAACAAGACGATAAATTTTGTAGGAAGCTGGAAGAGGTCTTTTAATCGTAACCTCTGCATTTTCTGGGCAGCCCGTAGCGTCCGTCCACTTTGCCAAGCACTTTCAGTAAACTTGTGTTGAAATGTTGATGACACGTTTCGCTGATTCTACACTGGAGACAAGAAGTAGTGAGGGTTGCCGCTGTGTCAACAACAAAATGTTTTTCTTTTAGCTTCTTGTCTCTTCGTTTCTTTCTCCTCGTGGGAATGAAACTAGAAGATACAGAAAATGTAACGTAATTGTGTATAACAATTCAGCAGGACTGTGATTAATGACACGCCGTAGAATGCGCAAAGATTCGTGGTGCAAGAATCATGGGCCACACTGAAATTTGAGGTTAGACTCGTGCGCAGATTTTGTCTGAAAGCATGGAGGATTTAACACAGAAGGGCTATAGTTTGTGTGTGTCAGCCGCACAAGTTGAATTTACCGTTGAGGTGACTTAGCAACTTCGGACTGTTGTCTTCTGAGTTGGCACTCTTATAGCGCAGTGGTTACTACATGCATGACTGGCTTTAACGTTAAGACGGTCTGCATTTTGCACACAGTGTGTGTGTATGTTTCATATGATTTCACAATAATCTGCGATTAGTTCACTAAACATCATTAACCTGTTAGTCTTTCTGATGGTGGTGCAAAGTATTCACTGTGAGATAGAAACTGAATGTGTATGTATAATTTAAATGAATTTGAGAAGCAAAATTTGGACGCGCTGACATTGTGCACTGCCGCATTTGTTTACATCTTCTGTTTGACCGACTATCTATAGACTGTGAGAATTCTTGTCCACAAACAAAAGAAGGATCCTTGAAAGTCCAGAGTCCTTCATGTATAAAGAGTTCCTGTTTCGCATTGTCATACTAACGCACGCGGCTTTCACGTGTTTGCTGTTTGATTGCTATCCCTTCTAAATCCTTCTGTAATCCGCTATATGACACGTATGTCCGGGCTTTGATTATGTGCAAGGCCGTGTAACAGTTAACCCGTATTTTGACGGGCTATGAACAGAGTGGCCGGTCAAGTTATCCTGTTATAGAGTTATTTTTTTCTCTGCAATCACCAAGGATTTTTCACATGACACATAGGGGCCGGAGCGTGATGCTGAGTACTCATTGTCTAGTGTCGAGGTGTTCTGTCCTGATTTAACATCTTGGCTTTTCTTGTCGCCACAGGGCAGATATTAGGATAATGTAAAATGTGGCTTTATGTTCTGTCCACTTTTTTCAAATGAGTCATTTTTATTCATTTATGTTTATGTAATGGTTCTGTACATAGCTCAGGGTACGTGACGTTGAATTGTGTGACTATTAGTGAAGAATGAAGGAAGTAGTATGGAAGGTGTGGCCGTGGCCTAATATGAAGGACAAATCCGGCGTTTGCCTGGAGAGACTGCGGAAATTCTCGATAGTCTGTCAAGGTGGCCGGTGTCGTGTCGTGAGATTTAGGGTCGATTCACATTATACGGCACGGCACGACACGACACGACAAAATATTCTTTTATGTCTTTCACATGTTCGAATTCACAATAGTCCGTTACCAGCAGCTAACGACAAAGACAGTGTCGCTGGGATTGAGCGAAGAGAATATTTTGCCTCTCTGTGCCTATCACTGCATGTCATGTCTGTTAGCTGACCGTAGATTTGTATGTCCGCTGGTTTTTGTCGTGTCGCGTAGTGTGAATCAACCCTTAAGCCGCACTTCCCGAATACAAGGAAGGAAGGAAGGAAGGAAGGAAGGAAGGAAGGATACGCACACGATTACGAGGTTCGGCCCATTATTCGTGATCAGCCAACCGTTCGATGGCAGTGTTTGAGGATGCGTCGTTACGTAAATTATTACAATAAATAGCAGATAATCCTTTGAAACATGTTTTTTTTGTTCAATATACAGATGAACCCGGTTATAGCGACGTTGGTTTATACGACATTTCCTATATAGTTTTATATATTCTGTGGTACCAATTAATTCCTCACTGTTAATCTTAATATTATTCCTCTCGGTTATAACAACACTCATTCACCACATAAACTGTTCAGTCCCTTTCCTGACGTTATAACCGAGTTCGACTGTATGTACCTGCAAAAAGTAAGTTCCTGCCTCACAGTAAACACACTGCGACTCCATTATAGGGAACACTCTGTTACTGCCCTTTAAGGAAATAGTCGCTGGCTGTTCTGAGAATTATATGAAACACACACACACACACACATCCAGTGTGGGCCAAAGTTTGAGTTCTTGATCTTATAGCAGCTGGTACATGCAGTAACCACTGCACTTTAAAGCGTTAACTCATCAGTAACCACTGATTAATCCTTCCGTAACCTCAGGTTGATACAGGTCCCTTGAATTTCCTATGGAATGTTAGTGTTCTGCAGTATGTAGGTGCTCTGGTTAGTGCAGTCGGTATAGTGACTAGACTGCGGGCTGGACTACTTGTGGTTCGATTCCTTGCAGGAAAAAAGAGATATTTTTTTCTCCAAAACGTCCAGTTGGGCTCTTGGAACTCGCCCAGCCCCCTATTTCATGGGCAAGGGGGTCTTAGTGCCGATAATAAGAATGAATGGAGCTATACCTCTAATTTAGTTTAGTGCAGTGACTGTGCTTTCGATGGCCGCATGATAACACTGAAACTAGACGCCTGATTTAGTAACAGTTTTGTTTCGGTGTTCTTTGTTTTGCAGGTGGTAACACGTATTCTGTGTATCGTGACGTTATATTTTCGGATGTTACAAAGAAGAATGGTGTGTTGGTGAATCACGTAGGGTCTTTGCACGCTGTTGTTGCCAGTGTGACGAATAGTGTTTTTCCAGCGTTGGGGGAAGTTCTTGAATAGTTCAGAACTGTGTTGTGATATATGTTCTGTGATTATGGAGGTGGTTGACAGTTACGCAGCTATAGCAGGAATACTTTCACAAAGTTCACGTCGTTTTGCATGACAATCTTCAGCGCGAGTGTCACAAACCTTACGGTCGTCGTACCTCAGTCAGACGATTGCAGCTGCTACGTAAGCAGACGAATACTGGCGCTTCCACCTTTCCGATTTCAGAAACACTGATCTACGCGCACTCGACCTCGCGCACTCTCCCGATTTGTGACATCAGCATAGTCTGGTTAATGTCACCTGTGCATGAAGCTGGAGAGCTTGTGGAATTAATCCTCTTACAGTTAATGTCAAATCTGCCTGAGCTATAACTTTTTCTTATGAAGTAGCTCTCGCATTGATTTTATCTTACTTTTATTTTGACTTGGACTCAGGACTGACCTGATGCAAATCTGTGTCTGTAAGCTTACTGTTTGCGCCGATCACTTTCACAGTTTTTCTCAAGTAACTGACATGGAATCT
The DNA here is from genome assembly GCA_013340265.1 of Coptotermes formosanus. Classification (NCBI taxonomy): domain Eukaryota; kingdom Metazoa; phylum Arthropoda; class Insecta; order Blattodea; family Rhinotermitidae; genus Coptotermes; species Coptotermes formosanus. The sequence goes on along the minus strand of BLKM01000265.1, from coordinate 1,856,348 downwards.
AAACGAACAAATAAGCGTCATCACAACCACGGTCGAGTCTTGAAGTCTGCTGTCTTCTGTAATGTGATATCACGTATTCTGGTAGAGGAACCTGCTACCCTCATTGTAGTCACCGACTTGAGAGTATCACATCTCACTCTTCCTTATTCTTGTCGTCTACGGCTGAATTTTACTCCGATATAGTTTATCTACCAGCGCGACCTACGCTATGTACATTGTTATGTATATCCACATGCTTGGCGGAGAGGTGCCGCGAGTAACGTGGTATTGACTCTTGTCGACAGGCTTACATCTTTTTCTTCGTTGTCCTACCGAATATATTACCACTGCAGTCTACTGGAACTTTTCACGCAAACTGCTTCTAAGCCCCGACAACAGATCTGGAAGTCCCCAAACGCATTTCCTGTGACGTATGGGCAGCCATTACTCACGGCGTCGCACCACTAAGAATTGGAACGAAGTGCAGAGACGTATGTGGTAGTGTAATTGCTTACAAATCTGCAGTTGTTAACGGAAGTACGAAAGTAACGTGTTTGTGATGGAATAAAGGCGATTACGAGACTGTAACACTTACAAGTACGGTGATTGGTGCATGTACTTCCTGTTTTAACACTCTAAAACTTCTCATTTTTTCCTAAGAGAGTATTTTTCCCTAAATATAACTAAGTGGTCTTTGTAATGGTGATGAAATGTTTTCTGTGAGCTAGGAATGGGATGTTTTAATAATATTTAGATTAATTTTAACACGTTTTCTACGCATAATTCAGTTTTCCCCTGTTGTCACTCTTATTCCATCAGTGCTGCATCCTTCGTCTAATTTATCCGAAGGACCAACGGGCCAAGCCTGAGGACCTTCAAGCAAAGCAGTGCTCTTCCGGATGTCAGGAAGCGTTGGGCAGAAATACCCTTTCACTTTTTTTTTATCGGTGGTATGTTGCAGTGGGATAATTCCGTGACCCTCTCATGTATCAAACTAAAATTTGTCCCTAAAATTAAGCATTTTTACGCGCATCCTTTCGACAACAAGGGACTGACGGAAACGCATTACGGACCTTCCGCTAATTGAACACACAACACAGAACCTTTTATCGCTCCCTGGGCGCGAACCACTGATCTTTCTACAACGTATATCCATTACCACAGAATGGATTGTAGAGGAAAATAAAAGGGAACATTTGTGCAGAGTTTTAATAATGTATAAAATAAAAGCCACAAATGCTCATTGATTCTATTGGCATCCTATACCAGTGCTGTCATGCATTGAGGGGGTGGGGGTGCCTCTATTCACAGGACACACTACAATAATTGATTGTAAAGTGGGCGGGGCGGGGTTGGACATGAATGGTCGTCAGTTCCGGAGTACGTTTGTTGTGTCACCGATCCTAGCAACAGTGGGTTAAGTGCACCTGTAAGTAAGCTAAGAATTCTTTAATTCCAGTTTGTAGCTAATTGTGTTTCCGTTTTTGAGTGATGGCATAGTCTTATTTTTAGCTGGCTTACGGACGTTTTGGGAGATATGACTTAAAGGTAAAGAAAGTACCAGTATGATGGACAAAGTTTCCGTATGTGGGATGTCGTGTCTTCCGCTGGTCCTTAATATTGTTAGGGTGGTTAAATCTAAGAATGCGAGATGGTCTGGACATGCAAGTTAACGCGTGAAGGCTGGTGCATATACGTACAAAGTTTTGCTCCAAAAATCTTAAGGGAAGTCCGTTTGGCAGTCATGTTTTTATGTCGGAGAATTAAGTTAGGCCGTAAAATTGATGCAACTTAAGTAGGATACGAGGAAGCGCATTTAGATGGCTGAAGACAGGATACATCGGCGGCTTTTTGTGATATCAGTTTGTGTGTTGTGGGTTACAGAAGAATTAAATTTTTCAGTTACATTACTAGAAGTTAAATGAGGATAAATTCCGCAAAAGGCCCTTATACATCGTCCTCGGGATGACATGTGAGATCAAGGCACTGGTGGCAGAAACCGCAGGAAACAGCTGAAGCACTGGGAGAAAAGACTGCCACGCTGCTACTTTGTCCACAAACATTCCACATGGAGAAATTGTTTTACTTTAGAGCAGTGATGGAATTTTGATCAGCTCAAATCGTGACGAGTTGTTCCTTTGAATTTGGGGGTCGTGAGAACAAGAAACGAGGACATGACGTTGTGGAGCGGCATGCTAGATAACCAGGGTACGATCAGTGGCTAAGGAAAAACACTTCAGGGTCAGGCTGAATTGCAGCACATCGACACAACACCTCACCTGCTTCGCCTTCCACAGTCGACGCCTGCGACCCAGTTCACCCCGATGCTCTTTTTGCACACTGATCGCAATAAAACGCTTGTGGGGCTTTTAACCAAGAGAATTCGTGAACCTGGTGTTGTCATCCCAGTTTAATATCGTTTTTAAACAACAGTCCGGATTTAAATATATAGCTGTCCATACGGCGAATTGAATACAACAGCAAAAACCTTTTGGAGAAGTGAAAATATTCTTGTCCCTGGCAGTGGATGAAGATAATTTGCCAGCTTCACGCCTCAGCCGTTTTATCCCTGAGGAAAGAGCCCCTACGGCGCTTTGGACAGGAGACTGAGTGTACCCGTTGTGAGTGCTGGAGAGAAGAGATATACCTCTGCCTGTGCCGGGATTGGAAACCAAATTTGTCGATCACCCAGCGTGTCTGACATGACATTTGACTGGACACACAGTAAGCAGGTGGAGTGATTTGTAATTGTTGGAGTGAGTTGGCAATGTAGGGTGGTCCTGTAGTTATAGCGAGGAACTTCATGACGATCAGTTTGCTGTTCGACTGGGATGGGAGGAAGAATTAGGTACATTAATTGTTTGTGTAAAACATTTCGTCCTGCAATAAAGGAAGAAGGTTAGAATGGGCTGGTCACCTGGTAAGAATGTCTGATGATAGGACCGTAAAGAAAGTATTTGTGGGGAAACCAGATGAAAGAAGAAAAGCAGGAAGATCAAAATTAAGGTGGTTAGACTGTATTGCGAATGATCTGAAATCGGTGGGTGTCGAGAGATGGAGGAAGACAGCAGAAGACAGATCCGTATGGGCTATCATTCTGAAAGAGGCACTTGTTAATTTATAAGGATCGTATGCTAAAGAAGAAGATTTCGTCATTGTCTTTAACTTTCAAAAACAGTTACAACTTTATTTTTACGTAAAGGCATGCGCTTAACTTACACAACAGAACATGAGAAAGATTGACAACTGCAAGAAGAAGCAAGTATCGAAGGCTGGCGCTAAGTCTTTTTATTTTCACCGCGTAACAATTAGTGTTACTGCATACATAGACCTAGCAGTCACCTTGAGTCACGTTTGAATCCTAGAATACTTGTAGTTACTCAACGAAAATCTGAGAAGTCACATCTAAGTGTGGTTTTCCTGCCCAAACCTACCCCTGGACGTTTTCCCAGTACCAGGCGTATAATGTTTTCTTCAGAGCCTTTTCCCCATTCCACCATGCTGCAGCGGGGCGGCTGTGTGCACAAAAGTATCGGCCAGTGTTGCCGGCTTTAGGCCTACCGGTGCTTTTTGTAAACTGAAGTTCTGTTAAATGAGACGTTTGCCAAGTCCCCCCCCCCCTCCACCGAAGAAGCGGAGTATTTGTCGCATTTCTCATGTTAGAGTGAAGGACACTGCTTAAATAAAACTTACGGATTTTGAGGGGAACATGCCTGGAACATAAAGACACAACACTGCTTGTATCAACAAACCACTTGTGCATAAATAAATGTAAAAATTTAAAATGGCAAATTGTTTGTTAAACGTGCAAGTATTGTATCTTTATACGCTTATTTTTGTAATTACTTGAAGCTCTTTGATAATAGCCCAAGAGCGGCCGAAACATGTTGACGATAAATTACACACAAATTTTATGTTATTCAGGGCACTGATAATGAGTAATTTGTAATTCACCAACAGATGCGTATTCTTTGTATTTACATGGCTATATTTCATTAAAATATTAAAAACCCTTACGTGTTTCGATCTCTGTGGGAGCATCAAAAGGGAGTCTGTACATCAGTGACCCGGAATGCTTGCTGATGCTGCATTTCAGTGCTTGCATGCTTCGCTGTAGTATGTGTGACGTTCATTGTTCGTGATTTCGTTTTGTGACCCTAAGAACTTGTTCGTACTTTCACGTTTGACTTTTTAACTGAACAAGCTGTATGTAGAAAGGCTTCCTGTGGAGTTGGTCATGTGGTTGTTACGAGACAGCTGACTTGTAACTGCACGATTACCTTGACTTGTTTATGGCCAACGGAGCAGTTGTTTGATTGCACCGATACTGGGTTCCATAAAAACAAGATTGGGTTGCACCAACCCTTCGTTATATAAAGTTCACCCTTTGATCCAGGATGTTAATTTACATAAAATATATAAATTCAGTCCCTATTGCAACCGGCCTGGGTCCGCAATTCGAGTCTCCGATTGAGATTAAAAAAGATGAGGCGCTAAACTGGTTGTTGGCCATTGGCCAGTTTATGTACGGACAGTAAAATTAAATCAGTGCAGTGTTCTGAGTTTGGAATGCGCGGAGGGATTTAGCAGTTCAAACCTCTAATTACTGTCCGTACTTAAGCCTTGCATGTCATTCACTTAGATGGGCAGAGGCCTAATACGCCTCATTTCCATTAAAGACTTGAGTGCTTGAGTTCTTCTACTTATATGGGACAGGTGGGCAGGTAAATTCGGACGGGCTCGCCTGCTGGCTGCCTGTTTTTCTTCACCAAGGAGGGGACATTCCAGAATTCGAGGCAGTTGTAATTTTGGGTTTCATTGTGAGAGTTGTAACTGGGAATTCATAGACAGAAAAGGTAAACGCGAGTGGGCAAGACACAGTTTGCCAGCTTCGTCCAGAACGGTATTGAGTTTTATACGGTAGTAGTTAATTTTCAAAGTGTGAAAACCGTTGAAATCATCCTGTAGTATTTATTAAATAAACAAACAATGTGTGGCCATTAAGTGGCTTCAGTCCCGTTGTATAATCCCTGGGAGGGACCATGCTCCTGCTGAGCGTTCAGCACCTGTAACCATGAGTCGACATGTGAGCTGGACAGGTATACAACTTTGAAAACTGTCATTGCTCAGCCGACTTCGTGACGTTGCTACGGCCGGCACTGTCGAGTAAATATTCGATTCCCGACAGGGTCGAGAAAGTTTTATCTTGTCAAAAACGTGTATACTGGCTCTGGGACACACTCAGTCTCCGATTTTGTGGAGACCAATAGCACTTTCTCCGCAGGTAAAGCGGCCGGAACGTGAAGCTGACCTCTCACCTCTATCTAGTGACGAGGTTAAAAAGGCGTGGAGCTATACCGCCACACTCCCTCATGGGCCTTCATGGCTTGCATAGGGACAACTGTACTGAGTATTCTTTTCTTTTTTTTTCTTAAAAAGAGACATCTCAGTTTGTGTCATCAAATCGCAATATATATTGACTGACCTCGAAAAAAAACTATGTTGTGAGTAGTTTTTTGGTGAATGGGTCACACAATATTCTGAATGGCTCTGGATAATGCAGTAGGCCTACCTGCTAGCGTCAGGGGCCATATCGTGATGGCCCTATCTCCAGTGTCGTCATAGGTCACGTGAAACACGAAACGTATGGTTCGGTACTCACCACGCCGCTGCCATATGTGCGGTTGCACTACTACCTGTTTACGTTGATCCAGGTTAACTTTTGCTGCAGTTGCGTGTCGATTTACTATTCCGTTCTGCTTGTACGGATTTCAGGATAAATATACCAGAACCTTTGGACCAAGTCCGATATGAACTGAGAGCTACCAAAGATTAAAACGGTTAAAATTTCGAAGTTTGCCGCTTTGAAGTATGCACTGGATCTTAGGAGTGTTTCTCAAACTGTGGGACACAGTGTTTGCCACCGGTTCGAGAACCATTTCTTTTAATCTACTAAGTATTGTAGGAAATACAAGTTTAATGATGTGAAAGCAAATTGTGGTGGTACTGAACAAATGTTATACCAACACTTGTTTTATTACGGCATTGTGAAGACAGTTTTCAATTTATTTTTTTAATTTTGCTATTAATGGTAATAAATGCGCGAATCAATAAACTTGTCGCACACTAAGAAAATTGGAGCTACATAATAAACTGAAGCGAGAGCTAAACTTAAAGTCATATTTGGTATCATATATCCATCCTGCGCCGATACCAGTGGCCTCGCCGTGTAGGGCGTGGGTCTGCGGCCGCTCGCGTGCTGGGATTGTGGGTTCGAAGCCCACCAGGGGCATGGATGTCTGTCTCTTGTGAGTGTTGTGTGTTGTCACGTAGAGGTCTCTGCGACGGGCCGATCACTCGTCCAGAGGGTCCTACCGATTGTAGTGTGTCTGAGTGTGATCGTCAAGCCTCAATAAAGAGGATGCCTTGGCCCACTAGGGATTGTTGCGCCATGGGGAAAAATTTGCCATCCTCTTTTGACACGTACCTTATTTGTTCCGCGTTAAGGTTCAGTTCATAACCAGCCCGAACAGGCTCGCAGTATCGGTATTGTGTGAAGCCCTGGCCTAGTGGAGGGGTCCGTAATGTGGAACAGATTCGTAATGCGGGACACATGTTTTTCTGTTAGCGTTAAGTGTTAATGTGTTTTCCTGAAGGCTGTTTTGATTATTGTTGTGTTACATAATATACGAACTATCAGTCAGGAAGTTATGTAACTTACATTACTTTACTAGGCCGACCTTGGTAATACCAGGTTTCAGGATGATTATGACAATTTTTTGACTCTGATTCGTGGTGAATGTATTGAGAGGGTTTGTTTTCTTGTCGCACGTTCGAATCCTGGCCAGTGCACCTCATTCTGTGTTATTTGAATTAACCTATTATTGCTTTGTGTATTTTCCCTCCCTGTTTTACTAATTTTCCTCCGATTATTTTGTAGCACTTTATTCGCTGCCATTTTATACATATTTTTCTCCATAGACATTTCTCATGTTTTTCCATCATCTGTTTTATACATTAGCTCCCTTCTCTTCTAGTCATGCACTGTTTTCTTTCAATGTATCATTTTCTTTTCATGCTTCATATATTCCTATTTCCATACTTTTTCTCTTCCATGTTCATTTCTTCCTTGTCTTCGTCGTTTTTCTCATCCGTGCTTCCGATTCGTCTAAATTTTTTTGGCTCTGCATGCCTGTTTATTTACTTCTTTTCTTCCCCCTGCCTCCCGTCTTTCTTGTCGCTTCTCATATTTTTTTACATATCTTTCTGTCAGTACCTTTCTCCCATCTTTTCTTCACTCATCCTCTTGCGTTCATTTCAACCGTTTTCTTTCATGTATGATCACATTTTCCGCATTCTCGTTTTCCTTCCAATTCTCCTCCTGTTCTCCACCGAGTCGTTCTCGTTCTCTTCTCTTTTTTTTTTTGGCCCCCGTCGCTTCCAGCTGTGTTATACTCTGAGATTTGAGGTTCTCGCGGCAGCGACTATCTTCTGGGGTTTGAACCCCTATGTCTTGACAAATGTGTACCGACGTTTGTGAGGAATCAAGAGTAGTACTGCTGTGCTCGGGAGATGCAGACAGCACGTTTTCCGAAGCGTTGGTACCTATCTAGTAAAACACATGACGTCACACCACACAAGTAGTCTCAATGCTATTCCTTTTTCATCCTTTCCCCCTGTTCTCATTTTCTTGTCCCCAGCGCTGAGCGTTTAATTCCTGTCCACTGTCTGCATGGTCACACAGGTTCTAATAACCGAAACAAACATGGGAACAGAATATGCCAACTGGAGTGTGGCCAGATACGTAACACAGCCACTGTAGTGGCGTGGCAGCACTGTACAAACAAGGATCCTCTTTTAAAACAACATGGCAGACAGCTTATGGGGGGGAGGGGGGGCTAATCGTGCGAGTCGCCAGCTAATCCGATTTTATCCCTTCCTGTAACACACAAAATATGACCAAGCTGCTTGTTACAACTACGATTTTAGTGCGTAGTCATGTTAAACATTACAATTAAATAACTGAGATTGTACCCCCAGTATTCGATAAGACAACATGAGAGCTGGTGGCAGAATGCAGAGTATTGGCAATACTGGAAACCATGTCACATGTAGTAAATGCATTTTTATGTAATCCCAATTCTTTTATTGTATCTTTTGTATGATATAGTGCTCAGACATGGGACACATTAAATTCCTTTAGTGTTATTTAATAATGATTGTCACTGAGACGGTAGAGTAAGTCAGTTAACGGACTGGGGATTCAAGGTTCGATTCGCAGCAGAGGCAGCTATTTTTCACTATTCACAGCGTCGAGACAGGCTGTCGACCCCATTCAACCTCTTGGCCAATAAATACCGAGCACTCTTGCAAATTGATATACAGTTGGTGATTAACGATGTAATTAGGAACTGAAGAATGCGTGGAGCTATACGTCCACTCCCCTGTACATCATTATGACATACTCACGTACAGCTTGATCTCTTACATTCAGTGCCCCGTGCTGTATTACTAAAATAGGCCGCGACCCTTTGCCTCATCATCGTCCTCATTTGCTTCATTCAGTATCATCCTCCTTTTTCAGTTCACAGATAACCTTGTAATTCTGACAGAGGCTTTAAGTAAAGGTGAGTTGATGCAACGTCGTTAAACATCCAGACTTGGAGCTACAAATGGATTATCATCTCCATCGAATAGTACCCAGTTTGCAGACTTCAGAACGCTAACATTATCAAATATACTGAGGGCCTGTACGACCACATAGCTTCTCTTTATGTTACAAAGTTGTGAGGGGCGAAACTCCCAGAAAGGCTCCCTCTCTCTGTGTGTGCCTTCAATATGGAGTAGGAGGAGGATTTTAATAATTTATATTTCGACTGGAACCCTGCGGGCATGCGCTCTTAGTTGCTAGTGTACATTACAGAAGACTCGGTCAGCAAATTGCTTAAAAGTACATCTACACTGCCGCATCTCTCTGCTTTGCGTCAGAGTTTGTTCCATGCTGAAGCTGGACGGTATATAGAAATTCGGTCTCTCGTTGTGATGTAAGACGGTGAAGAACGTAGTAAATGTAAAGCTATCCCATTACAGCCCTGGACAGGCCCTGAGGTTTCCAGGAGGTTGAGGCTTCCAGATTTCAAGACAGTCGGCACATGAAGGTGGTAGGGTTGTCAGTATTACGCACCAACTGCCTTTACCCCCCCCCCCCCCCCCCCAGGAAATATTCGTGGTATTCATTTCTGTTAGAGCCTGAGTCGACCGCAGGGCCATAGTGCGGCCTGAAGGATTATGTCAATGAAAAATTTCAATGACGCCATCAAGAGTCGAACCCGCGACCTGCCGGCTTGTAGCGCATTGCCTCAACCAACTGCGCCACCGCGTGGCCCCGTAGAATATAGTGCTAAAAAGAATATGTGGCACTAAAAGTAAAGTGAGAAATGTACCCTTGTAGGCCTGCCTGTTCACGCAATGAAGGCATATGAGGGAATGGAGATACAACTCCACACATCGTTAACTTCAGAACTGAATGGGATGGAGTGGCCGCCTTCACCCTAGTACACACTGAATACGAGGTGGGTGGGCACCAGATTTGGGGTAGACGCTTTGGAAAAGAGAAATATTTCTTTCGTCTGCCAGGAATCAAGCCACGATTCCTCTTTTGTCCGTCCCGTAGCCTAGTCGCTACACGTACGCGATTTGTCATGTTATTATGGTGACTTAAAAAATTAAAGTCAAGGTTAAGTTCACCCTAGAACAGGCCATGAAAGCCCAGAGGGGGAGTAGAGGTACAGCTGTTCTCTTTCGTTTTAACCTCAGCAGTGTATGGGGGTGGGTGGTTAACACCACGCCCCGGCCGCTTAACCCCCCAGAAAGAAATCCGATACTCATGGTACAGGAAGCTGAATGGGTCCCAGGGCCGTTCTGGACGGAAGGGGAAATCTCGCTGCCACCCGGATTCAGTATCCGGAACGACCAGCGCTCAGGAAGTCCTGCAGTAAACGGAAGATGGGTGCAATGTATAGTACGCAAGGAGATATGAAAAAAGTATTCGACTATTTAGTGCACTTCGTAAACCTAGGCGTAGATGGGAGGATAATATTAAGGTGGATCTTTACGGAAATACGATATGAGAGGTTAGAAAAATTGAAAGGAAAACAGGCTACGACAAGGGAGTTTAGGAGTGCATACGGTGCTGGATGCTGAGGAAGCCCATTTCGGAGCAACGTAGGGTAGGCAAATATTTAAGGACACTATCTTCATATTCTTCATATAAAGATTTTTTCGTTCTTTGCGTTTACGCTTTAAACAGTTTTTAGGAGCATTCCGTAAATAGCGTAAAGCGACTGTTAGCTTCCTGATGTCTGTCCGTCCGTCTGTCCACATGTATCAGTGCGGCTTTTACTGGACGAATTTTTGTGAAATTTGATAGTGGAGACTTTCACGAAAACCGGTCTAGGAAATCCAAATTTGGTTAAAATTGGACAACAGTATCGGGTACTATACATAAAGACCTAAGTATGTTCTTTATTACTTCCTGTAGAATGGATAGACAAAATTATCAGTTACGGTTAGGATTTTTGGGCGCATTTCGCTTCAGTTGCGGAAGGCGCCTGTTAGCTTCGTTATGTCCGTGGGGTTGCTAGGAGACTGCACGTGTTGATGCATAGAACAGGTAGCTGCTCTGTTTGGAATCTCACTTTTTCCTAGATCTCAAACGTTTTAGATCGAATAGCACGGTCGAGTGGTTAGCGCTCATGCTGTGTATTCAGGAGGCCCTTAGTTCTAATATTGATAAGGAAATCCGATTCACGTGCCTGATATTTGACGTGATTTTTCCTCTTCCACCAGACAAGTGCAGCTGTAGTGTCTCAAATTAGACCAGGACTTGTTTCACGCACATTCTTCCCAATTCATTATTTACTTGCAATTTTATGATCAGATCAGGGGTGCACAATTTTCAAAAAATCTAAGAACTACTTCTAAATTCCATGTACCAAAAAGGTGACAACAGGTTTCATTTCGAGGGCCCACAGATCCTAGGTGCCATAGTGAGAAATGTAGTCGCCCGGGCGACCTGGCTTCCGGGATCAGTGCATACCTGGATTAGACGCTATGTTTTCTGATCTTCTGACCGCGTCGTTGCATGAACTGTAAATAAACAAATATTTCGGAATCTTTTTTGTTTTAAGTGAATGTGAAGTGTTTTTAATGGGCTTGAATTCAGAAATCCGTCTGTGAGACATTTATTCACATTTTATTGATTCTGTTGCATAAAACATGGGGATTAGTGGACGAGGGGGGGGGGTGTTTGTCGCTGCGGGATTACGCGGCGTGACTTTCAAATGTCTTTATATCTGTATGCTTTACTTTAGAGGGCAGCTACTTTGATTCTTTTGAGGCCACTTGCTATTTTGATTATGTTACTTGCACTTGAATCCAAAGGTGGAAATGAACAAGACGTTTCACACACACAAGGATCATGTCTGCATGAGCGGAAAGTGTGTGTGTTGGTAATGTCGCTGTGTTGGTATGACTGATCTGACTTAAATAATTGTCAGTAGGGGAGATCCCTGATTAAAATTTATCCTACAGAAATAGGCTTATGTGAATACGGTGATTAAGTTTTTGTTCTCCACTGCAAGTATTAGGACTTACGTTATTCTTTGAAGTTTGTTATTTTACTTAATCAACAGGGCCGCCGAGAGCGGGTCCGGGCACTGTTGGAACCCACCCTCCATCAAGGGCGGACACTAAATGGAAATACTGACTGTCAGTTGCACGGTGAACTGGGCTTGATCTGGAAAGGTTAATTTGTACAATCGACAGATAGTGGTACTACCGAGAAGGCAAGAATATGCGCAACATAGTCGGGTCCCGGGCGCCGGTAATTTGTACCGGCTTTCCCCCTCTCGTCAGCACTGTTAATCAGAGCGTTTGTAATATCTGGTGAACAGTCAGTTATTTTACAAGTACAGAATATTAAGCATATTATTGACATTGGATATGAAATTATATTTGGTATAAGTAATGGCACTACTTTCTGTGGATTTCTAGATTTCGTTTAGTTTAATAACACTGAAGAAGAATCTGTTGCTATGAAGTTGATAAGATGCAGTCATTGAGATGCAGACAAGACAAGACAAGACTAGACAAGACAAGACAAGACAAGACAAGACAAGACTAGACAAGGCAAGACAAGGCAAGACAAGACAGACAGACAGACAGACAGACAGACAGACGGAGCAACAGATACGTATATAGCTCCCTTACTTTGTGGTGGTGAGTGTTGAACTTCACTTTACTTTGAGCAAAAGATCTTCCGGTGCCATGCCTCCTTTAGAGTCACGTTATTAGAAATGACAGCTTTTGTGCAATGGTTTTTTCTGAACATTACGTAAATGGAAACGCTGCTTTCATTGTTTTTTATTATTTTTCAAAGGGTTTTTAACTATCTTTATGTTGTGAATTCAGAAAAGGTCACAACATGCAGGTAAACAGTCATTTCGTAACGACGCTAACGAATCAAATTGTCTTACGTGAAGAAATTAAGAGCAGATAAAATTTATGGATTTCCTGCAACAATTCGGACCACAATCTAGTGCATTGCCCTTTGGCTGTGTAAGAAGAGAAAGACTAAAATAACGCGACTATTATTTTGTCTGTTTAAATCGGTGTGAAATTTGTTTTTCTCACATTAAGGGAAGGAGCCAGGAGGACGTAGCAAGGGATCCGGGCGATAAAATCAGGGAGAATGAGATGGACTGATCATGTGGCACGTAGGGGGAGAGGAGAAACACGTACTAGACTTTGGTGGGAAACTTGCGGGAGAGAGACCATTTTGAAGACGGTGGCATATATAGGAAGATAATATTAAAATTAATATTAAATAAATCGAATGGGATGACGTGGACTGTATTAATCTGGCTCAAAATAGCCGCAAGTGGAGGACTTCTGTGAACACGGTAGTGAACTTCAGGGTTTCTCAAAATTCGGGGAATTTGATGACTAGATGCGGAATTATAAGATTCTCAAGAAGCGCATCATTCCATGACGACACCTTCTTACCCGCTGATTTGTACAACTTCCTTTTCTGTACTTCCTGTCTGTAATTTTCTATTATTTATCTTCTTTTTTACTTCTGTAATATTCTGTTTTTAGGCGCGTTCGCATTATCGCGACAAGTGGTTGTTACCTGCGTCATGCCCGTCTGTCATTCTGTCTGCCCGCATCTATCGGCGCGGCTCCTGCTGGATGGATTTCCGTGAAATTTCATATTTGGTACTTTATGAAAACCTGCCGAGAAGTTGCAGATTTGGTTAAAATATGACAAAAATGTTGGGCACTTTACTTGAAGACCTCAGAACGTGTTATTATTGCCGGCGATAGACATGCGCCATGGAGCATTGTTGTGTAACACTCAGTGCTGTTATATTGTTGACAGTGACAGCTCAGAAATACATAGCACCCATTGTTCCTTTCCACTGCAACGACGGTTACGCGAATGAGCCGCAATGGTACGTTGCCTGTGTTGTTGCTTCTTCACTCTCAACCGCCATTGTCGCATGTTCCTGAAGGCCCACTGACGTAAGACGTGACATGAAGTTAAATGAGTCGTTTCTAGACATAATGGTTAACATAGCCTACCATTTCCGAGAATCGAACGGCGTTCGCACACCCAGAAGTTATTAGCTTTGCTTACTGAGCCGTGCGTATCAGTGAATTCGTAATTTATCATCCGCAGTTCATTAACTTACCTCAGAGTAAAAAGTCACGCTACATATATGTCTGTGAACCTGTCTGTATGGCGCTACGGGCCGGTGCAGGCTAGGATTTCCGTTTTGCATGTCTAAGGATCCTGTTTATAGGCATGTGGTAGGATTCTGTAGGCCAGAGACCGGCCCGTCTCTAGGCTTGTACCTACACAGGAAAACGCCAACACAGGAAGATATGCAGGTCCACAGATATGTGCTGAGTGGGATTCAAACTCAGGATTTGAGAGTTCGGTGTGGAGACTGAGTACAAGCCTTAGACTGCACAGCCACTTTATTCGGAGAAAAGTGAGAAATATACTTAGTACATCCCAATTTTTTGTGTTATCCCAGTCAATAATTAGGTGCACGACAGGATGCGGCTAGGCAGTGCGAAGGGATGAAATACTCCAAAGGCAAGCCACAATTCTAGCAGCCCACATCCCTGTCTGTAAATTACTTTTGTCAGAACCCCATCCGCACGCTGCAGTCATTGTGCTCAATTCCAAAGGCTTTTTTATTAGACATGGCCAGTGCAGCCAGACACGTTTCTGTGTTTTGACGGCCAGCTGCGGTTCCCCACAAGCAGTGTCAGCTCAGATCCACCGTCAGTCTGTGTACAAATTCACACCTTTTCTTTGCTGCTGCGCACAGAAACATCCAATTTTAATGCTTGATTTATTTCTGATCCACATAATCCGTTAAAGGTCAGTGGTTTCTACACTTTCCACTTGCTTTTAGCTTTAAGAAACTCGACATTTTGCCCAAATTGTGTAATGTGTTAAACAATTATTGTTTCCCTAAACAGCGTTTTGTTCTTTGAATTGCCAGTAATTGCGTTTACTGTGCTGTAAGTAGTGAATTTTTTACTTTGTTTAGATGAAATTCCTGCTTTAAAGGCTTAAATTTAAAATTAAGCAAATATTGTCCGTTTTGATTTAATGTTTTCTTCTTCCTCTTGTTCTTCTTGTAATCAGGCAGTAATTACCTCGAACGTTACCATCTTCGGCTGTCTATTAGCTACTAACATAAGTAAAGACCGTTTACCAGACCTTTAATATTAACCACGTTGTCACGGGCTGGCCACATACGTTAGGTCTTCCGTACGATTGACGCCAGTACTGCATAGCGTAACTGGCAATGTGTACCCGGACACAGGAAACATATTTGGAAAATAGTGACTTTTCAGCTAGTAGTAATGGGTCATAGCGTGCCTTGGTCTGTAAAAAGCTGTGACTTCCATGAACAGTTCAGGGGCCATCAGTATTGTAGAACCATTCTGGTCCGTGGAGTCAGTTTAATGAATACAGTGCGGGCTGCGATTGTTTCATTAATACGTCATGCTGGGTTGTGACGCACAATTCAATTAGTCCTGCGTCAGTACACAATGTGGGTGCAACCAGTTCTAACCTCGTCTTCGAGTGGGGAGATATATAACCTTGACCCCGTGTCACACAGTAATTGTTCTATTGCATAAATTATCACGTTTGTCTGTCTGTAAGTTCTGTGTAATATTCAATGCGATTTGCATTTGTTTGCGTAAGATATCAGAGCTGTTATTGCGACAATCGAGAAGACTGATGATTGTCATTTGTTTCTGTTTCAGGTATGTGACCACTAGAGGAGTTGCCTTCCATACAGTGCATTTGTTTTGATGTGACGGTATGAAAATTGAAAACTTACGGCTTGTAAGTATGTAAATCACGTTCGTACAACCCTTTCATTACTGCGCCTCCCCGCCACAGGCTTTCCTTATAAACAAATGAATCTTATTTTAAACCAAATATAAGGCGTTTTAAGATGGCGTGGTCTAGTGATCAAGGCGGCTCTTTCGGACAGTTTACATCGTCCACACTTTTTGAAACAACCTCTTTTCGGTAACTGGCTGTCTTCTTTACCATTTTTACAAAAAACTCACTGGGGTGAGTCTGTAGGTGGTCACAGTTGGACGCAGGCCGTCCTTAATACCTTCCCTTTTTTGCGTTTCAAGAATTAAACTGTAACGCCTACGGGAACTGTTGCAGTCTTCAGGTATTGGAGGGTTTTAAGCATTCCATCACACCTGACATTGTACAGCCTATCAAGAGAAACCATTGTAGATAGCGATCGTGACGGAGGAACGATTTAATCGACACTGGCACTACTACCTGTTTTCACTGTAGGCGTGTTCATCGGCGTAACTTAGCTAATAAGAATGGGGGGGGGGAGGAGGAAAATCCACTATGGATATTAGGAACTTCAATTTACGAAGTAGTCGAGGTAGAAATAGAAGGAAGGTTGGTTTGAACCAACCCTTAACCCTTTAAAGACGAAGCGTATCTGTTTTATATAAGGACTCAGTGCGTACCGCGCTGTAAACACTGTCCACTTCGGTTATAAAAACCAGTCAGTTAATGTTCTATAAGGCAAAAGTTGCTGTTTGTTCTGAGATCCGTACAAAACACATAAACGCAATGTGGGCACCACGTAGAATTTTTTAATGTTGCACCTGGTGGTATGTAAAGTTACCGCTAGGCTTTAAAAGGTTAACATATATACACCACATTCGTCGATTCTAACCCCAAATTTTTATTTGTCACTCTTCAACTCTGTAGCCAAAGAAACTAGTCTTAGGTAGAAAAAATATTAGGGGGCATTAGCCCCCTTACCCCTCCGCCTGCGCCTGTGAGTATGTTCCTATGAGAGTTCCCTTCCAGGGTCACTTTTTAACCCCGTTGCGTAATGTATTTAACTACACTTAAATCAACTAAATACTCTAGACAGAAACAAATGTGGGTTGTCAATAATATAAACATGAATTCCTGATCATTTATAGGGCCTATGTTATGCAGGCAGTTCTGCAACCTAAGATATTTTGAAGGGTGGAAAAATGTCACCTGCGAGAAATACTGCACATAATCGCCATTAGCAGCAATCGGTCATGACTGTGCACGGTCTGCAGTGTCATACTGGCATTTAGTTCCGCACTTTTTCGTAACTTGGAAAGTAAGTGACAGGTCTACGCCGATTTCCGCTGTAGTTACTTTAAAGCAAAATGCAATATAACCCGAAAAAAAAAGCATAAATTGAAAATTGTTTGTATACTGAAGATCTTTTGGGTATAGCGTTCCTGAACGCGATTTTACCCAGCCTCTTTTCTTAACGAAAGGACGTAGGCACACGGCATCTTTGTATTATTTATATGTGCTACCTTCCCCAGCCACCTAATTGTTAGGGTAATGTATGTTGATTATTTTGTAGCAGTTTTGGGAATACAAAATCATGAAACTAGGGATAATGAAATTTTCTAGAGCCCATACTTACCTCGGCCTACGTACTGAGAAGTGGTCGGTCACCACCATGTTCTAAAAAAAAAAGCCTCGCAGTTCTCCGTTAATCTGACACATTAAGTTTGATATCGTAGCCTTACTGGAAAGTGTGAAATTAGAAATCTGATATTTTAATCATCTGAGTACTGAATTGGTACGAACAACTCTGTCCTTTCCAGAGTCCGTGGGCTACGTGACTGTAAAGTGAAGTTAATAGAGCAGACAGTGAATTAGACTGGGATTTTGAACTTCATATGAAAATGCGTTTGCAATGTGCACGAATGATAATTTGAGCCTTCACCATGTGGTCTGGCGCACAGTAATACCTTCGAAACACACGGGGGTTAAAACTCTTCAGTTAGAAGAGAGAGTGAAAAAAAAAAGGCAAATCAGTGGAGTAACTGTTGAAACCGATATCTCGATTTTCCACTAGACCTCAGAAAACTCGGGGAATCCCAGCGCTAACCTGCGCTCTGTGTTACCGCCATATGCCGGTTCAAGTTACAAGTTCGTATTTTGGTGATCCTTACTCCTCGCTGTTGATTTGTTTTAGCTTGGGGTTCCACCTGCAGAGAGATTAGTTAATTAAACATCCCTGGGAATTGGTTGCGTCTGGAACTTGAGTTTCCAACTTTAATTTAAGCGAAATGATGAGCAGTTCAAACTCTTTCTGGTCAGACTGCAGTTTATATTCCTTAGAGATGTTGGTTTATATTCAAAATAAGTTCTGGGCTCTTCGGTCAGTGGAGTGCACGTCCGGCATTTAAGAACTGTGTGCGTGTGTACATGCGTGTGTGCGGGTCCTTTTTTATGATAGTCGTAAGAGAGACTTCTACCCTGAAGAAGGAGGTAGCAGGTTTCTGTGAAACGTTGATGCATAGCCATACTACACAGCGTCACACCCACAAGACATTAGACTTTACAGTTGCAGCGGTGATTATCGCATCTCTTTTGTTCCTTCTTTCTGTTTATGAGTCTTTTTTTTTGTAGACTTTTTTATGACTTATTAGACGGGGCATCGGCTGTTCCTAAGACCTCGTATGCGCAGAAATACATCCATTCCTCCATAATGGGATTTGAACCGACGATCCCAATGTTGAGAGATAACAAATTATACACATGTTGACTGTGCGGCCTCTCTGACCTTGTTTGTGGCGGTGTCTCCAAATCTATTAATATCAAGTGCCTGCCCGCATTGGATAATGACAATTTCTCCAACTGGTCTAATTGAAATGTAGCCATCGCCCGGTCCATTAGTCGGAGTCTTCAAGAGGAACCGGAAACACTCCCATTAATTCTTCCTGCTTCTTATTGCTCCTTTCCTGTCCGCCCATTCGATCGGGCCCCGGAAGAGCTTTCTTTTACACTCACCCCTAGTGGTTGTATTTCCCTGTAGGTCCCAAGCTCTTTACCTCAGCGTTTCAACAGTTAAGTATGTTACCTAAACGATACGTGCGAGTTACAGTTCGTACCTCATAGTGCACATTGCGCCCATAATACGAGCATCTTTTTAAACGCGTTTATCAATGACCATTGTATTGCTTCGATAATAGGTGAATGAATGAGTATGAAGCATTGGCGGAAGGAGGCTGACAGGGAAAACTTAAGTACTGTGATGAAAACCTGTCCCAGTGCCACTTCATCGACCAAAAATTTGACATTATGGGTGGGCCTGAGATTGAATCCAGGCCTCCTTGTTGAGAGGCTGGAAGCTAACCGCGTTAGCCATTGCATGTCCCCAGTACAAGTATAAACTAGGTAACTGTGTTTATTGTTTGAGTGATAATACATTAATGTACTGTGCGGACAAAATGTGGTGGTTCTGATGCTAAATTAGGTGGTACATGTTGTTACTACAGTGCTGTAAATGGTTAAAATTTTGCACAATATGTATAACACTTTGTCTCTATAGTTCGCCCGTTAGATTTGTTATTAACGGCGTCTTTAATGCAAGATGTTAGTAAGGTGAGCGGGTTGAAGGTTATTTATAGGCAGTTAACCTCCTTTGCTTTCCATTGAGTTCATTGATGAGAACTAAGCGGTACTGGGATGCGCTGTATTAAGAAAGTTGTGGAACAGGGAGAGATCGCTAGGTCATGAACATTAAATGAGAATTCGTTACAGGGTTAAATGTATGCAGCTCGTTTATTCCACTGAAATATCATCAGTTTTCGACGTAATCTGCGAGTACATTTATGCTTTTTCCGATCTTGGCACGATGTTTAAAATTCTTTTTATATTATTCATACCGTGCATAGTTATTAACCTTTTAAAGCCTAGCGGTAATTTTACATACCACCAGGTTTAACATTAAAAAATTCTACGTGATGCCCACATTGCGTTTATGTGTTTTGTACGGATCTCAGAACAAACAGCAATTTTTGCCTTATAAAACATGTAGAGATTGGTTTTTATAACCGAAGTGGAGAGTGTTTACAGCGCGGTACGCACTGAGTCCTTATATAAAAGATATGCGCTGCGTCTTTAAAGGGTTAAGTAAGTAAAAATTCATCCCAACTAATGCACTGTTTCGATCCCTGTTAGTATCAACCTCAGAGATACGTTCTAGCGTGAAAATTACACAATCAGAATGACAGTATTTTGCGTCTGTTATTTTATATATATGACTTATAGATATTGCAATTTAGGAACATATTAAATAATAGCAGTGCATTTGTTGGGATGAATTTTTACGTAGTTTAAAATTCAGTTGCGGTAGAAACTGGGATCTTGCATTCGCAACAATTCACGAACAGCCAGTTCTCATTCCTTATTAACGTGGAGTCGGCTGCCTCCTTAATTTTTGCTTCGACGGCCAAAACTGAATTCCAGCTTGATTTTGTTGAGGAGTGAAACAGTGCAGCCGCTTCTCAACACTTGTCAATATCCCGATGTCTAGACTGACGGAAGTGTTTGAACTCGGTGACAAGACGGGACAAACGAGTCAATGAGCTTGGAGATTATGTTGAAGAATAACTATATTTAAGTTAAACAGAAGAGTTACCTTTATGTTTATTTACTTCTAATTGAATTCTTAACGGCCTAGAGAGTCATGCTATTAAAGGTGCCTCACACGACCTTGTTGATAGGAGAAGAATGTTACGTCAACACTGAAAAGTTTAATAAATCAGCCAACAAAATACATTGCACAGACTGAACCAAGAACTCAAGTTTCTTTATGTTAAGAAACAAAATCTTAAAATACACTGTATTTTATTGGTTCATTTATTAAATGTTTGAATTATAAATACACGGAAGTAATGCAACACTACAAAGCCTTAATGTCAATCAGTTATTAACCTCAATTCTTCGAAACTGCAATGTCTGTTACATGCGTAGTTACCAACTGGTTAATTATTGCTAAGTTAACGAAGTCCATTGGTTTAAGTCCGTCTCGGGATGCCGTATGTTCTTTAGCTAGTACAAAAATTTCCTGTATATTGTGAAACAAGAAGCTTTTTTACCGTGTCCTCACCAGCCTACCACTGGTCCCTATCCTGAGCCAGATTAATCCATTCTGCGTCCTTCCGTCCTATACCACCCACGTTATGCAGCTTCAGATTGTATGTGATCTTGCTCCGCTTCTTAGGCTCTTGCCTGTTCATACTTCTTAACCATATTTGAAAGAGTCCACCTACACATCTGTATCCTTTTAACTTTTTTAAAGCCAAGCTATGGCGCTTTCGTTCCCAATTCAGTCAAAGGCTGAACTCTGTATTAGTTTCGTAGAAGCTACCCGCCTTTTTGCGTGTGTCTTCACATTTAATTTTATCTAATGCAGTACATCTTTTGATGCTTCTTAATTTTATTCGTGTTGGCTGGATTTTGCTAGCTTTAATATTTTATTTAGTCCAGGTTTCAGTGCTGTATGGAATATTCGTGGACTGCCAGCAAGTTATTAAATTTGAACTTTGCTTTTTTTCTTTACATTAATCATTAATACAACGTTTTTATTATCCCACATGTACCTTGAAATAATACATTTTTCTCGGATTGTAAGTAATGGGATACTTATGAAGAAGATGGGCAATGTACGTATAATGTAACATTGAAACACATTCGCGTAACCATGGATGCCGTGGAAAAGCAGTAAGTATTACATATTTTGATTGTGTTTGTAGCCTTAGTTATCCAACATTCAATGGGCGTGCGCCGTGTTATATTGTCATCTGTGGCCTGTCTGCCTCTATTATATTTTTCCGCATTATCTCATAAACTGCACGATTTTCGAAAACAAAAACTTACTGAACGTAAAATGTGTGATTTTCTTTACAACTTTTGTCTGAAACATTTCTCATTCTAAGAAGAGTTGACCGAGATATTATCGTAAATGTATGTAGGTCTTTATGTAAAGTATCCGTTATTTTTGTCAGACTTTAATGAAACTCGAACTTTTTGGACAGATTTTCTAAAAGTACTGAAATACCAAATTTCATGAAAATCCGTCCAATGGGAGCCGAATTGTTCCAAGCAGACGGACGACCAGACAGACGGACAGACGGACGGACGGACAGAAAGCCAGACAGGCATGACGAAGCTAATAGATGCTTTTCGCAATGGTGCGAAAAGTGTCTAAAAACAAGTAGGGCTGTAAATATGGAGGAGATCCTCCACA
Source organism: Coptotermes formosanus (assembly GCA_013340265.1). Taxonomy (NCBI): domain Eukaryota; kingdom Metazoa; phylum Arthropoda; class Insecta; order Blattodea; family Rhinotermitidae; genus Coptotermes; species Coptotermes formosanus. Next base: position 1,834,698 of record BLKM01000265.1, on the reverse strand, counting down.
GTCCCACCAGGTAACTGCCCACACACAGTATTTTAAAATATGCCACAATCTGTCCGACAGCGTTCTCAATATAGGACGAATTTTGACGATGCTTAATTTTATATATACGTATACATAACGTCGGTGCATGTTAGTGTGATGAAGTGACAAATTACCCGGCCTCACTCCTAAGATTTCACGTTCCTCACTTCACATGGATTTACATAAACTTCTTTTCCTATGCCACGGTATGGTCCTGTGGACCCGTTCCGAGGCCGCCGCCTCCCTCTTTTACTAGGACTCCCCAACGGACGTAAATTCAAAGCAAGTAACAGAGGATCCCCTCACAACCAGCGAGGTGGCTCAGGCGGAGTCCCATTTCGAATCTTGACCAGGACACCGATTATTTAAGTGAGGCTGTTCGTGATTTTTCTCAGACCTTCCACACAAATTCCTTTGTTTAGGCCACGAAACCACGTCCTTTCACATCCGTTTCCATTCCTTCGTTACTACTATTTAACGCTATGGACTTCAGTTATTGACAGCGTCTTTAAATAAACTGCAGGCAGACACGCACCGACTGCCGTGTCCTTCTCTCCCTGTCTTTCTGTGTGTGTGTGTGTGTGGGGGGGGGGGGGGGGCTGAACGTACAGACACTCCCCGACATACGCGATTTCAAGTTACGCAATTTCAGACTTACGGAATTTTGAAAAAGTAAAAGAATGTATATAACAACAATTCTGAACCGCGCGCCTAAGTTTTCTTGGTGGGAATGAAAGTGCAGTGAGACGAAGTTACCGAAACAATACTGCTGGGCGATAACGCAGCCGGCGGGGGCTGTCATGCTGCAGCCGATCAGTTTGCGTTGTGTTGGATTTTTAGTTTCAGCTGGACTCCCTTTTATGTACGTATACAGTTGACCATGTGTTCCGAATTGTGCCGGACGTTTCGGAATGTAACTGCTGCGTAAGTCGGGGAGTGTCTTTTTGTCACACGTAGTGACGTGCGGTAAGGAACGTACAGACATGAATTCCCCAGACTTACTCTAAAAGTTGTGAGACATGCGTATATCTCAGGGATCTACCAGTTTCCTAAAAATGTAGGAGTGACCTCAAAATTCTAGGCCCCAGAAAGGTGATATGAAGCAGGTTCCGTACTTATAACCACTGGACAAAATTTAGTCGCCCGGGCAATCTCGCGTCCGGGATTTCTTCACCCCTGGCACAGCTAACAATTCTGGCGCCTTCTTTCACTTATCTTAAATTCTCACGGAACACGTAAAACGCTTGCATGAGAATGTAGTGCGTATAAAGTGTGTGTCTGTGCAATTTTGTTCGAAATACTTTTTGCACTAGTAAATATTTTGCGAATTGCTGTCGCGATGCGTGGAGAAATGTGTCTGCTATTTTTGTCCGATGTTAATAAAATATCAAATTCCTCCATAAATTTTGTTTTAACGTCTCGATATGAAATTTCATAAAATCTCATCTGGCTGTTCTCGGGTTATTACATGCGGTCGGAGAGACAGGTCTGACTAAGGTGCATTTTTACAAATTTCGTCTTTAAAGGCGCCAAAAGTGTTTGTTTTATTTGTGTATGGAATCCATTGTGACGTAGACGAACTGCCGTCGAAGTGGACTTCTAATTGGCCGGAACAAAATCAAGGAAGGAGGAAGGATTTTTTTGGGGCTGTTAAGTAATAAATTGGCCAGTTTTCTAGATCGAGGTATGCCATTCGTGACACGGAAGTTATTAAAGATAAAAATCAATAAAACAGCCCCAAACCATCTTGTGAAGTTCGAAAGACGCCTGTGTTGATGTTACTTATGTTGGTGACTGTACTGAATGACCTGTTCTCGTGACTTACACATCCTTCCTCGAGAGAAAGAACAATCTGGAATGTAATTTAAAATCTTTAAGAGCGTAATTCCGTCTCCCCCCAGCCCACCCCATCGAATTTCGGTATTTTGTTTCCTCTGAGTGATTCGATACTGTTCATTTGTTTCAATCGGAAACTCATTTTTTAAAGTAGAAATATAAAAAGCTCTGCAGGTGAACTTAACTGTCTTGGCATTTGTATGTGCTGCTCGCATGTTGAGTTAATGATGCACAAAATAACCTTAAGTATGGGTTAATCAGGGATGTCCATGCTATAATAATGAAAGATCGTTTATAGGTTAACTAGCTACATGGGGCAGAGTCTTTTGACAAGGTAGTAGTTACTCATTTGATCAGAAAATTCCGTATATTTTATAAAACACGAAGGTCCGTCATTGTGTTCACAAGACCCCCCCCCCCCTCCCCCCAGTGGTCCCTGTTCTGAGATAAGTGAATGCGTTTCGCATACTTCCATGAAGTTTCTGTAAAATCTGATTTAATGTTTTTCCTTCTATCACTGGATCTGTCTACTGGTTTTTACTCAAGGACTTCAAAACCTACGTCTTATTGAATTACGATCATCACATTCGAAGTCTTACAATTTGTATTCAGAAGACGACGGGTTCGGTTCTCGGCAGTGAGGCGCCGATTCAGCTCAGTCTCCCGAGATACGATCACTTTTTTCCATATCCGGCATTATTTATGAAACAAAAATTTTTCCATTTAAATGTATATAAGCTACAGTGTTAAACAAGTGTCGTCACAGGATGCTTTAGTGATAGTGTGCTTTACGGTGCTGTCAGTAGATCAGACTGTATGACGTCAAATGTAGGATAAATAAATAAATAAATAAATAAATAAATAAATAAATAAACCAAACACTGATTAAGGAGACAGATAAACTTTTAAATTTGAAATTGTTTATCACCGTCCAATACAACTTCATGATATCTTGACACATTATAATAACGTACAGTTCTGCATAATGTGTTTCGACATACGTACATTCAAGTTACTTCAGGCGTATTGTGTATTCAGTGTTTAAATTTACTTTCGAAATATTCTTACAGCTGAGTTAGCGTCTACAAATTTTCCAACAATAACGCGCTGTTTATTGGTTTTTAGAAAAGTATTACAAAGCTATTCCATTTTCCGACATGTTTGGATGGTGACCGCCACCACGACCATCATCAGCGAAAGACAGTTCTAGGGTGCAAACAACGCTGCTATAAAGTACAGTTTGTCTTGTTGTGTATCCGTAGCAGAATTCACTTCACGGTGTTCATCCACGTGAAAACACAGTAACGGCAGGCAGATGTCCAAGTTCCGTTTGTGACTGACACTGTGGTAACCAAGGGCTACACTGTAAGGTCTGTAGTGTGTTATTGAGCTGGAATAACGCAGCTATGAGGCATTGCTTGTCCTGTTATGCATTCGTGCAGTCCACTTCAAAATCGCATGGCTTTATGAGATATTTGAGGCTTTGATGGCAGTGACTTTGAAAATTACTATCTTCTGGGATTTGATACCGACGTTTCGGATGAACGTGCTTCCTCAGTCGTGAGGTTGCTCTTAGGGACTGTATGTTCCTACGAAGTCGTTAGTGTTTAGATATGAAGTTACACGGAGTCACATGAGAAACCCATATGTCGTATAAGTGTGTGTGGCAGCAAAGTTTATTCTAGCAACAAAAGTTCTGTTTCGGTTGGGCAGTTCCACGGTTTTCGTCATAGCGGGGAGAGAATACATAATAGAATATTAACAGAATTGACTTTGTTCACTATAGACTACCCGGCGCGCAGATTCGTTCTCTCTAGGGATTTGAAAATTGTATAATTAAAATGAGTTCTGTCCCTTGCTCCATTTGGGGGGTGTATGACGAAACAATATGTTCTGTGTTCAAAATGTCTGTTCTCGAACTATTTTGTAACTTTTAATTACTGTGTCAGAGCTGTCTGGTGCCTGCTGTCGTTGTGGTGAATGCATTGACTTGCTCAGCGAAGCGACCTGAACTTTCTTACAAGCCGGTCAGTATAGTGACTAGATTGTAGGGTGGACGGCTAAAGCACCGGCTTTCTATTCTGGCTGGGGTAAAGGCTTTTCGCTTTTCCAAAGCGTCCTGACCGGTTCTGGGGCTCCTCCAGCCTCGTATCCAGCGGGTGCTGTGCGCTCTTTTCCTTAGGCAGCTCAGCCAGAGCGTCAGGCAAGCCACTCGGTGTTATCAAACGCCGAGGGTAAGAATGCGTGGTTCTCTGCCTCCACTCCTCCATACGTCTTTTAAGGCATGGTGCATTAATGAAGCCCTTGGGGATTTATAAACAGGCATATATATTTTGTTTTAATTTTACAATATATTTCCTTCTATTTTTGTCTTTTTCCTCTCCTTTCTTTCAGTTCGAACAATTTTCTCCGTTTATTGTTTCAGTTACTTTGCTGCTTTCTGTGCAGTCGTTCAGTTCATTTATTATTACTTTGCGGCTTCATATTTCTAGTTCTCTTTTCTCCCATTATTATATCTCCCTTTGCTCTCGTACTTTATTAGTTATGTCATTCCTTCGCTGAAAATTGTGTGTGTGTGCGTGTGTGTGTGTATGTGTGTATGTGTATGTATTCCAGTACGTTCCTTCTGAGGCTAGTATGCAATGTAAATAACATGTGGAGTTCAAACGTCCTTTGCAGTTCAGCCGATAACCTGCTGGTTGCTGAGATGAGTGGTTGCAAAGTTTGTCCCATTTTATAAGATCACATAAGTAAGGGGAACTGCATGTGTCTCATGCCCATCGAGTTGGGGCAGAAGTTTGGACTCCAAACACTTTAAGGCCTATATAAGGAATATTTCTTTCATATGGGTGTGAAACGTGGTCTATGACTCTAAGTCCGGAACATCGCTGGAGAGCGTTGAGAATAAAATAGTAATTAGCATATTTGTAGCAAAGAAAAATGTATAATGGACTTCATACTTCGTAATATTGACCTAATGTTGTTAACGGCGCTTAAACCAAATATTTCTTGGGGGTGGATGCGGTATAAATGATGCAAGGTAGAAAGTTTTGATTCGAAAACATAAAATTGACGATTCACTTGGAAGACCTGGGCGTAGATGGGAATATAATATTAAAATTGATCTTATGGAAGTACGATGCGAGTATACGGATCGGATTTAGTTGAATGTTGTGAGGTCCAACGGGGGGAAGCACGGTGATAGGCGTCTGTATCCTGTAAAACGCCGACTGAATGATTATCAGCTTCCGAAGAACTTTCTTCCGTGGCGATGTTTGGGTGTGTAGTTTGGATCCGGTAGTAGGCAGCTCGCTTACGGTGTTGTAACGGGGCAACTCGACACCTTCCCTATTCACTAACATAAATGCGAAGAGGGAAGGGGAAAACTTTGAGTTTAAGAAGTGGTCGATTTGTCACTAACGATGCCCGGTATTAACGCGTTCGCCTCCAAGTTGCTTAAGAGAAAAACTTTCTCCTTGGAGGGGTTGGGATTTGGACTGGTTTATTTATTACAGCCTTGCTAGTGGTGTGTAGATACATTTCAGAGGTGGGGTTGACTTATACACCGCCTCACACCACGTACACATCTGTAAACATGTTTCTACTACGGGCACTCTTATTACAGAAGTAAAAAGAGTACGTCAGAATACACAGTACTTCGCTTTTAAATCAAATTTGTTTTTATTAAGCGTCCATTAGCTTAATGCAAACACTTCACTTTTACTTTGTGTGTTATAAAGTTACCAGCTACAAGACACTACTGTGACATGTACCACGTTAACAAACGGCTTTACTTGACCTGATTTTCAGCCCTGTTACTGCGTTTCCATTCGCGTTCATCACTTTAAGGGAGACACAAAGGTTCGCACCCGTATACAAAAGTCGTCCTCACAAGTTTGTATATCGTAAGCCAGGTATGGCGGACTTCATAACGTCACGTGTTGAAACATAAAAGGAAACATTTACTCTTAATAAAACACATTCTGTCCTAACATGCACATAAGTCACATGTAAGTTTTGTACTCGTATTTCCTATCAAGAATTTATGTTTCCAAGGCTGCTGGCTTATTGAATGTGACGCCTGTAGTCTAGTATAAATTTATCAGTGTTTCGGAGGCTTCTATTTTGACCCTTTTCAGGATGTAAGTTTCAAAAATGAGAAATGGTGACAGTATGTTCCTTCGACCGTTGATCATTTGCTATCAGACTGCACGGTGTCACGTTTCAGACGCAATGCCTAATCTTTGTAATAACCGCAGTGAGAGCCACGAATCTCCCATAACATGTATCAAAACGTTTCTCGAAAACGACATTTTATGCGACCCGTTCGTTTAGTTCCCCGTCGCTTTAGTATGCCTTTACGTAAGTGAAGTAATGAAGACTTGGAAGAATGAATGAAGACACGAGAGATAACACACGAGAAAATAAATTAAAATTATTACAGGGAACGAGTGAAGAGAAAATATAAAGTAAATTAAATGAAACAACATAGAAAAATGAAGAACAGCAGAGAAGAGGATATTGAAAATAGAGGACAGGAAAAATCTGTCATTTTAAAGAACGGATATGAAAAGTGTCATTAAAATTGAGGAAAAGAAAGGGAACTGTGCAAATGAAATAAATTTGGCTGAATAAGAAGTACGCTAAAATAAGGCGAAATTACAAGACTTTTTTTGTGCCGTATCGCAGGCGTTAGTTGACGGCTCCTTGCAGCGGAGTGCCAGGTTCTGTTTCACGGGAGTTCATAAGGGATTTTGTGGTCGAAGGTGTTGCACTGGACACATTTTTATTGGAGCACTGACCATTTTCTACCATCAGGGGCTGGTACAATACCAGGTACTCCGTCTCGCTGCACTTGTAAAACAGAAAAAGAAGAGAGAAAAGTGTAAAATATTGTTTTCTGGCGTTTGTATCAGACAAAATATAAAGCGTCTAATTTCCAGTAATAATTGTAATAATAATAATAATAATAATAATAATAATAATAATAATAATAATAATACCTCCAANATAATAATAATAATAATAATAATAATAATAATAATAATAATAATAATACCTCCAAAATGGTTGATCGAAGTTTTTAAGTTTCTTTTGAAAATGAAACATCCTTTCGTGTTTTAATTCACTTAAAGAGTTCTTCTGAACTGCATAGGCCGTAGATTCGAACTATGGGGTGAAATTTAAAATGAACTGAGAAATGTAGGAAGAACCTGCCATGGCCTTTTTTTTTTAAGTCGTTCTGCTATCCCGTTATGTCCTTGGACGAAACGAATAGAGAAAGAGACTGGCCCATAAATACGCCCCCTTTAGTAATGGCTCAGTCTTTTCGATTTTGCGCAAAGACAGCATTTCAGACCGTTACAGTCGTGCATGCAGAAATAGATGGGAGGATAATATTAAAATACACCTGAAAGACAATGGGTGGAGACTGTGGATCGGATTCATTTGGTTCCATGAGCGTCGGGGATATTAAGTGGATTGAAGGAAGTGTTATTAAGTGGAAGATACAGATATAGATGAGAGGATAATATTAAAATTGATATCAAAATTTGCAGGTTGTAAGGTTTGGACTGCATTTATCTGATTCAGGAGTGGGCCCAGTGGCTTGACCTTGTGAATATGGTGATGAAGTATCGGATACCGCGTAAGGTGGGGAATTTCTTGACTAGCTGAGCGAGTGTTACTTGTAGTTCTTAGACAAAATCCGTTCGACGAAGTCGCAGTAGGTCGAAACCTGCCGCGGTGTCTTCCCCTCATGCCCGGAGACAAATATCAGGATGGGATGTGTGCTAGCGGAATGGGCTGATTGTCCATTCGCCGGTTGGTAGATGGTAAGATGTGGAGCTTTAGTTGATAGGTAACATTTTTAGGTGAAAACGAAATCGCTCGAAGAATAACCTGTCCTAGAGTCACTTTGTCCACCATAAATCCCACGCCGATTACCCTTGGAGCTAACCTGGGCCTCCGTTGTGCGAAGCTAAGCAACTAACCGCCTGAACTATGGCACTACGGATCATTAGAAGGTAAAAATCGATACTTGAACCAATTTGTTTCTCTAGTCTTCCTTCCATTAGCCTCCATTACTGACGCCAGACCCGCACAGTCTCTCGTTAAGCAATCAAGTAGGCCGTGCAGACGGCACTGTTAACTTCCCCACTGAACGACAGTAAATAGTGACGATATATCGCAAAGTGCAGTTGGACGGGTGGCAGCTGTCATTTGTTTTGCAGGGTCGACAACTTTCATCATTTATAATAATACTTTATTTGTATTCCACCAGATAAAAAGAAACTTTTCTTCACAGGAAATGAGTTGAACGTCACAGGAGACTATTTTTCATTCAGTTTTAGTTTGTGAGAATCGTGTTCTACCGAGACTGCCTCTTTCTTGTAGTGGATCGCGTTTTCATTTACATGATTAGCCGAAAGTTGGGAATTTTTCGTTGGGGAGGTGCATAAAATATCGCTTAATATGTGCAAAACTAAAATTTTATTTTTATGATGCATGTGAAACTTTTGTTTCATGACTAACAGAATGACATGGACTGAGAGAGTTAAGAACGAAGGAATGGGGAGTATCGTTGGACCTAGAAGACCTATGCGCCGAACTTCGTGGTCGAGTAGCACTCCCGTTTTATATTTGGAAGGTCCCGTGTTCAAATCTAGTCCCACAGACCGACTATACTGACTGACTGACTGACTGACTGCTTTCGCGGTCTTCTCACTCCACCGGAAAATTTCCGAGGCATTACGTTAAAGAGGGGCACGGACACTTCCTTCCACTTGACTTCTAGTTCATTAAAACTACCACCTGCGAATATAAGAGTTTTCCAGTGTCACAGCGGCTACTGGTTCTCAGTCGCTTTTCCCCTATTTACCGGTCTACCGCGTCTTCGGGTGTTAGATTGTTCTGCTTTATCACTTTTTTTCACTTCCCTGTCACACTTCATGTCGGGTATTCGTCTTCTTTTCCTTCCTTCCGGCGACCAGGTCAGTATTTGCTTATGCCATCTTTTATCTTCCATGCGTAATACATTCCCATACCATTTTAATATGCTGTTATCCATTCTTTTCAGAATTGTTTATGTTATTCCCATTTTTCTCTAATTCCTTTGTTTCTTTCTTTTATATTTTTTATGTTATTGCAGCTCTTCTCCAAAAACCAGTTTCTGTATTTAACAGGGTTTTCTTTAATCTGTAATCCACTATGCAAATTTCACAACAGTAGCTTGCGGTGATTTCCACCACTGTGTAAAATACCCCGTTTCTTTGTCTTTAATGAAATATGTTTACCCTAAAGTAGGTCTTTAATGTTCTTGTTGCCTTCCTGGCCTGCTCAGTTCTACTTAACACTTCTCCTGTGCATTATTAGGAGTTTTTGAAAACGGATCCTAAGTCCTCAAATGCTTTAGTGCCTTCAATTTCAGCGTTACCTTCTCTTTTCATATTTTCTTTGTCACTTCCTAGATTTACATATTCTGTTTTAATAATATTTAATTTAAGCCCCATCTCTAATATTCTTCCATTAATAAAATTAACTGCGAAGTAAATTTTAAAGGAAGCAGGAATGGATGTCGATAATCATTCGTAGTCCTTCCCTCTTCTGCCTACTTACAGTAGGTGTCGAGTTTATTTTCACTTGATCACATTGAGACACACTCCACAGTCGGTAGGACTCCTCTGGATGAGGGATCGGCCTGTTGCAGAGACCTCTACCTGACAACACAAACACTCACAGAGACAAACATTCATGCCTCCGGCGGGATTCGAACCCACGATCCCAGCAAGCGCTCGGCTTGCAGACCTACGCGTTAGACCGCGCGGCCACCGGGATCGGCGTCGATAATCATTCGGGACTTTATTTTTATGTCATGTGTTGTCGTGCACTTACTACAGAATTCACTTGAAATTCGTCAACAAGTTATGATGCATGTATCTTCATTGACTCCTCGGGTGTTGCCGCAGTTCTGGTAAAACGCTGTCAGCTTATTTGGACGGTAACTGAATGAAATCGAAGAGGATGACGTCACGTCCTGTTGGAGGGTCTTCATACAGAAGAAATGCCGCGAGCCAGGTGGGCCCTGTCAGAACCCGGGAGCCCCTTTACCTCTTGCGACATCATCAAAGTCTTCCTGGGGAGGGTGAAAAACGTAGTTCATTGGTGTTAAAGAGTTTTTGTAAGGCTAGCGGGTAAATATAAATTGTTTTTTGAAAATGTTTGGCGCCTGCTGCAGCAAACTTCAATCTGAAGTACAAAGGAGGTTATTTTAAGTTACTAAGCCAGTAGCCGAAACAAACAGGATTCTGTGGTTAGTAAGGCGAAGACCACCTAAGTTGGTAGGAATGTCAGGCGCCTTGATTAATACGTCGGAGCAAAGGAGTAATCATGTGCGTCACATGTTTCGTCTAGTCTCGCGGTTAAGGATGAGTGGAGCTGTACTTCTGCTCCACCCATATGCCTTCATGGCGTATGTAGGGACAACTTTACTCTTTTCTTGCTTTGATGTTAAGATACACTGTGTTTTACCGACACACTGCTTATGCGTTTTGTATTATTCTCACAATAATTGATGATTCTTTCCTACAAACCATTCTCTGATTTGTCTGTAATGGAGTCGTGTTATGTCTTCTGTGACACTCGAAAGGAATTATTAGGCATTATTTTGATTAACTTGTTCCGAAAAGGATAAAAGATGTGCTGTCCCGCAACGTCTGTCACAAATTCACGTTTTGCAACATCTCAGAAAATCGAAGACCTCAGATTGAAGTGTATTTGCGTCAAAAGTAAATTAAATTTGAAGGTAAGTAAGGAGGTGTAAATTATCCCTCTGCATAACCAAGCACCAAATAATGAAGATGTGTGGGGGGGTGCAGGTACAGTTGTGCGTGTTCTGAGGCATTGCAGTAGACGGCCCCGGAGCCTAATGACTGTGAAAGTGCCCCGGTACGTATTGAGTGCTTTACTGAGTGGGCCCAGATGCGGTGTGGACATCAGGGCTGTGCAGTCGGTACCCAAAAGCTACGACTCCGACTCCGACTCCTCGGATTTTAAAACTCCGACTCCTTCATAAAATCTCAATATATATCAATAACGGTAAACCTATAAGACATTTCATCACCACCACGTGAATCATCAGGCTGCTTTTTTGACTTATAACCTATATTTAAGTATAAGTCTAATTATTACTGTAGGTATCACGGCTCTGGAGTTGGAGTATCTAGTTAAGATTGTATAGACTGAGGTCGGAGTCGGATTCGGTACATTTTTACCGACTCCGACTCCACCTAAAAATTCCTTCCTACTCCTACTCCACGATTCCGACTCCAACTTCACTGCCCTGGTGGACAGTTGGGAGAAAATTAAGGGCCCAGACCAAGATTTGGGGTTGTAAGGTTTGTATTTATTTCAGTTTCGTAATGAAGTGTTGGAGAGAATATTAGGACTTCATTATAGGAATGAAGTAAGAGGCGGATGGAGAATATTACGCGATGAGGAGCTTCATAGATTGTACTGTTCACCAAATTAAATTTGGAGGGCGGTAAAGACCCCATGGTAAATATTATCCTAGAAGGAAGGGCAATACTGAGATGGCTGTTAAAGAAATAGCATGTTGAGGTGTAGAATGGATTCGTCTGACTCTACGCACGGTCACATTAGCCTCTTTCATACACGACATTGAACCTTTGGGGTCCTAAAGCGGGAATTCTTTAAACCAGGTGAATGCATATTAAATTTTCAAGAATGATTCTCTGTCCGTAGAATTGGAGAAAAGGGGTTTAGTGTGGACTGGATTCAAGTGGCTTAAGATATAATCCAGTTTTGGAACATGACATTGGGTTCTGCGTATAAAAGTTGGGAATTTTTAACTGAGTGGCGATCAGTTGTGCAACTAATTCCCTATACAATGGAGTTGGTTGGTTGGTTGTAACGAAGTAAACTTTTGGTTAAAATTATATTTTCCCTCTCTTTTTTGGGCTTCTTCGCAAAAATTCGAAAAGCGACTATTAGCTTTGTCATGTCTGTCTGTCCGCATGGAGCACCTTGGCTTCCACTCGACGAATTTTTATGAAATTTGGTATTTGAGGATTTTTCGAAAATCTGCTGAGAAAATTGAAGTTTCATTAAACTCTGACAAGCATAACGAGCACTTCACGTGAAGACCTGTGTACATTTACGATATCGCAATGAAATTCCTCCTAGAATGAGAAATGTTTCAGGCAAAGTTGTAAAGAAAAAAACACATTTTATGTTCCATAACCCTCTTTTCCCGAAAATGTGCCGTTTATGAGGTAATGTAGAAAAATATGGTACAGCCAAAGAGGCCATAAATGTCGATATAATACTGCGCATGCGCTATACGTCCTGGATAACAAAGGCTACAAACACACTCAGAATATGTAATACTTATTGCTTTTCCACGGCAAAAATAGTTACGCGAACGCGCCTCATTATTACGTTATACGTATATTGACTGTCTTGTTAGTGATTGTTTTGCCATGTGTAGGTAGAAACCGTGCCTTGGGCCGATCCGCTATCCGACGAAATGTGTCTGGTGTTTTAAAAGTTCCAGATGCTGATTCTGAAGTGGAATATGAGAGAAAGTCTGATTGGCAAATGCTCAAGAATATGGAAGATTAAAAATTTCCTTGTACGTGTCTTACGTCAGATTCATCTGTAAAGTAATCATAATGTTGTTTACCTGCTGCCTCCCGCTGCGTTAGTGTGGTTGTAAGTTTGGGTGTTGCCAGTGCGTCACTGCAATATTAATAAAGTTGAGAGCCCGTACCAATCCATCTTGCTGAGTGTTGACCTGACGTCAGGAGACCTTCCTGCCCCCTGGCACTAATAGCGTGTTACCAAGACACATCGTCTGGAGAAACAGATTACTGATTCGGGGGCTGGAAAGTGCAGCAGGAACGCGTGTAAAGACACAAATTAGATTCATAACTAGTGAAGTTCAAGTATATTTTCTCCAAGAGTGAGTGGAAAGCCGATTTCTCGTTGTCAAGAGAAGTATGAATAAGACGAACTTGTAATTGTGGGGATGCCATGTCAGTCTATTCATATTTCAGAATTTAGTCAGCAAAATTCATGTAATTTTGCTGTTGGAAGTTTAGACGTGAAGTTGGTAGGAAAAATTATAAATTGTCAGCGTTATCCTAATATGTCTCACTGTACATGAAGCCTAAAATTATCTTAATTACATTATTCAAAAAGACTCACCTTACAGACAAGTTAGTACATGACGAAACACACAACTCGTTTAAAGTTCTACAAATGTCATACCTAACGGTATTTTATATGGTGGATGTTCAACGAAGTAAAGGTAAATATATTATGTATTTGTGCCTTTATCGTCTGTAGCGCAGTTACTTTTACAAGAAGGGGTTTATATCCGAAATGAATCAACATGAAATTTATAATGTATGTGATTAACATAAAGCATTTGTGAAATCTGTGTGCTCCACTGTATGTTTTCCACGGATGAGCTCTTCTTAGCACGATAATAAACATCCAATTCCCATGAAGTTGTAGAATTTTTCAGTAGCTGAAAGACTGGTAAGTTCCTGAAGAATTACTCTGCTGCAGGACATTTCAGGAAAAAAAAAAACACGGATATTGAAATTTCAAGTCAGTCGCTTTCACCCCTGCTGTGCCCAGAGGGCGCACTGCCCGCTGTAAGCACCAGTAACAAACCTAGAATGCAAAGTGATAATAATAACCAGAAAATACGTGACAGTTGGTAGGTGTGACGACAGACACGTAGGGAGGGAGGTAACTGTTAAAACAGACGAGTGGGAGAGAATCTGTGTTCTTTCTTTCACTGACCCGACTTTAGTTAGCTTGATGAGGATATGTAAACCAACTCCAACACTCCAATCCTCTTTATCAGATACCAGCACGGAATAGAAAATGTTAAAATCAGTCAGCTTACTTCATTTGGGTTGCAGTATTCAACTCGTGTTACAGATGCCTAGATTTAGGGTTAGTTGTGGCAAGTCGGTAATGACTTGTCAACAGAATGACACTTATCACATCTTGGAGCCGATGTTCAAAACGATTTTTCAACAATGAAACGTCGTTGACTCCTGCCGAACGAAGTAATGAAAGTTGTTTAAAATTATGGCCTAGAAATTGACCATATTAAGAGATTTCTTGTAGTTCGCTTTGTAGATTATAACTATGTCGACCAGTAGCTGCTGTTTAGAGTGTTTACGTCCCATTTGGTAAAATACGTTAGCAGCGTATCGACTTCACCACTGCATATTGTTTTACAGAACCAGTTGCAAAACCGCACTGTGCTAAGAAAAGACTGGGGTTTTGCACAGCTGTAAACGTGTTTGGTTTTGAATGCAGCAATTCTGTGGTTGCCTCTGCTGAATGCTTTAATACGCCGGTTTCTTTGGATAAGAGCCTTACAGATTTCTAGTGGAAATGCTTCTGATCGCGCTGACAGAACACGTGCTAATCTCTTTAGCTTCTTCTTTAACATGGAATCTGTAAGAAATTTTTTCATCGGTCGATATGTTGGTGCTTGGGAGGAACTGAAACACCAGGAAACAGACATGTTACTTTTTTACGACACTTTCTATGGAGTTTCTTTCTTGTGTATATTAACCGTCTATATTATACGTTGCTGCGTATTTACGACTAAGAACTGAAAATTATGGTACGCTTTGGACGGTACCTCACAGATCGGCGAAAGATTATCAAGAACTTGGACTCGACAGGAAAACCACACGAACTAAATTTGCTGCAATGGACAGAGTTCTGTAGCGTACGTACTAAGTATAGCAGATGGCAGGCAGATTTGATGCGCACTGACCGCTTCGCAACTAATGAACTTGTTTTGGTTCTGTTATTATCATGCGACACGTCTGATTACATTTGCATAGGTATCTGCATGAAACAACAGCTTCACTAGTTTCAGTACAACAAATGCACTGTAATACAGAATGGCGTGTTTATGTCAGCACCTCTCTTAATTACAGAGCGATGGCCAGCGGCACTTCCAGCCTGGTAGCCCGCGTTTGAACCCAGGCAGATGGCATTAGGCTTTATTTATTAGTAGCAAATAAATGTATATGGTTACTCGCCGAGCAAGTATCTGTGTGCGTATCTGTGTTGGAACGTGCCGATTTCATCCTGCTGCCTGTCGTTTGTATTTTAGGTAAAAGCTGCGTGTTATTTTCCTTGACTTCAGGCTTCAGCCGCGATGGTGATGAGTTCTGTGCCCTTCTGGTATATTATGCAACGTCAATTGGTAATCATTTACCGACGTTTCGGGACAACCTATCCATCCCATCTTCAAGGGTAAAGACTTCTTGGCCCTTGAAGATGGGACCGATACGTTGTCCCGAAACGTCGGTAAAGGATTACCAATTGACTATGCGTAATATCGCAGATATCAGCGTGTTGTTATCCTGTTTTTTTTAACTCTTTGAAACAAGTTCGAGAGAGAGAAAGAGAGAGAGAGAGATGTGTGTGTGTTTGTGTAAAAGACAGCGAGACACGACGTTATAAGGAAACTGACAAAAAGTATTCGCAGCCCTGGAGTTTCCCAAGCAGTACCCACATGTCCGTTTGTTAAAGGTTCGTGAAATTGATTCACATAGTAAAGGCCGTCCACAATGAACATACGAAAGAGAAATTCAGGTTACTTTAAATGGTAATTGAAGTAATGATCTGGTTTTGACACGAATACAAGAGTTACATTGTAAGCTTTGGAGTCGTCCAGTTCGTCATGACATTACTTAGATATTCTCGAGTATAAATAAAGTTATATTTTCCTGTCATTTGTTATGGTTAATGGAATCAGAAAATCGCACAGGTGAGAATTCGTATGCCCTTGGTAGGGTGAGCGGGAAGGAACGCTTCCTCCTCCACCGGTCCAAAATTCAGGGAAATTTCTTTTAAGAATACTTTCTCGTTTCGGGCAAAGGGAAGAATCCTCCATGTTGGTGAAACAAAACTTCCTGTAATAGCAGCCCGGGATTTTTCTGCAGTGCTCGTGTAAATAACTCTCATGCCTTCTGAGCTACTGAATTGAAACTCACGTATTCTGGTTAAAAGCAGTTTCTTATTTCTGTTGCCAGTAAAGTTGTTTGACTTTCTTTTCGGTATTGTTGTTCTGGGACATCAGGAGGCCGTATATAAAATTCAGTTTCTACCCCACAATATATAATTAGTTTTGAATTATATAATGAGTTTCCAGGACTTGCCACCAATGGCACTAGTGCTAAATGGCTTCTTAAGTGTAGGAGGTTAAATGTGTCCTCTGGTAGACTACCAGCAACGTGAATTTTCATTTACGTGTGGCATAAATTGTTGAGCGAGGCGGACCACATTTGTAGAGGGGAAATCTCTTGTAAAAGGTCAATCGCTGAAGTTAAGGTGAAAGAAGTTCCACCGCCTTTGGCCGCGGTGAAAGAAACTCAGCAAGACAAGCTGCCCGAATATTAAGAAAGCCACACTCGACAGGGTAAGAAACGTGCTTCGTTAGATAATATTTTCATGAACGAAATTAATGCACTGTCTTGACATTAAGTGTGCCTGCAGACCTGAAGATGACACGATCGTTTCAAAACATATAGTGTGTACGGGGTGTAACGTGATTATAATATTTAATGCAGCTGTATTCTGGACTGAAATATGTAGTATGTACGAGATAGTTACGTAGCTTACATGTGATGAGTGTCCGCCTGAAAGCCAGATTTGACATACGTGTATTTATTTGGTCCCCCCTGGCATCGAAGACGGGCATGTTGATAAAGTTTGGATTACAGGGTTTAGTTACAAAATTAGCCGTGTGAGCAAGCTAACATGCGGTGTATACGGATGGATGAGCCACAAGGCTCTGTCTCTATCACCTTCGCAGTTCCACGTGCCTCCCGCAGACTTTTCCTCTCGACTTTGCTCCACTGTGCATTACAGCGGGTGCTCTTCTGACTCCAGTGCTGCGTTCTGCGTAAATACAGGCGTTTCTGTAAGATTAACATTTGTCCCGCTGTGGATGGATGATAAGGGCTATATTAAGCAGAAATTTCGTCACACTATCGCGTGAGGAGAGATCATTTATCTTCACTGTTCGTCCATCTGAAAACAGGCAAAAATTCCACATACCCTCAGTCGGTGTAGCGACTGGGCTGCCGATGAAAGACTGAGGAACTGAGGCGTCAGGGTTTGGGGTCTGACTGCCGGTACGTTCCAGAGGTGTTTGTCTTCTTCGAAAACGGCCGAGGCATAAAGCAGATTGCTGATTCCCATTTAGGGTCGAGGATAAAATACCTGGATTTGTATCGCCACTCCCGCACATTTTTTCATGGCATGGTGTTTAATTAAGCGCACGGATACGTTTACCTTTAAGTGATTTAGGGAAGGCATAGATTTTCACAGAAATTTATTTTCAAGGTACTTGTTTACAGGGCGGTGCGTATACTATAGATATATTAAATGCTTTATTGTTAGGCTCCAGATGTATATCCTTTGTGTTGGCTGTTATGAACGTTCTGTTTGCCTAGCAACGGACTGTTCTTGGGCCGGATCAGGAAGCCTCTGCATTACTGCATCGGTTTGTGTAGCCGGCCGCTGCACTAGATACCTGCGTGGGAAGCATCGCTGTGCTGGGGGAACTGTAGTTGAATTCCAACAAGGAATGAGATATAGTCTGAACTTTCTTGTGAAGCACGGACCCGACACGAATATTTAATTACATTCAAGCCAACTTCGTCTCTGTCTTCTAGAGGCAGCAAGTAGCATTTTATACATCGGCAACGTCGAGTGGAAAACTGACACATAACCCAGTGTTTGACGTTATCAGCCCATCGGTGTTGTGACTTGTAGGTTTTCCTGTTTTCTGAGTATGTCAGCCTTTTAGAAGACTGAAAATGGGTGCTTGTTTTACGCTTGAAAAAGCCGCAGCAAATACCTGTGAGATGTTGGCAAAGTCCTACCAGAACTCACGTTGTAGCATTCCAGAAGAGAACAGCTTCATGTTCACTGCTGTCATAACCTCAAATATGTCATCGTCTTTATGATTACTATGAAGAATGTTCAAAACGATCGGATACTGAGCTGCAGAGGTGAAGAACTCATTGCACGGTTCTCTGCTTGCTTTGATTCGCTCTGAATGTTGGAACAACTCACACGTTCTACGTAAGTTGTGTGAGGTAAGACTGAATTATTAACCGTACGTACGTGACAGTAAGGCTGCAGCGCAGAGAGCAACTGTGAAACCGTAGTTCGATTCCTGGCGATAGCAGGAAACTTTTTCTCCGAAGCGTCATGATCGGCTATGGGACTTACCTAGAGGTATTTTCAGTGCGTATTGATAGCTTTTTTTTTTTCGAGAGAAAAGCAGCTGGGGCCTAAAACCACTTTCATCCATTTATTGCTTAGGTTAAGAATATGTGGAGCTATATCTGCATCCCCTCCATCTTCACGGCTTCATCCTTAATTAACTTCTGTGATTATTTTAACTTTACGTTCTGTCTTGAATGCCGTTGTTACTTCTGATTATGCCAGCCATGTCGTGAACCTCTCCCATTGGACACGAGATCTTGAGTTACATGCTGTGTGCTTCTGGTATTCAGAACAGCTTCCAAAACTGAATAGAAATTCTGTTCAATGCGTTAAGATAATACCAGAATATGAAATGAGGTTTTGTAGAAGCATTAATAAATTATAAGCTACGTGGAAGGTATGCGCTTAGAAGTATTCCGTTCAGAATTGTCTTCTCCTTTCAGCTGTCTAAAGGTGTAAGAATTAAAGTATACCAAACTACGTTCATTTTTTTTTTTGTATGGATGTGAAACTTCATATGTCACATTAAGAGGAAGGTCATTGATTGGTAGAGTGTTTCCGAGAACACGGTGCTGCGGAGATTATTTGGACCTAAGTTGCAGGAAGTGACAGGACGCTGGATAAAACTGCATAGTGAGGAGCTTCATGGTTTGTATTCCTCCTCTAGTAGTGTTGCAATGGGCACATCAAAGAGTGTGAAATTTGTGGGGCATGTGGCACACGTCGGAGAAATTACAATTGCAAGCATGATTTGGTTTTATAACCGAAAGGAAATATATCACGTGGAAGAATTTAGCGTGGATGGCAGGATAATATTAAAAATATTTTATTGAGGTGGGATAGCAGAATGTGAAGGGGATTCTTCTGGCTTAGGTTTGGAACCAGTGGCGGTAGGTTATAAACAGGTTGCTGAAACTTCGGTCTTCTTAAATCGTGGGAAATTTCGTGACTGTGTGAGCAACTTTCACTTTTTCATGACAGACTTTGCTGTGTGGATGCAAGTACGATGAGAGACTGGGTGGGTCCCAGAGCTGGACTGCACGTGATGGACAAGAAATCTTTACCCCTGTGTTGAGACGCACACCGATTCACCGGTCGTCAGCCTTGTAGCCTAGGCTGCCTGAGCTGGCCCGGCCACCAGTCTTTCTGAAGGCAGTTAGAACTTCTTCTCGGGTGTTATGACACTGTTGTTGCAAGAGGGCTCTGCATGTTTTGTTGTTACTTTCCGTTGTTCCGGGGTCTCGCAGGACACAACATCTGGCCCTTTGAAGAAATTCGAAAAGCGTACTTTATAGAGAGGAAAGTAGTTATGAATAGTTGGCGCTTAGTTCAAACAGCTTGCTGTGAGCTTCAAAACCCACTTTCCAAATTCGCACTTTTATTTATTTACAGCGTTTGTAACTGTTTAAAATTCTGCCCTTGCTGCATCTCACGAAGGTCTGCTGGCACCACTGTGGCAAGTGTACGGCTCTCAGACCGCGTCCACATTATTGAAATGTTTTAACACAAAACATTTATTTTTAAGATGTTCTGCAAATTTTACTCACTGTCGTTTATAACTGGCTTAAAAACTCCTGATATTTAAATGAGGAACCCTTCCGGTTATCAGCATTACACTTGGTCACATTTATGTTACTGTGATCTATTATTATCCAGTGTAGCCTTTGAAAGGCATTGAATATGCAAGCAGTGAACTTGGACAGTTCTGGAAAGAGAGCTGAATTTATACTGAGATACTAAACTTAGTGACGTAACAACAATATATATGCACTGAGCGATCTGGACGTCTTGGAGACGAGAAATACCTCTTTTTCTTCCCAGGAAACAAATGACGTTTCGTTGGTCGTCCAGCCAATAACCTAGTCACTGTGCTGACTGAAAGGTAAAGGATCACGCAAGTTAGGCTTTCTTGCCGTCGTTCTTTTCATCACATTCGAGGTCACCCCAAGTTGGTTGATTTCAGCAGGTTGGCGTAGCGATAATACTGTAGCATCTTATTCGGGAGGTGCCCAGTTGAATGTAGGCCCCAACACAGGCCGTCCTTTACTAATATTTTCATGGTTTATCTCAGTCGCTCCAGGTAACTTACTAGATTTTTGCGCTGTTGTGGGATATTAGGCGGCGTCGTGTGGTAATTGTACAAACGCCACACGACGCCGCGTAATACCCCAGAACAGCGCAGATCTCATCAACATCGCGGCGGAGGCCTGAAATCGCGGTAAATGACAATTCGCCACTGTTAGCCAGTAGGCTAACTCTTCCTTCCCAGCCTTTCGAATTCGTCACTGACCAATCATCTGCCGTCGACTCTGTATTGTCTGAGTTACTGACATCGTCATAAAAAGCCATAAACAAACAAACAAACAAGCAAGCAGATGGGTCCTTTGTTAAATTGTTCTGGCGTCTTGCTAACTGTTGTTCTTAAAATTTGACCCATTAGTTGCGGTTGTTCCCCTAATAGTGTATTTAAACATATCCACATATCGTGCTGTTAGGCCTGAGTCCCCCAGCTTGCCTCGTTGCTTCTTGTTGGCATGCGAACATCAAGCATGTCCTCCGGCTATTTGCGAAGTTTCCACGATCTTCATCTCACGCGAAATGAAGTTGCTGCTTCTACAAATTTGCAAACACAGTGGTTTTGAAATCATTAGCCCCGCGGCCGTTGTTGTCAAGTTGCGAGTGTCCCACCCACCTCTTCCTTCTTTTCCAAGTTTCTTGTTATCCCAGCTAATGAACGTTCGAAACACCATCTGTCGGGTGACATAGAAAATTGACAGCCAACATTGCTTCTTCGCTTCTTTTGCCATTGGTACTGCTTTTGCATCGCGCCAGGCGGGGCGAGATTTATGCAGTCGAAATGCGCTTTCAGTGCCTCTACTGACATCAAGGTACCGCCTGTAGCGTCTTTTTGGTCAGGATTAGTCAACCATTGCTTTTACCGACCTCGATTTAGCCTTTCTTTGGTCAGGATTAGGCACATCAGCCTTTGTATCGACCTCAAAATAATCCACCTAACCTCTCTTTGTCAGGATTGGACAAGTCTGTGCATGTACCGACCTAAAAATGCTCCATTTGTCCTTTGTTTTGTCCGAATGTGGCAACTCAGTGCTTGTACCGGCTTCAAAGACACCAGCTATCCTTTCATTAGTCTTTATAATTCCAGAATTTTGTGGAACCTGATGTTCATTTACTAGTTCCTGTCCTAAGACAGACGAATGGAGTTCATATTTCCCGTTCTCATATTTAAGATCATTTTAATATTAGACTCCCGTGTACGCCTCGATCATCGAAGAGATAGATCGCACCTTCAGGTTTTCTTTTGTACAAAACTTTTATACAATCTTGCCGTTGCCCATGTCTCTCCCACTTTACCCTCCTTCATTTGATAATACAGATTACGTCTGGCAAGGAATACAATTATGGACCCCTTTGTTACGCTGCTTTCTACAGTGCTCTCTTACTAAATCCCTCTTAGGTTCAGAGCTAGTGCAGAGCTTATGCGTTAATCATATACACATGTGATTGAGCAGTGTGGCTGTGCAATTTACGTTTATTGATATGCGAATCGTATTGCTTCCACGTTACTTGCAATTGCACGTTGGGATAGATTATTTGATATACAGTTGGCCAGATTGAGCAGTGGCAGTAGTGTCCCACACCATGTCACATCAACGTCATCACAATAACTCGGCAGGGGACGACGTCTACCGTCGGGGGGTGATAAACTAATGAGAACATTCCGCCCCCGATACCTGTTAGGGGCAGAGTACCCTAGACACAATACGGCTGTCACTTCAAGATGCTACTGTCCTAATTGGAAGAACCTGGCCTGGGATGCTGTTATTAGTTTTAGCGGGTTTCTTTAGCTTCTGTAACAAAAGGATGTAGCAGTTGGTAATGAAACCTGAAATTCTTTCTTGGGATCTTCAGTTTGTAAGGGAAATTCAGGCGAATGTGACTGCCTCTGTAAGACCGATCTGTTCATCCTGTGTAACCCTTTACTGCACAGTGGTAACTATATATACCACTATAACACGTAGTGTATTTATGTGCTTCGTATGAAGTTATATCGCATAGCGATTATTTCCCTAAACAGCGCTAACCGCGTTTATAATGGGAATGCTAAGTTCTCTGTGAGGTGGAGCTGCTTTGGTGTACGTTTAGATGTATTTGTAATTATGTGTGGCGAACTGAATTCTGAATCATGCAGGTCTTCATTAATTAATGAGAAAAATGTGGCCTTAGCGTGTGGCGTGCTGATAAAGTCTCTAAGGTGTTCAGCTAATAAGCAGACTTCACAAAATGGTGACTGAACAAGGTTGGATGTTAAGGTTGCTCGGTATTTTGTGTTGGAGGCCTGGCTAAATACTCCATGCAATGCTGTATGAATACGGAATCAGTAGAAACCGTCTTTACCGGCACACACTTTGCTGTGAAACAATCAGACAAGGTAAAACATCCGAGCATTCAGACTTTGAACGACATTGGTGTGACTCTGTGACAGTTGCTGTTCAGTGTCTGAATGTTAGGATGTTGTGTCCTATCGTGATTGCTTGACAGTGAAAGATGATAATGGTGAAAATCGTTTGAACTTATCCTGTGTACTGAACTGAATCAAATAGTCTTTATATAACATATTTCTGACAATGGAAGGGCTTGAAATTTCAAAGAAATTAATCTGTCTAACCCAAGGCTATACTAAAGAGATTAAATTGCAGGGTGGAAATACAAAACAGTAACTCCGAGCCTTTTGCCACAGAGAGACGACTAAGACAAGAGAGTCTAGCATGTTTAGTATCGAAGATTGCACTGAAAAGGGCCATCAAGAATAGAAAGAAGGGGGACGATATACCACAAGTCGATACAAGTGATGGACTGCGCTGGCTTCATTGATATGACTGACAGGTCATAAGGGGTATTTGAAGAGACAGTTCTGAACCTGGAAAAGGCATTGAAAGGGATGGGATGTAAAAATAAATGGAAGTATGATCAGACATATGGAATAACGAAAGAAAGAAAGAAAGAAAGAAAGAAAGAAAGAAAGAAAGAAAGAGAGAGAAGGAAGGAAAGAAATAAAGAGAGAAAGAAAGAAAGAAAGAAAGAAAGAAAGAAAGAAAGAAAGAAAGAAAGAAAGAAAGAAAGAAAGAAAGAAAGAAAGAACGAACACCACTAATACACAATAGTTGACTGAGAATGGATGTATGTATATAAAAGTTGCCCAGTTTAAATATCTTGGCATGCTAGTTACAAGTAATATTAACCAGCAAGTACAAATACATTACGGGCTGGTGGCAGTAAATAAGTTATCATAGTTTAAATATAAATGTAAAACTAAATGTAAAAACTAAGGCTCTAAACCGTATAAAACCTTACGTGATAGTCAAAACTGGCATTTGCAAAAAGTGATGATGATTGGTTGAGAATATTCAAAAGAAATATTCTTAGAAGAATGTGGCCCAATTAATGGCAGTGGTGTATGATGTATGATGTATAACCAAGAATGGTTTCAGTTGTATAAGAAACAAGGTGTGTTATCAGAAGTGCCAGAAACCTAAACAGTAATGTGGATAGGACACATTTTGAGATGAGAAGACTTGAACACCTGCAGAATTCTGACTTTTACAAAGCCAGAAAACAGGGAGAAGAGAGGGAGACCTGATATGAGACGGTTGGATGCACAGAACAAGGTATACAAATCCTGGACCCCGATGGCTGGAGGACCAAAGCAGTAGATAAGAACCAACGGAGGGACATAGCTGAGGGTGTCAAGGCATGAATCGGGTTGTGGCACCGGAGAATAAGGGTCCTTGTAACAAGTACACGAAGTCTTCATCTTCTTCTTCTTCTTCTTCTTCTTATTATTATTATTATTCGTCATCTCCTCCTCCTCCTCCTCCTCCTCCTCCTTCGTCGACTTTCTCTTCCACCTCATCCTCCTCCAGGCAAGTGTGATAGCCTGCGTGAATAAGCCAACTAATATTGTTAGGTTGAGAGGGAACTTATTTTGTACACCCATGTCGCCCTCCAGCTTTCAGAAAAAGCATTCAGCCATTGAATACGGTCCAAACGGCTATGCGAAGAGATGCAGCCGTGGGGTCGAATTAAATGCAGTTTGCCTTTCACGTTCGATGAATGTGGCAATATTGATTGAAGCCGGTGCACAAGAAGCAGTCATACTAAGCGTGTTGCATTTGCTGTTTACTTGACAAGTTTGTTTGAATTACAGTCAGTCAGTTATCATCCTCTGGGACCTTGAAACAGATAAGAGAAATTTTTAAATGCCAATGAGTAAATACATACGAGCTATGAACATTCAATATGACCTACACTGCTTCTTGCTCCCTTTTGTGCTATACGATGAGGTATTTAATATAAATGGGAAACAGAAATACAGATAATAGGAGAATATTAAACAGCATACAGAGCACCCGGCACAATAATGGATGTTGTTAGAACACCAGGAACATGGAAAAGAAGAATGAGAACAACAGGAAGAAAGAAAACAAGAAGAATTGGTCCACGTTTACATACATTGGTAAAGAAACCAATAAGACAGTCCGTACTTGGTTCGATCCCAAGAAAAGGCGCCCCAGATATAGGAATCTAACTAGAGATTTGGCACACTAATCTAGTTACGTGTATGGAACGGGTGATTAGGGCCGTTGTACAGCATGTGTCTCTCTTTTGGTCTATTTGATTTGTTCACACTTCAGATATGGAAGAATTTATTAACTAGCGTGGAAACATCGGGCAGAGCTAATGGTATGGCGTCTCTTCGTTTGACATAGTTTTTGACTAGCAGGTAGCAGAGCAGCAGGTCCGCGCAGCTGTAAAAAAATAAGAGGGAACGTTGGTTAGCGTACATAGTAGTGTAATACATGAAACATTGTGCAGACAATCAAACATTATTTCTATCATTGCATAAAACCAAACACCAACAGATGCACTATATGTATGAAGAAACACGTGCTACTTTTTCCTGTGCTGTTACCACACAAACCTATTGATATAACTAATTGAGCAGTGGACACATGACTTTTTGAAGTTTTTTCAAAGTCTGCAGTGCAACATATGATTCCTGTGAAGACCATGGTATAAAATGCCCGTGATGATGATGTATAGACATCGAAACATGTCGGGTAATAAGATATAATATAATGTGAAAGTGTTTCTTCGTATATATAGTGCATTTGTTGGTATTTGATTTTATGCGATAATAAAAAATGCACGGTGAAAACATTACAAAATTAAAACATTATTTCTATTAAATTCAGCGTGAAGTTTGGCTCTATAAATTCGAGAAACGGTTACTTGCCTTCTGTTTAACATCCAGTGAAAAAACAGGCAAGAGGATTTTTGAGAAGAGAATTTTGAGTTTTTACTCTTTTAAGCACCCGTTATAAGAACATGAAAGAGCATTTTTGAAGAGCCAGTTGTAACTTTGTCAGTTTTTTAAGCTTACACTGCTTTGTAGGCGAATCATGTCTTTCTTACTAACCTCTGACCGGATTACGTTGTGAACTTCTCATTAGCCGATTTGGGTGTCCGTGAAAGGGGGTACTGGCGAAGTAAACCAGTGGAGAGGGTCAGTAATGGAAAGTGTAGGACATTAGCAAGCAAATAGGGATAGCCCCTGCTCACTGCCACTCCTGCGGACACTTGAGAATCTAAAAACTCGTTAATTTAAGCTGGTGATGGAGTTACAGAGGAAAGTTTTAACTGCTTTATCCCGCAAGCTTGTTAACTTCATGTCAGAGATACGAGGAATTTGGAACCCCTTTCCTTCCATCTGCGTAAGGTATTTTAATGTCCGTAACCAGGACACGAATGTTGCGTACCAGAATATGTGATGTCCGGCGCGACGAAGGGCTGGATGACCGAGGAGTCGAGTTTCGATTTCTGGTAGGGGAAAGCCCCCCTCCTCCCCCGTCTAAGGGGTATCGGGGCCCATTTCCTCGGAGATAAAGGGACTGGGGCATGGAGCTGACCACTCATCTTCTTTTAGTGCCAAGATTAAGAATGCGTGGATTTATGGATCCGTCGTAACTAAGCACTTCACTTCACTTTTTGGCTTTTACTTCACATTTTGACTTTTTCTTTATTTCTTAATATGCGTGATTTTAGGCTTCCGCCGCGATGTAGCTCAGATCTTCGCTCTTCTGTGATGTAACGGAACGTGGATTGGTAAGTAGTTACTGACGTTTCGGGACAACCTATTGGTCCCATCTTCAGAAGTTCAACAGTATTCTTCGATTGCCTGACCCTTGAAGATGGGACCGATAGGTTGTCCCGAAACGTCAGTAACTAACTACCAGTCTACGCTATGTAACATTCTAGGAAAGCGAAGATCGTACTTATTAATATGTTTGTTACTTTGACGAGTGTTGAGGCAAATGTACGACTTCACAAAGATAATAGATGTGCGGTGAAAGTATGTCTGTCCTATGCGCCTGTATTTACACATGTTCTAAAAGCGCCTTATCAGGAGTTAAGAATTTTTTAAATAGTGTATTTTGCAAGCTGCTGCTTTATGGAATGTGACAATGTAGTTTGATGCGAGTAAGAGATAAGGACATTTAGGAGGAACGTGCTTCTTCATTGTCAAGGTAGAATTACGAGTGTAAAACCCCACCTTACTGTTTATTGCCGCAGTGAAGAGAGCAGATGGACTTTACAGTTCTGCAGAATACTTCGAGATGCCACTTGTACATTGATTTCATTTGTATCCCAGCATATGACTGTATAGCAACCAGCTGCACTTTGCATGTCTGATTGGGTCACTGTGTGACGAATCAGTCCAGAGTATTTTGACATTTCGACCAGAGTCCGTGTGTTAAACCAACAATCCATGTAGCAGCAGTAGGAGGTAAGTTATGCCAGTCCTTAATGAAGCACCGTGCCATGAAAGCGTACGGGGGCGTAGAGGTATGGCTCCACGTATTGTGGACCTCGGCGCTAGATAGAAATGGCGGTGAGCTTGACACACCGGGTGAATTACATCTAGGAAAGGGCCCCGGTACTTATTAACCTTTTAAAGCCTAGCGGTAACTTTACGTGCCAGCAGGTTTAACATTAAAAAATTCTACGTGGTGCCCACATTGCGTTTATGTGTTTTGTACGGGTCTCAGAACAAACAGCAACTTCCGCCTTATAAAACATTAAGATACTGGTTTTTATAACCGAAGTGGAGAGTGTTTACAGCGCGGTACGCACTGAGTCCTTATGCAAAACAGATACGCTTCGTCTTTAAAGGGGTAATTAGGAAGGCGGGTGGTCCCAAAGGTCCGTTCTGGACGCTTTGGAGAAGTGAAAGATCTGTTGCCACTGCCGGAAATCCACCCCAGAATCTTTGATTGTCCATGCCATATTCTAGTCCATAGTGACAGCTCTCATGGCTTATTTATGCGGTGCCGTCAGACAAAGGTCCAGCTGCCTGAAAGAGATTTCATCATTGTTGATAAAGAAAAGATAAGTGTTTGAAGAATGTCCCATATTAGCTGAGGCAATTCCAGAAATGTAACACCATTCCAAAGTTCAAACATTACAAGTTACTCTATCTGCAGCCGTTGGGATAAAAATGTACGGGATGATACAAATGGACTGCATGCTCGGAGACCAACCAATGACGGTTCCCACTGTGGAGTTCCTCGGTAATGTTTTATTCAGCTTTCTTCATAAAATAACACTTTTCTAAAATCAACGCTAAGCTTGAGTATTAATTATCAATGGTTGCATATTTGTTGTATTTGGTAACCATATGAAGCTATTCCTTATTCCAAAACCCATGATAAATAAAAAAATTAACTATAGGAGCAAAATCGTGTAGGTTTAAAATTTGGAGGATTCCCATCGTAAACTGCGATTCATCTAATATGTTCCAGCATGTAGGTAATAACATAATTTATGTTTCAGAAAACTTGTCAACACTGTCTTCTTCTTCTTCTTCTTCTTCTTCTTCTTCTTCTTCTTCTTTAACCCTCTAAAGACGAAGCGTATCTGTTTTATATAAGGACTCAGTGCGTACCGCGCTGTAAACACTCTCCACTTCGGTTATAAAAACCAGTCTCTTAATATTTTATAAGGCAAAAGTTGCTGTATGTTCTGAGATCCGTGCAAAACACATAAACGCAATGTGGGCACCACGTAGAATTTTTTAATGTTCAACCGGGTGGTATGTAAAGTTACCGCTAGGCTTTAAAAGGTTAAGATACTTCTGCAGAGAGCCTTTAATTGAGTCTACAAATTGCACTGATAAAAAATCTTGTGCCATTGAAATAACCCTAGTAATAATGAGCGCGTCTGTGACAGTTTATACTGACAGTCTTGACAGTGTCATTAAGTTCTACGTGTTGTGTAAGGATGGCGCAAGAATCTGCCGTCCTGGAAACGACGTCATGATCTGCAGACATGATTACCATTTCCTATTATATACACACTTTGTCTTGCTGTAGTAGATACTGTTTGGGGGTACGCGGTGGTGCAGTTGGTTGAGGCACAACGCTACAAGCCGGAAGGTCGCAGGTTCGATTTCCGATGGCGTCACTGACTTAATCCTTCCGGCCACACTATGACCCTAGGGTCGACTCAGCCTCTAGCAGAAATGAGTAGCAGGGATGTCTCCTGGGGCTAAAGGCGGCCGGTGCGTAGGACTGACAACCTTACGACCCTCATGTGCCGATTGTCTAGAAGTTATGGGATTCTCAACTTCCTGGAGCCCTTATGGTCTGACCAGGCCTGTAATGGGATTGCTTTGCCTCTAGTAGAGACTCTTAATGCATGCTGACGTAAGTTCCTTCAGCTCGTGCGATTAAATAACGTGTGCAAATATTGACTTGATTCGGTTTTTTGTGAGTACCGTAATGACCTTTGAGTTCCATAAAGGCAGAGACTTTTAACTGATGAGATACTCTTAAGAGTCGGATCGCAGTCTCATGGCACTCGTTTGCGCGGTCAGCTTGCTTACAGACTCTTCTGAAATGAACTTCATACATCGTACGCTGTTGCACGTCCTTGACTGCGGATAACTGTGGTATCCCGTCTTAGACAGCTCCATATTAGTACAAGTATTCTGTGAAGACCAGTGTCTTTTATTTTAATTAATAGATGTCAATACAGAACGGTCTGCCCTGTAGTACCTCCAGCAAACAAGTCCAAGCAGCGTGACCGAATCAGTTCTTTGCGCATTGCCGTGAGCTTGCGAATGGACTCCAGCTGCTTAAAGAGGATTTTGTGTGTACGCACTTACCTTACTTCATGGTGTGCAGTTATCGGCTACCGCGTCCAGTGAATGCTAATCGACGTTTGACAGATTCGTTGTTTGAGAATACAGTTTGATACGTGAATGGACGACAGACGAAGAAGAAGAAGAATCTGTCACTTAACTTCTTTCGTAGTATGTTACATGTTGTCCTATTTTGCACTGCAACTTTTCAATTTAAAACTTACGAGAAAAAATCGTTGCAGGAGTTGTGACTAGTTCCTGAGTCCGTTAACTTCGTACCGACGGCCATACCCGTACCTAGCTGACATGGTGTATCGTTGGCCGTACGGAATGACTACAGTGGGCTTATCCTTACAAGAAGCTACGCTGTGAGGGGAGAGGTTTCCGATACGATCCAGTGGCTTATCCAAGACAGTAGTCTCATCTTGGGGTTGTGGAACTGTTTGGGGTTGGGGAGGTGCTGTGTGGGAAGCTTATCTACAGGTCTGCATGCACGATAAAACACGGCGAATGGCCTGAGGGCAGGGGTGTTGCAAGTTTTAGCAGGTTAATTTACACTTCTGGAAAACGCAGTACGACAAAAGAAAAGTTGTTGTAACAAAAGTCGTGGGCCTGTATGACATAATGACGTAGGAACTTTTGTCGTTACTTGCCAGAATTAACGTAACCTCTCTGATTGATGTGTTTAATGAATAGTTGCCTTATGCTGTAGAGTGTATCAGTGGGGTGGTTTGCATGGCGGCAAAGGAGTCCGTGAACAGGAGGCCAAGAAGATCTACCAAAACCTTGATAACTAGCTACCAGACCACACGGCGACTCATTCCAGAAGACAGTTTACGTCATAGACCTCGCTATGCGAACCTCGGAATTTACACACCTTATATCTTCGCAGGAAGTAGTACTATATAACCAGGGTAAGTTGAAATGTTGACCATGATTTGAGGTCAAGGAAGTGAGTTTCTTGTCATCTGTTTCAAGAGATTTACGTTGCTATGCGACGCATTGTCTATGCATGGATCTGAGAATTCATAATCTGGGCGTCTGCCCTCGCATTCCACATTAAAGTCAACATCTGACAAAGGAAGCCGACTTTTTTAATTTGAATGTTCCACGTTCGTAGAAAGAATGCTTGCTGAAGGAGAGGCCTCCGACAAAGACATTTTCTGCTTTTTAAACATTTGCTTTACAATGATCATTTCCTAAGTTTGCAGAAATTATGCACACGATGTCCCAGTTTAAATAAAGATGAAGTGAATATCTAGGTTTGAGAGAGCAAATAATGCAGACTGAGGGTGTTTGAGAGAAAAGCGTGCTGAGGAAAATGTTTGGGTGTAAGAGGGAAGAAGTAACAGGTAGGTGGCTGGAGAAAATTTCATAATGAGGAGTCTGATGATTTGTACTCCTCGTCAAATGTTATTAGGGTTATCAAATCAATGAGGATGAGAGGGGTGGGGAATGTAACACGCATGGGATGTTTGAATTATGTGGCAGTTGGTAAACAAGGCAATATTACACTTGGAAAACACACGAACAAACGGGGAGTAATATTAAATGCGATGTTTTATGGTAACTAGTGTCACTTCAGTTGCGACATGCCGGAGCTTTGTTTGCTCTTGGAACCGTCTAGAAGGATGGCGTGAGTCACAGCTACTTACTGTGTCTTCCGTACTGTGTCCCTGTAGTACATAAGCAAACTCAACGAAAAGTAATTTCCGTAGTTGATAGAGCATCTTTCAGTAAGTTAGTGGCTAGTGGTCGTTTCATCCCCTTTCTTTTGTGTGATCATTTGTATACGTTTGGTTCCTTGTTTGTGAAATGATATTGATGAACAAGCAGAAGTATCCTTTCTTCCCGCGGGTACAGTTACTGTGAGTGTTAATATCACAGTATATAGCAGCGAAAATTAAAGGAAGGAATAACACTCGTATTAAAAATTTCAGTTTTTCTGTTGTGATGAAGAGGAGAGTGGAAATGAGGAATCGAATTACATCCAAAAACTCTATTGCAATGATTACACACTGTTTCATAGGTGTGAATGTCGTGTAGCCAATCACAGTGGCCGCGCGGTCTAAAGCGTAGGTCTGCGGCCACATGCTTGCTGGGATTGTGGGTTCGAATCCCACCAAGGGCATGGCTGTGTCTTTTGAATGTTGTGTATTGTCGGGTATAGGACTCTGCGACGGGCCGATCCCTCATCCATAGGAGTCCTACCGCATGATTGTTTGTTTGTTTGTTTGTTTGTTTGTCATTGTGATCATGTGTAACAAAACCCTCCACACCTACAATGAGTAGGTAGAAGAGGTCAGACTAAGAAGGAAAGAAGAAACTGTCGCGCATATTGAGAAGAGTATAGAATAAACTTCATAATGTGTCTCGGTGCTCCCTCTGTTTGTTAAGTCCGCAGTAGGAAAAGGGAAACAGAAAAATTCTGTGTATGTGTATAAATAGATAGACTACATGTTATGTGTGCCCATCCCGGTGGCCGCGCGGTCTAAGGCATGGATCTGCGGCCGCTGGCTTGCTGGATTTGTGGGTTCGAATCCCACTGAGGGCATGGAGGTTTGTCTCTTGTGAGTGTTGCATGGAGACAGGTAGAGGTCTCTGCGTCGGGCTGATCACTCGCCCAGAGGAGTCCTACCGAGTGTGGTGTGTCTGAGTGTGATCATGAAGCCTCGATAATGAGGAGGCCCTGGCCCAATAGGGGCTGTTGCGGCATGAAGAAAATGTTATGTGTGTAATTCATTGAATTAATTGAGGAATGGTGGAAGGAAATAATCGTGACTGCCATTTGTTGCTGCGAGTAATATTGGAAGTTGTGACCAAGATGACAGTGAAGGTCTCCATTCTCTTGGATGTGATGCCGTGCAGTTTGGTAGATATGTAATGAAGGTTCTGAGGAACATGCTGTCGAGTCAGAGGACGGACTCGTCGGAATACTCCAATGGGAAAGTTTTCTTCAGGGCAAAGCAGTGGCTGTGGGATCATCCTAGCCACCGACATGCCTCCAGGCATCAGACGTGTTTATTGAAACACAGCACTATAGGCTATATAACTTTTTGCTCAAAATTAATCAGAAAAGTTGCCCCCTGTAGCGACGTTACTGTATGAAACTCAATTGTTCATACCGAAATGTATTGGCTTTGCTGGGCCAGAAACAGGACAGAACAGTTGAATATAACCTGAAGCTATGAAACAATGAAAGGAAGACATCACCTCGCAGACACGCCTTTCTTTTCTTTCGCTTAGCTTCGTCCAAGTGTCGCGATTCTTTCACACAACTTCACTTTCACTCTGTGCCTTCAATTTAGTTCCTTCTCTCAAAGAAAAGTTGGTTCTCTCTCTCTCTCTCTCTCTCTCTCTCTCTGTTTCCGCTCTCTATCTGGCTTTGTTTTCCAAAGTCAGCCAAAATCTTCACGTTTTAACTTTAACTCTCTGAAGCCTCGGATGTATCTGAGTAAAAGCTATCCCATTACAGGCCTGGACAGGCCCTTAGGGCTCCAGGAGGTTGAGGCTCCCAGAATTCTAGAAAATTGGTACATGGACGTGGCAAGGTTATCAACCCTAACCACCGGCTGCCTTTACCCCCAGGAGATATCCTTGTACTCATTACTGTCAGAGGTTGAGTCGACCCCAGAGCCATTAGTGCGGCCGGAGGGATTAAGTCATTGACCTCATTGGGAATCGAACCCGCGATCCTCCTCCTTTTAGCGCAGTGTCTTAACCAACTGCACCGCCGCGAACATGTATCTGAGTAACATTTAAAAATTAAGTTTCTGCCGTAGGGAAAACATACTAAATATCCGAAGAAAGCAACATCTAGTCAGACTGTATCCGTAACAAGTTTTACGTAGTGATTTTATGTTAAGTTGCAATAGGACGAACTGAATGTACTCAAATATTTCAGGTAAGTGTTTTTTTTTTGTCTTCCGTCCTTAATTATTCTACTGTACATTTCTTTTAATTCAGTGCAACCAGCGTTCAATTATTAATGGCCACTTGAGAAGACACCTTCACATAATGGGGCTGATGGTTAGACCCTTGTGTAGGAAATGTGGTGCTGCGGAGGAAGCATCAGGCCATGTTTTGTGTGAGTGTGAAGCCCTGGTGACCCCCAGAAATATTTGTTTTTGTTTTTTTTTGTGGTGCAGTGAGGACCTTAGAGGTCTAAGTCTGGGGGCGCTGAATGTTTCTTAAAAAGGCAGGGCTCTCATGACTTGACCCAGTGAGGGGGCACAAAGGGCTTGTTAAAGGCCTACATGCATCGGGACCGCAAGGGCTCAACCCATACTCATTCATTCATTCATTCATTCGTTCATTCACTCACTCACTCAGTGTCCACTTTCTCATTACAGATTCAAATGTCCAGTGGGATGTTAACTATTCACACTGTTCTCTAATAAATCTAGTTTTGAACGTAACCTGGCTATCTCGCGTAAGTGTAGGTTATTAACCTATAATACCGATCGGTATCCCGAATCTATTTTTACCTGTATTTTGTGTGAATTCCGGATTTGTTTTATACATCATATTTATCTCCTGTTGTTACAGATATTACTAATTATCTGGAGATTACATGCAAGATTATTCTGAACATACATACATACACACACGCGCGCACACACACACACATGCACACACACGCACACACATATGCACGCACGCACACACACACACACACCGCGTATACGATTCCAACTAAACTGCCAACAAACTCACGTTGCGTGACTTAGCTTTTATGATTCTAATGCATACTTTACGCAGCCATAACCAACTGCCCTTATATATTTTTATATGAATATTATATTTATTCTAGTTAAAGTTTTTTACATTTGCGATGGAATCCTAAGGTTGTGAAATTTGAGATCTCCAGTTAATAAATTGCACTTGTAAGTTAACTTTTTATTTCTTGTGTGCAGCCTGATGATTGCTGTTCAATTAAGCCGAAACAGGTAGATGTTTTCAAACTTATTAAGAATATATGTTGTGTTTGATGGAGTCGATGTTGCTTTTATTTTGATATTGGAAACGTGACGGGGGTGAAGCGCCGTAAGATATAATGAATGCCCACTGCAGAGGCCAGTAGTACAGATTTCTGTTTTCTAGAATGTAACATTCTGTAGCTTGGTAGAGGGCAACAACATTTCGGAGTACCTAGCCTTCTCCATCTTGTACCAATCTACACGATATCATATCACAGAATACTACATTATTATAATTGCCGTGATAATCACACATATCACGTAGATCTGGTCGCCGTTCGTTTAGAGGAAGAAGGTGGTGCATAGTACAGACAATGTCATTGAGACGTTTAATGCTTAACCTGTAGTTCGCTTTAAGAGGTGACACAACACACACACTGCCGCATCACAGTGTTGTGTTGATGAATAAAACGAGAGTGTGGATTATGCAAATACTGTTTGATGAAGAGCTCCAAAATTCTGTTCCAACTGGCAAAGTCCCAAGCACGAGCTTACATCCATGAAGAGATTTACTAAAGAAACACATTCTGCTGCCTTCTCTGGTGTATATTTTATTGCTTAAAACTTGCCAGATTCTTCTGGAAGGCGACGCAGCCAAAGATGTATCTTCATATTGATTTGTAGGAGTGCTACGCACACAATGCAAGGGGAACTACAGGGTGTCATAAAGTAGGTTTAATTACCTTTTTGCTTTCTTTCTTTCTCTTTCCTCTTTGCCTCCTGCATTTGTTACTTTCTTTTGTCGTTTCTCTCCTGTATTCTTTTTGTGCCTGCATTTAATTTTTCCTGTAATTCTTATATTCTTTTAATCTTACCTTTTAATCTTCTCCTTCATATATTTTTTTCATCAGCTTTTCCTTTCCGGCTACTTTCCCTTCTTTATTTGTTTTATTGATCTTTACTTGCGTACATCTTGTTCATTTTAAATTTAATTCTGATAAGGTGCATGTTTCTCTCACTTCGTCCCAGAAAATCTCATAAAGGTAGTCGGAAAGTGGATTATTGCTGGGCAACGAATTACTTGCGGTCATTTTGTGTACTGTACTCCTTATGAGATGACAGGTTATCTTCACTGCGAAATCTCTTTCATGTCGAAACAAAACGAAAGGTATATATGCAGTTTTGGCACATTGTAATCTGCGGTACAGATCTGGAAACCTACATTCTTCTTCTGTCCACCGTGCTTAATCCCATAGCTCACCGCGCATCCACTGTGGTAGGACTTTTCTTCTCATATTTGTAGGCCTTCATAGGAAGAAACTTCCCTTCGTTGCCAGCACAGAGCACCTCATGTGATTCTCACACTAAGAGGGATCATTTCCGTACACAACATCTGATTGGTCCTTGTGTATTGGAGACGCCTTGCTTTTTTTTTTGAAGTATGAACTGGATTTTAAATCCATTCCACGTTTCAAAACAATGTTAGCATGATACATGTACTTCACACATACAATAAATTTTCCCATAAACTTGCAGTGGAACACTGGAAAAAAGCAAAGGCAAATTTTGGGGCTCAAGATGGTAATTGCAGATACGTGATTTGTACGCCTGAAATGTGATCATCATAGGCAGGATATGCGGAAAGAAAGAGGGGGACAAAAGGTAATGACTAAATGAAAACATGGAACAAAACCGTTCGTGAGAACTTGATAGACGCACAGCCGGTTAAGAAATTAACCATGTTTTAGGAAATTCCAAGTTCATCACGATGTTCACAAGAGTTCGCCACCAGTCCCTGTGTTGAGAACGTAACATTTAAAGAATTAAAGATAAAACTGCTCAGATTCTGTTTTATATCTGGAATATCTGATAGGAGTAAAAGAACGCCTGCAATAGAACCCGATAATTCAGTGATACGCATTTAATTTTTAACACCTTAACACCTCCGGCACATTCCTCATAACCTGTGCAGCTTAGAGAACAACGTTTAATAAATTAAGGGGTACACTTTGGCAGGACAAGTACCAGTTCGAATCCCAGACTTATCCCTCTAACATTTATTCTAATTGTATCTTCGCTTATAGCACTCAGTGTAACTATGTTGCTGAGAGGCGCAGCGTAGCTGTGTTGGAATTACTTACAGTGGGTGTGAAGGGATTTGCACAAGTGGCCAAGCACATATGGTGAACAGTACTGAAGTGCCAACTGGAACAGTTTATTCTTGTTACCGACATTGACCTAACCACCTCTAGAAGCGCCAATCCTGAACTCCAACCTGAACATCGCCTTAGTGGTGCTCAGCTTTACCACTGGTCCAATTGCAGCAGACCGTCGTACAAACACCATCACTCACAATTCATTGAACACCAATTGATGTAGGAATCGTACCGGCGCCCCTCGTTACAGAGAGCAAGGAAGAGAATGGCCCTGGATTGGTGGCGGTTAAAAATTACTAAAATGAAACTCCTTAGGTGAGACTTAGGAAACTCACGGAAAATGAAAACTATCTCTTGTCGAGCTTCCAGCAATTGTCCTCTCTTTCTTCTATTTAATAATTAGGTTTTTACCTGTTAGTAAATCACTCGTACTCCTTATTAGTGGAGCCAGCTAGTTGATGCTGTTTGGCGAAATAACGGGTATTTGTTGTGAGAATCATACGAAATATACAAATACACTGCGTGGACTAAATGTAGAATTGCTAATTATCAAAGTTGATGGTTTATGTAGTCATCGCTTGCTTTGTGTAGAGTTAACACGAAGCAGGGATGTTAACTTCGGGGGCACGTGGTGGCGTTGTTGTTTGAGGTACTGCACTACAAACCGAAAGGCCGCGGGTTTCATTCCCGATGGTGTCATTGGCATTTTTCATTGATATAATCCTTCCGGCCGCACTATGGCCCTGACGTCGACTCATCCTCTAACAGAAATGAGTAGCAGGAATATTTCGTGAGGGTAAAGGTGGCCGGTTCCTGGGGCTGACAACGTTACCAGCTTCATGTGCCGATTTTCTTGAAGTCTGGGAAACTCAACCTCCTGGAATTTTCAGGGCCTCTCGGGGTCTGTAATGGAATTGCTTTAGGTTTACCTTTTTAGGGGTGCTAACTTAACACCTCAGAGTTCGGTGAGAAATGCGTTACGATGTCTTTAGAATGCATGTCGGGAGTCGAGAAGCAATTGGGTACATTCGCTGACAGTTCCATCGTGAATTTCAGGACTTGTAACAAGTGCCGATCGGCTTTCGTGGAAGAAATAAAATCTTCTAGCGGATATGAAGGTGATCGATTCTTTACTTACGAAAGACGTGTCTTCTATCTTTCTTGTCACCCAGGTTCTGCAAAGTGGAAGTTGCAGGCGGGGAGACGGTATGAAGTTACGCGGTAGCAGGAAAAGTTTAACGCGTTACAGCACTAGATGCAATATCCTGCCTTCTGCGTTTAACATTTAAAAATTTTTCGTTTTGCCCACACGTTGTATTTACATGTTTTGTGCGATTCGTTCTTTCTGTTTTAGTCTGACGTCTTCTGCCCACTCATTGTAGGTGTAGAGGGTTATTGTTGCCCTTGAATACACTTAATGACTCACACACACACGCACGCGCGCGTGCACGCACGCACACACACACTCGATAGGACTTCTCTGGATGAGGGATCGGCCTGTCGCAGAGACCTCTACCTCAAAACCCACACCATTCACAAGACAGACATGCATGCCCCGGCGGGATTCGAACCCGCAATCTCAGCAATCGAGCGGCCGCAGGCCCATGCTTTTAGACCGCGGAGCCACCGGAATCGGCTGTGTGATTCTCACGGATAGTTCCACGAAAAAGCTTCACACGGGTAGCCGTTATAATTTAGATGCAGTGTGTTTTTGTGGGCATAGAAACACGGTCTTTAATACAGTCGAACTCGGTTCCAACGTTATGAAAGGGATTGAATAGTTTGTGTCGTTATAAAGGAGTGTTGTTCTAATGGCGGAGTATCATGTTATGATTAACAGTGAGGAATGAATTGGTGCTACAGAATATCTGACGTTATAGACGAGGTGTTGTCCTTTAAGCCGATGCCGTTATAGCCGGGTTCAACTGTATATTGAAGATGAAGTTTAAAACAAATCCGAACGTTTTAAAAATAATAATGGACCGGCGTGTAGTGTCTGCCGTTAGGGCTGTTACGGATGCTGTACTGAACCATCGGGTTTCACGAAATGCGGGGTATTTCTTGACCGCGTGTGGAGCTGTTAGCTTGTTGTGAAGTACTGTAGTGCCTGGAGTCGGGCAGTGAATCGTCACCCCTGGCTAGTTACGTAACCCCTGCGCAGAATGCAGTATGTAACTTACGCCACCCCGCACTGTTCGTAAGGACCAATAAAGGCACGTCATTATATTTAACGAGACGCAAGAAACATGCCTGGTAACTGAACCCTCCCTGCTCCCTGCTTGCGGTTTTCGAGACTAATTGACTAATGAACTTACCTGATTGTAATTAACGTGATTTTGGTTTTAGAGATGAAGTTGTACCCTGTACAGTAGGGTTCAGACCCTGATGTATAATGAAAGTCTCCTCTTTGGCGCTTC
The DNA here is from genome assembly GCA_013340265.1 of Coptotermes formosanus. Lineage (NCBI taxonomy): Eukaryota > Metazoa > Arthropoda > Insecta > Blattodea > Rhinotermitidae > Coptotermes > Coptotermes formosanus. The sequence continues at coordinate 1,795,823 of BLKM01000265.1, read as the reverse complement.
AATTATCCAAAATGGAGAGGTCTAATCCACACCCATCATTAGGTGGGCAGTGAAAGGAATTGGAAAGGAAACTCATGGAAACACAGGCAACTTTCATGAGGTAGTTTCAGCAGTGGTGGACGGGAATGAAGTGTATGGGGATGGCTTCTTCGTGCTAGGTTTGCAGCTGAGGCATGGATGTGCAAAGTACAACTCGCTGAACAAAACAGACCACTGGAAAGTAATTACTTCAATGTTATTATGGACACTCTATATGATAAAAACCAGATAATCTCGAGATCTGCGCAGTTCTGGGATATTACGCGGCGTCTAGTGGTAATCCTTTACCTACGTATAAGGAAAACGTATCCATCCCATCTTCAAAAGTCAGTAAGTCCAAGAAGACTTCGTGACTCTTGAACGATTTTCATCTTGGACTTGTCGACCGTTGAAGATGGAACAGATACGTTGTCCCGAAACGTCAGTAAAGGATTGCCACTCGACGCTGCGTTATGTCCCAGAAGAGTGCAGATCTTGTCAACATCGCGACGGATGCCTGAAATCACGAGATATCGCGTTCACCACCACGACAGTTAATGTTTTGGAGCAATAGGGACATAGAGTACGTCGCGGTTAAGTTGCTAGCTCTGGCGATCTGTATTCGGGAGTTGTCGGGATCACATTTCCTCCCGGAGGCCTGATATTTTGACTGAAGGTTTTGAGGTTAATCTCACTCCTTCCCCGCAAGTGCCGGATCATAACATCAAAATACGCCTATTGTCGCTTTGGACCACATCCTTCCTCCTACTGTAGTTCAGTTATTGGCACATCATTCGGCTAGATATTCGTAATTTGAAGATTAATATCTTCTGAAATTTGACACTGTTTTGGGAGGATGGATACCAAGATGTGGAGGAACCAGCAACGTCCATCTTGTTCTGTCACCGTCTACTTTAAAGACGGAGGCAGCAGGTTCTTTCAAAGGTTTGTTTCTATTTATCAAATTGCGCGGTGTCACAACCGCTAAGATAGTTACCACTGCGAAAGCCCATATTCCCCACATATTCGTGATTTGACTACTGAAGTGTGTACGTAATGTGTCCATAAGCCTGGGAGGAAAAGAGAACAAAGTAGAAATTAGGGACAAGCAAGAGAAATATGACGATCCAATTACAGAAGTTAGACGAAACTTGTTACACTACTTCTGCTTTAAACTTTTTCCTCTGCTTAATTGAACACCTTGCCCTGAAGGTATAGTTGGAAGTGAAGCTATAGCAGCATGTCTGGGCCTCTCTGTTCTTCGGGAAGAGTCCCTATTACTCATGGATTTTGATGTTGTGGGGCCTCGCAGTAGGTAGTTTTGGAGAAGAGAAAATTCTTTTACCCCTTCGGGGATTCGAATCTTGAACTGTCGTTTGCCAACCCGTAGAACTGGGTTATCTCAACAGAAATTTTCTGTAGAAGTTAATGTTTTCGCATCATGTAGTATATCGTTTCTGATTGGTGCCGTTTCTTGCGGCGTGGAGCCATAAAAGTTTATTGCTTAAACTGGTGGCAGAAACAGAAATTATTGTAGCGCGAATTTAAAACGCGTGAAGACAACAAAGGAGCCATGCCTTCTGTCCTCTTCACACTCTTTCCATTCCCTTATACTCATTCTGTCTTCTTTGTATTTTGGCTTTGTGTTTAACCTTTCTGAAGGAGAAATTTCGAATACGTCAGAAATATGTAGCTACGATAAAGAGTTAGTTCCGACCTCACAGAGAAACAGTGCATGTCCATTACAAAGACCATTAGGTTAATGCTGATTAAGGGAAAAAGGAGGTGCGTATTGTAAGAATCATACGAACACACACGTACACTGTGCTGTTAAATACAGAGTGTTTTAATGTCAAAGCTGATGTTACACACAGTAATTCCTGTTCAACAGATGAACTCTATTGTTCATGTTCTTTCTTTGATATGTTACATGCTCCATTTCTGCCTTTCCAAATTTCATTATCATTTGGCTAAGCTTGTCACATTACAGTCATCCTATTTTCGTATCTTTTTTGTTTTTTTACTTCACCCTGTTACCCGTCACCTCCGACTGTTAATGTTGTTTATCTCTTGGTTCCTCCTCATGTGGTTTTATTTCTTTAGAATTTCTATCGTTGAACACATATTCTCGTGTATCCAACTCCTCACCAGTTTCTCCTATTCTGTTGATTTAGAATTTGATTATTCAGTTTATCCTCCTCGTCTTCTGACTCCTCATTCTTCTTATCCAGAAACAGAAATTAACACAGAACGTCAAGATCTGATGCAGGGCTGACGAACCTGTGGCACGCGCGCCGTCATTGCTATCCCAGATTTCTTGCCCGACCATCCATGCTATATGTATGATGCAGAGAGAGAATTTCTCACTTACGCTATAGGCCTACCTCTGTTGCTCGAATTATACTTGCTGCACATATAGAGTTTGCATTTATTTTCAATTGCGTTTATTTATTTTCTGCTTTTTTTTCTGTCTCCGATCCTACCTCTTTGTTCTTTCTGTCCCTTAACTTTATTTGTTTGTTATTTACTTTTTATTTTTCTTTCCCAATAAACTTTATTTGATTCTGTGTGTGTTTAAATCTGTTAATGTAATATGGTGTTCTGTGTAAATTCTTCTAGTTCGATTAGACCCACCTGTTTTTCACATACATATTGACTTATCAAGGCACGCCAGTATTTAACTACGCTGCCAATGCGCAATACAGATTTTTTTGTTTGTATTGTGAGTTGTTATTTCGATCGTCGATTCTTCGTATCCCTAAGATAAAGCAGTAGTGTTTATTGTACGCACACATTCTTCTGTCTAGCATTTTGGTATAGTGTGATTAACCTGAGTTTTCTCGTACCACATGAGTAAGCGTTATCTCCTGTTATCAGGTAATACGGCCTCTGTTATCGCTTGAGCCCAGTACGGAGTGTGTGCGACTAGCAACATCGTAAACATGGTCCACGGATGAACAGACTACAACGCAAAGGGCCTGAATCGGCCTTCAGCGAATTGTCAGTAGCTTTGCACTGGGCAGTCATCAGTTTGAGTAGACAAAATTACCAGATATAAATATGCAGGGGAGATTGTTAATAATAATAATAATAATAATAATAATAATAATAATAATAATAATGGGTAACGTACAAGGAGGGGCACCACGTTGAGAGTGCACGATACGTATTTTGCAAAAGCTCGCATACGAATCATCGTTAGGATCATAATGGAAATGTCTGCTAATATACTTTAGTAAGAAATTTTAAGAGTGGGCCAAAAAGTCAGACTTTCTTATTATTCCTGTTATCGTGATGACATGGTGTCATCACGCGGTGTCATCATGCTTACTCATTACCAGTCACCGCGCGCACCTTCCCGTATAGAAACTACGTTGCGGCTAGCCAGCTGTCTTTTCTTCTTGGAGTTATGACCCTTGAAGATGGGACCGATACGTTGTCCCGAAACGTCGGTAAACAATTACCACACGACACCGCGTAATATCCCAGAAGAGAGCAGAACCCTTGTGTACTGACTTGATCTCTCTCTGCCCCTCACGCCGGCCCGTAATCCTGTCACAACAGCGCGCGGAGGAACACGCTTTATATTTCCTGTCTCCCTGAACATTTTCAGGACCGTCCATATCACAGATTTCTTTGGTGCCTTACAGTCAGCGGGCTGTGCATTGGCTGAGGCTGTTAATCGCCTGCCTCTCACCGCAGAGGCTGGGGTTCGATCCCAGGCCAGTCCATATGTGATTTGTGGTGAAGGGTGGCACTGGGACAGGTTCTTTTTCGAATACGTCAGTTTTTCTCTGTCAATATCGGTCCACCAGTGTTACGTAGACACATTTCACTCATGTACCGTATTAGTAACGAACAGCGTTATTAAATAAAACATCTGTCTGTCTTTTACGATAAGCAAAAGGCGACAGACATCACGTAGCTGGTTTCAGGTAGTTTCCCGCCATGTACACATGATCCTCTACACTGAACGCCATACTTGTGTCACTGCGCATGTGCCTTCGTTGAGAACTGCCGTCGACAGGCGCATGCAGACGAGAAAGCAAGTTGTTTTTCACATTCATGTGCCTAGTTGTATTTTACACGAAATCATCTAAATTTCGATTACTTCGCAAGTAAAATGACTTGACAACGAACCTCCGATTTGCCGTATCTTGCGCTTTTAATTTGTTTGAGGTAAACATACTCGCGGCTTGTCTTATCTAAGAACTGTGATAAGAACAGGTTATGGCACATATATGGAAACAGGGGTGTCCAGTATAGATTGAAGAATTAACTATAATTTTCCAGTTCAGTGGCCGCGGGCGGGGGGGGGGGGGAATACGGAGACTGCTGTGTTCCGTATTATGACATCGTCCAGTCTTGTAGATATTTACCGACTACGTCTGTTATCACGTTGTCATGAAGACTGAGTTAGTAGGATGCTTCGACCCTTCGAAACATTTCTACCACGCTACAGGACAGACGTCCCTCTAGCAGCTTGGGAATGGGCAGATGCACAGTACCGTGGTAACAGGATCTAAGCCTAACGTGGTTCAATGTCGTGAATAGCTGAGGTAGTTCAAGGTAATTTAATAAAGGCTTTTTAAATGCGCTTTGATAAAGCAACATGGAACATCTCGACTCGCACTGGACTTGTTTGCGTGAAAATTGCGTGGGGGATTTTTACTAAATTTCGTCCACACATCCCAGTTTCGTTTAAAATGCCATGGTTGTCTATGTTACCTAGATCGGTAAGTAACGTTATGGTTACCCTGGCTAGCAACTGTTGCTATGGTTGCTTAGTTATATTGTAGTTACCATTCTACCCGCTCAACTTCTGACTGCGTGGTACAAGGTGAAATTGAGGGCTCCGGCTGGGAAGTGTTTGCTGTCCACAGTTATCTGTCTGACGTTTCGGTAATACGTTGTTCAGACACAAGACCGTGCTTGCCAGGAATGGTGGTGCGGCGGTCTGTTGTCAGGTTGATGATTTAAATGACGTTGAAATACAATTATGGAACACTTTGATATAGATTTTTTGTACGATTCTGTAATGATTTAACTTTAGCTCGCTCGACAAAACTGTAACAGCGAACTGAAGTAAAGCTTGCGGGGAATGTATGAAGTCAGTCACCGCCATCCATTGCCTAGTTTAAGAGTTACACCTGCAGTCCTTTACACGTTATCGCGTACTTAATTAAGCACAGAGGCATCATTACTTTAGCTGTACAATGTCTACACTGTGTGTGGGGGTTCCTGTTTACTTTTTACACGTATAGGTCGGAATGAAGAAGAAGCTCAAATGTTCTTTCATCAGATATGCAGATTTAAATTCGTGGAGCATGTCTTCGTCTCGTCATGCTTTAGGCATTGCGATAACTTGACATCTTATTTTAAACACCCTGTTGTTTCCTGTTCTGAACACAACAAAAACCTTTACCAACGCCAACACTTAGCGTTTGATGTAGTGTTCAGTACAAGTATCTGTAACTCATGTTTCTGAACTCTGATAAATTTACCACAATGTTGGCAACATTGTTTGAGGGTGGTCCGTAGGGATCAAAAGAGGGTGGGAAAATGCTGCGGTGAGGAGTGTCCCTGTTTGTTATTCACTACAACTCCGGACCGTTAGTAGCTGTTTTAGAGGGGATATTTTGGGTAGTCGCAAGGTTGTCAGGGGTCTCCGAAGTAAAATAAAAATAAAAAAATAAAAAAAACTTTTTTTTTGTTGTAGTGCTGATAGTGCTGCCAACAGCATGTGTAAATTCTAATGAACCTACTGAATAGTTTGTAGCTCTCTGGTCGTGCTTTAACACGCCACACCGTCGTGTCGGATGCTAATTATACCATGATGTGTTAAAATGAACAGAGGCACGGATTGACTGACTGCTTGACTGACTGACTGACTCTTAACTCTCTGAATTGTCTACCAGACTACATTCTGTCAGTTAAAAAAAATATATATGTTGTGCTGGGAACAGCTGAAATTTCAAATTGTGGGTGACAATAACATAATGTTCAGGTCTGCACTCTTCTGGGATATTACGCAACGTCGAGTGGTAACCTTCTACCGACGTTTCGGGACAGCCTATCGGTCCCATCTACAAGGGTCAAGTAATCCAGATCCATGTCTTTAGACTTCTTGACCCTTGAAGGTGGGACCGATAGGCTGTCCGAAACGTCGGTATAGTGTTACCAATCGACGTTGCGTAATATCACAGAAGAGTGCAGATCTAATCAACATCACGGCGGAAGCCTGAAATCACGGATAACGTAATGTTGGAAAATTACTGCAAAGTCAGAATATTGGACCAAAGCAATGTGAGAACGAGTTACTAAAGAACTTGTGTTACCAGTTGGCTGAGTAATTAACCTTTTAAAGCCTAGCGGTAACTTTACGTACCACCAGGTTTAACATTAAAAAATTCTACCTGGTGCCCACATTGCGTTTATGTGTTTTGTACGGATCTCAGAACAAACAGCAACTTTTGCCTTATAAAACATTAAGAGATTGGTTTTTATAACCGAAGTGGAGAGTGTTTACAGCGCGGTACGCACTGAGTCCTTATATAAAACAGATAAGCTTCGTCTTTAAAGGGTTAATTAACTAACCAACGAATTTAAATGACTGAATAACTTCTAAATAAATTACTGAAGCACGAGTTCTGTGAACAGTGGGAAACATACAGCGTCCGTACTGGTTATTTAACAGAACGTTAACATTCTTTGACAGTTGTGTCACATGCGAGATGTGACTAATGTGTTTTAGGACTATTGCCATTGTCACTGATCACACAGACACCACGTTTCAAAAACAGTCTGTTTTCGTCAAACAGACTGTTCTTCAAAAGTAGTGTCTGTGTGATCTGTGGCAATGGAAGTAGTCCTAAAACACATTAGTGATATATCGCACGAATTTTATGCCTGTTTTTTTCCTCACAGTGGACACACCCAGACTTACTGCGCTGTCTGAGGTTCTGGATGAAGATTGAAGGTTTCTGGGATGTTACGCCGTGTCTACTGGTAAATAGTTACCGACCGTGCTACTGCATGTTCTGTATGTTAGCAGTAGAAGACGATGGAGGCAGCACACTCCTCCGAAACGTCGGTAAATATTTGCCAATCTACAGGCGTAACGTCCCAGGATACACGGTTTCTCACCCGCATCTCCATTACAAAGACCTACCGGTTAAAGCTGTGTGGCGCAATGCTAGCTGTTATTTGCAGAGTCGTTCCCGACACAAAAGTGCACTCTGTGAGCACAATGCGGTGTCTTTTTAGTGTTAAAACATGCGGTACCTACTTATCTGAAGAGTTAAATGACCAAGTAATGGATATTGTTGAGTTTTTCATGGTTTTCCGCAGTCCAGTCAGACAAATTACGGCATCGTAGGCCTGTCTGAAATTAAAGCACAGCCTGGTGATGCCCTCTTGGGCCGAAACATGTAGCTTATTGAGATCTACGCTCTTCTGGGATGTTACGCAGCGTTGATTGGTAATTTGTTACCGACGTTTCGGAACAACCTATCGGTGCCATCTTCATGGGTAAAACAGTTAAAGAAGAACCGATAGATTGTTCTGAAACGTCGATAATCTAATTGCCAATCAACGCTGCATAACATCCCAGAGGATTGACGATCGCATTTACACGGCGGGCGAAGCTTGATGTCACATAGATCTTATTGCGAATAGGATGTTTTTGTACAGGAAACGTACTTGTGTTTTATGAACCCTTTAAAGACGAAGCGTATCTGTTTCATATAAGGACTCAGTGCGCACCGCGGTGTAAACACTCTCCACTTCGGTTACAAAAACCAGTCTCTTAATGTTTTATAAGGCAAAAGTTGCTGTTTGTTCTGAGATCCGTACAAAACACATAAACGCAATGTGGGCACCACGTAGAATTTTTTAATGTTAAACCTGGTGGTATGTAAAGTTACCGCTAGGCTTTAAAAGGTTAATTAAGAGAGCAGCTTCTTTCCAGAGACCACTCAGTCATTATTCACATTCATAATTCATTTAATGAACTGACAGGGTTAGGCAGTTTGCTTGTCCCTTTAGTGTACCTCTAAATTTTAAATTTAATTTAATGTTTACTTGCTGGTATCCTGTTGGCCATCTTATAAAGAGCACACACCGCCCACCTATGGCCGTGTAATGATATGCGTTTGTTTTGTTTGCAGGTAAGCGAGAGCATTGCAGACAGTTCCAGTAAAGATGGGCAGATCTTTTCATGAAGTTAAGTAACCTACAAATATAAAATTTGTGTGTAGTGTGGTTCCTATATGTGACAAATTATTGTTGGTAACAGACAAACAGAAGTACCCTTTGCTCATCCGCGGTCGGTTGCTTTCGTTATCACAGGCCTGTCAGACTGAAAATAGTTTGCGGGCCACATCTGAAATCAAATTTGACATTTTGGTGCACAAGTATGTATGAAGTCACAGTCCCTCCTCGTTCTTCGTTTGTTAAATTTTGAATGTAGAAAAATTTAAAAATTTAAAATACTCCACGTATTTAATTTTGAAGGATTACTTGCTTGTATTATGCAATAAAAATGAGAGTAAAGCTTTATAAGTATCAAAAGATGAGGTGCCCTGCGGGCCATGTGCGTATCGTGAACAGTACCTAAAACCTTAAGGAATGGAATGAGAAACATTCACATTAAGTAACTGTAGATTACTCACTTCACCAGAGTACTGCGTATGAGGATTCGAACTGCATGCGGATACTTCAGAGCAGTGTTTCAATATCCGGACTACCGTACTGTCTGTTCTCTGTTAGGTCCGCGGTACGAAACAGGACAGTTTCATTATTATGTACTACATTATTTCTTTTTGAATACAGAGGATTTAACCGGAGCCATAATTAGGGAAGTAGACTGATTGGCCCAACATATGTGTATACGAATGTTTATTACAAAGTTGCGGACGAATGAAACCCATATAGAAAGAATATAAAGTGCGTTTGTGTTTAAGCAATTTATTGCGAAGTGGCTACTGTTACAGTTTCTTTAACGTTTTATAGCACACTGGTAACCGTATGTGCCACACAATGGAATATTTAGATCACCTTAAACTCTAGTATGTGTTTTGTTGTATGATTTTTACAGTAAGCAGCGATTATTCTTCAACTTGTACTGACCCGTAGGTTGGTCTTTGTAATGGAGAAACAGCATGTTTGCTGTTAGGTAGGAACTGAATTTTTGAATACTAGATTACTTTGGGGAGGAGTACAGAAGTAGCAGTTAGTGTCCTAGCAGCTGGAACTCTTGAAACAGCCGAACTTGTCCGCTGAGCACTTTGCAGCTGTAAACAATGGCTGCAGGCTACAATATTTTGGTTCTGTGACATGTTTCTCAGTGGCCGAGGGTCATTCATGCAATAATTAATTATAATTTCAACATCAGGGGCTATATAATGCGTACACAGCCTTCAGATGCAAATAGTAAATAATGTAGCAGGGGAATTAAATTCTGTGTAACTTCTCAGAAAAGAAATTTTGGTCGGATATCCTGTAGGATGAATACCAATTGCAACATCTACGCACAGGTATAGGTGGCATGGTAATATTGAAAAGAACCTTAAAGATGGGAGGGAATTGGTCGATTCATTTGAGGGTTGAGGTCTTCTGAGATGCGACGCTGTAGCGATGAGTTTAGTGTTCCAACTTGTCTGGGGACGAAAAGAAAATATCTTCTTCTTGGACTTCTTGATCCTCGCAGATGAAGGCACTAAAGTTCTTCAAAACATCCGGAACCATTAACGCAGCGACACAGCTTCACATCCCAGGAGAGTTGCATCTTCTGGAGCACCGCTGCGAGAACCTCAAAGCTTGCACGGATTCGTGTTAGAATAGGGACCAGTCGGTGGCTCCTAGACACGGTAACTAACCTCCGGTTTCCGTAAAATATGGGCCCGTAGCTGACTAGCTGACTAATTGTCAGAACTACTGTGTTACCTTTATTTAGTTTAGTTTGTTAGTTATGCCACTTCCTTAACGACTCATACCCCGCAAGTTGAAAACAAGTACCCTCCCGCCCCGCCCCCCCCCCCCGCGCCAATGGCGCAACAGCCCCTAGTGGGCCAGGGCCTTCTCGTTATCGAGGCTTCACGATTACACTCAGACACACCGCACTTGGTAGGACACCTGTGGACGAGTGATCAGCCCGACGCAGAGACCTCTGCCTGACAACACACAACACTCCATGCCCCCGGGGGTATTCGAACCCACAATGCCAGCAAGCGAGCGGCTGCAGACTCACGTCTCAGACTGCGCGGCCACATCTACAAGAACTAAATTCGTTATTCGTGTGACGTGTGTTTTTAACATAATTCTTAGGAACTAACTCCATAAGTAGAATTCTCCTTTTGAAGCTAATAGTGTCTTAGATGGTCAAGAACTTTGATGGTACATAGTTGCCGTGTTCACAAGAAACTGCAGTTTGTCCTTTTCCTGGGCCAGGTGAATCCAGGTTACGCCTTCCCCTCCTATTTAAGAGTCATATTATCTTTGCATCTATGTCTGTATCTTTCAGATGGTCTCTTGCCTTCAGGTTTCGGCATTTAAACCTTTGTGCGTATCACATTTCCCCCATCCATGCCACGTTACTTCGTCTAAGTAATATGCAAGAATTAAGTTCCTTTCCCACAAAGGGCAGAATCCTCCGTTGTCAAGTGTAGCCGGTTTATACTGTTTGGTGAAACAGTCGCTGTGCATTGGGTGATTCTTACGGAAGGTAAACACACTATAGGCCTACTGTGCTGAACGTTGATGTATTTGAAAGTTTTTTAAAATGCGGAGAGCTTCTTAACCGATTGCACTTCTGGCACTTGATATATGTTCTGGACGCCTAAACCAATTTTCTCTGGAGCAGCAGATTGATGTGTGTAATGCATAAGAAACCAACGCAATAAATTATTCGGAATTCAGAATACTGCACTTCAAAAGAAGCGTGTTTTCCTGTTTCTCCATTAAAGATTTGTTGGTCTGTCTTAAGGATACGCGATGTATCCCATGGACCTGCTCTTCACGTCTTCATGGTGGAGACAACAGGCTCTTCAAAAAAAAAACAGTGAATTACGAAACATACTACACTGCGTCACATCCGCAAAGACAATATAATCGCTGCGAGATTTGAGGTTCTTCTGTTCGTGTCGAAGAAGGTTCAAGTCTTCTAGGGTATTATGCCTTTTCTATCGGTAAATATTTTCCTACGTTTCGGAGGAGCTTGCTGCCTCCATCCTCAGTGATTTGCAGTTCAGAATAACTACTTACCAACCGAGACGGCTTTACGTCCCAGAAAAACTGAGTTTTCGATAGAGTCGCCCCTTGTGAATTCTGTGTCCACAATGGCAGGAGGTGTCTGCTGGCATGTAGACGTGTGTGGATCTGGATACCAACCAACCAACCAACCAACCAGCCAGCCAGCCAGCCAGCCAGCCAGCCAGCCAGCCAGCCAGCCAGCCTGCCTGCCTGCCCGCCCGCCCGCCCGCCTGCCTACCTGCCTACCTGCCTACCTACCTACCCGCCTACCCACCTACCCACCTGCCTACCTACCTACTACCTACCTACCTACCTACCTACCTACCTACCTGCCTGCCTGCCTGCCTACCTACCTGCCCACCTACCTGCCTACCTACCCACCTACCTACCTACCCACCCACCTACCCACCCACCTACCTACCTACCTACCTACCTACCTGCCTACCTACCTGCCTACCTACCTGCCTGCCTGCCTGCCTGCCTGCCACTTAAAATAATTAGCTGTAAGACAAGTTTTTGGAATTTAGCCCAACTGGGAGAAAGTAACACGCTGAAGAGAAAATGCTCTCATATTCTCATTTTTGAAGTGCAGATTTCGATCTTAGTTTACACTTTTTAAAACTTTGCAGCGCCTGTAAGAACACACAGAACACGTACGAAGGTATGGAAGGTGAAGTTGTCCGTATTCGTGCTTATTCACTGGGACATTAGAGTAGATGGAGGAGTGCATTATTTTCTTTGGTGCTAGCTGAAGGTGCGTGGTCAGCTTCAGGTTCTGTCTAGTTTATATGTGCTGTAAGGCGTCTCCGCACCCATGGCATGGGAAGTTGGGTGGCCTCAGATTCAGTCTGGACGCTTTAGAAAAGAAACGAATCTATTGCTCCTGCTGGGCATCGAACCCAGATCTTTCAATTTTCCAGCCCGTAGCCTAGTCGCTATTTTGACTGAGCTGTCCCGGCTGCTGTGCATACGAAACAGGAGACAGGTATTGAAGGAGAATCGAAACCAAATTTTGAGATCCTGTGACGCCATTCAAACGTTGTCATTTGTCGTCCTGGAGACACACGTCAGCCCGAATTTTCGTCCCGCGGAAACGAAAATTTGTTTAGAAGGTGCTGATAAAACGAATGGCTGGGTGCAGTATTGATCGTACAGGTGCTGTGCAGCGCATAGAGCGCGAACGGACAGACGTCCCATTGGCGGCGATGACTTAACAGTACTCGACAGCTGCTTATCATGTCGCGAAGTGAGATGCTTGTATTGAAGTCGAATGCTCATCACCGTGTTCACAAAAGCATGGTTTCGGCCATATCTTAGGACGGGTGAACCAATCGTCAAGTTAACACCCAGCTTCTATTTTAAAACTCTGAAGACGTACTTTTATTTAAACCTTAATTAAAATTTTCAAATTATATTAAAAACGCGTTTCTCTTCATTTCTCTTCTCAGTTTACAGTAAACACATTTTATCACCATTAAAAACATCTACCCGTTAATGCTGTGTACAGAAATAATCACATTTTCTGTTGAGAGAACTATACGAAACTCAAAGACGCATAAGATTCTATTTATACCATCATAATACAAGCGGATATTTATCATGTACATTGAACTTTTATGTTACGTGTTTCGAACGAAAGGACTGTCCTTAAGGAGAACATGTAAAAGTAAAGAATGTGGATCTACAACAAGCTTCACAGTGCACGGTAATCATTACAGCGAAGTAATGTTATGTTTTTAATGTTAGACATCCCGTTGTGTTATTTATAATAATGAATGGTACTTGTCATCTTAAACACAACTTTGGTATTGATGTTAATTTATCTGATTGTTGGAGCAACATATTTTGACCGAATATGATAATCTTCAGATCATCCAAATTCAAATTGTAAAAATGTATTTATAATGTTTATATTTTTATAGTTCGATTAGCCTGAAGGTGACCATATTTGGTCGAAACACGTTGCCATAAAAATGCGATAAACTAAATCATAAAGTCGTGTTGACGGTGAAAAGTAAGTTTTATTAAAATAGTTTTAAGTTTGATGAAATATGCAGATAGTACCCTGTTCAAATTTGAACTTAAACGTAAAATTGAATAATGGTTGTTTCCAATTTAAAAATTTTTTAACTGTTGTGTATAGTATTACTTTTTCTGTTCCTTTCCCTATTGTCATGGCTGGTATCATATACAATTAATTTCCTTGTCTTGTAATTCCCCCAATCGTGGGGCTATATTTTTCTGTCATGGTCGATTTAGCCGACATTTTGTTGTTTCGTAGATGTGTATTGCGTTGTGTAGGTGTATAGTGCCAATAAGCATATGTTCACCCTTGAGCAGACCGTGAAGGCCCGGAAGGGGAGTAGAGGTGTAGCTCTGTTATTCCTTAACCTTGATGCTAGATTGCAGGGGGGGGGGGCCGGGCTTCAACGCCAGTCCCCGGTGGCCTAAGCATATGTATAGATCTATATCGTGAAATGTATGTTACAAAGTTTTCTTTTAGTAGTGTTGCTGTTTTTTCTGCTTGTCTGTTTTTTATGTGTTCTTTGTTTGCTGTAGTTTAGTGTATGCTATTATATGTAGTAACTTCATTATGGCTGTGTATTTCCTATTGAATTTCCAATGCTTGATCTAGTGTACTGAGGATCTGTTGGTTTGAATGGTGTAAGTAAAGAATAGTACTTCATTGTGTTCTGCTGTTGTTGGGTACCTTCAATACAGACGAACAAGTGATCGATGGGAAACAGAAAACATAACAGTACAAGTAAAGAACACTTTATAATACAAACTCCACTACATATATACATATATAAGTATAACCACTGTAGAACACATGTTTCAAAAACACCCACAAAAATAAACCGCGCATCTCAGAAAAAGCAACCCGTTAGCTGGGAAAATTCCTTCTTATACGTTATAATGTAAAACCAAATCAATGAACAGGGCAGTAGCCCAGACAGTATCGGAAGGATCAAAGACATGCAGCACTATACGATCAGTTGTCACACTTTAAATTGGAAAACTTAAAACATTTTGAAATTTTGTATTCAAGTTTTAAATACAAATTTTGATATTTATATTTTATCAAGAATGAAAGTATTATGACGTAATGACAATAATACAAAGTAGTCTATGATTCTGCGTTTGTCATTACTTAATGATCTCTCTGAGGATGATCATTGAGATCGAAGCATGTAGCAGGAGCTGCTACTGCTAATAAATGTGATAAAATAAGAGATATATGTACTAAGGTGGTATAAGTAAATTCGTGTATATGGAAAAGAACTGTTTCAAAACACAATTACACTGTTTGGCAAAGGGGGCAGTTTTTTAATACTAAATGAGATGGTACACGTATTTACCACTAGACGTTAAAGGCTAAGAGACAGAGCCCGGAAATCAGTGTGGGATCCGTCAGAACTAGTGACGATTATTGGTTTAAATATAAGGTAGTATACTTCAGGTTTTCTTGACTGTACTTACCCACCATAGTTCGTGGTACTGAAAAGGGAACGTTATAGAATTTTGGAGGGAGGGATTTCTGCATTAATTATTATGGTAACACTGCAGAAAGTTCTTTGTGTACCGGCTGAATGAAGCATAGCAATTCATTCAGTATAAACAATTGACAATAGAGTAGCGGCGTCATGGCGGAAGACAGATGGAGGACTTCCTAACAAACTGAATACCTGAATCTAACACATGTCGTACCTCCTCTTGCGCGTCTCGTTTCCTAGCCTTCCAACTGAGGGACGAATCCAAACTATCATATTTCACTGTGCTTAGGCTACAAAGAGAATAACCAGAGATGGGGTTTCGCTCATGTTGCGCATTGCGAGGCGTTGAGATGCTGTCGCTCGGATGTGTAAGTGGAAGTAAGGGACGGAATAGCAAATCCGTGGTAGCAGAACCCGAAGATACAGCATCGCTAGTAGCAGAGGCGATTATTGGACACGACCCTGAGCCAGTTCAAAATCATCCTATCGTCATCGTCATCGTCATAATCATCATCATCATCATCATCATCATCATCATCATCATCAATGTTCCCTGTAAGCTGCGCGGGTTCGCGGCCGCGCAGTAACTGAAACGCGGCCGCGCACACCGAATTGTTGCCGCACAGCTGGAATTTTTCAATTTTCGTCGTGAATATTATTATTAT
Organism: Coptotermes formosanus; assembly: GCA_013340265.1. Classification (NCBI taxonomy): domain Eukaryota; kingdom Metazoa; phylum Arthropoda; class Insecta; order Blattodea; family Rhinotermitidae; genus Coptotermes; species Coptotermes formosanus. The sequence continues at coordinate 1,780,393 of BLKM01000265.1, read as the reverse complement.
GCGTATTACAAAAGAAGTTTTAAGGTGCCAGGCAGTAGTCAAGTCGTGTGAAAGTCTTCTGTTCGAAGCAGTAGCAGATCCACACAGCTGTAAGAAAAAAATTAGAGGGAACGTTGGTCGTCATCATCATCATCATCATCATCATCATCATCATCATCGCCTGTTTCTTCACATCAGTCTGTGTTCTGTGTGAGTTTAGCGAGTCCGCTAATGATGAGCAGGGAGCCTAGAAACTTAGACGTATGAACTGGTGAAATACAAGCTGTGACTGAATAGAACGCTTTAGTTCATGTGCGTCACCTCTCGACCAGTGCTTCTCGTAAACATAAGAACCCCCCCTACACACACACACACACGCGCGCGCGCGCGCGCGCGCGCGCACACGCACACACTACTTCTGCAGTACTTCACGCAACGCGCAACTGAAGAGGCGCGACTGGAAAATTGACAGTGTAGGACAAAACCTGGTTGAGAATAGAATGACCCTTTATACCCTAGTCCAGTTGTGACATCAGAGTACGCACTGTGCAGCTGCACTCGTGTCGTTGGAGTACAGGTTTCACAGTGACTCCGCCGTTATAAATCCCCATGTGCTGTCAACAAAAGATTACGGAAATGTTATCATACAAGCTAACCTTTTGTTATCCGATTCCATGCAGCCAGCATGAAAGGAAACCGCGGAATTGTTATGCGTACCCCTGGAACAAATCCTCTGTGCACTGACGCCAGACACTAGTGTAAAACAAGCTACAGTCTACGGCTAAAGGCGCAGTACGGGTACTTGTGCATATCCTATTTCGAAATGACAGTGTGATAAATACGGGTCATAGGATGTTGTGGTCGGACTTGCACCGACGGCAGTTGACTCTCACGATGACCAAAAGTATTTTGGGCAAACATGTAGAGCGAGTTGAAGAACAGAAAAGAATTTTGGAAAATTTTCGTCTGTGATTTTTATGCGTTCTGTTTTTGTGGTCCGGCATAGCTGAGATTAGAATGTGGGGGGTGGATGACTGGCAAATGGGTTTCGATTTCGGATAAGGGTATGAGGTTATTCTTTGCTGCTCTGGGTCCACGTCGGTTCTGGCACCAGCCGAAATTCGTATCCGCTAAACAGGGAGGACTCTGTCCAGGGTTAAAGCGGCCGGGGCTGAAAGTGATCTGTCGGTTTCAGTCAATGTTAAGAATACTTGAAGGTATCCTTCCACATCCCCTGTTGTACGACAAGTTTTCTTCAGTGAAACCAGAGGAGTGGGCTTCCCGATGTCGCCGTGTTCAACGAATTGAAGTAGAGTTCTTTGAACGGGAACGCCGAATAGACGAACATGAAGATGGTGGTGCTGGCGGATCTTTCGAAATTCATGTCGGATCAGATTCTAGCAGCGCTGCAGAAGAATCAGACACAGATTCCGACCTTGCTGGTATTTGTGTATTGCCGTCTGACAGCGAGTAAATGAAGGTGAGTGAAGAATAAACTGTCGAAAATGTTCGCATATCTGTCGTTAAGTTATATGCTACCACATGTGTAGGTATACTGTATGGTAGAACGTCTACCGGTCGATATTTTTATGATGGACTGTAAGGCGTTGGTAACATCAGAACAAACGCCCGCCTACCAAGTACGCTCGTAGTTGTGACCACGCCTTTGGGGCAGGTCGCGGCCAAGACGTTTGAAACCAGCTCTACTGTTGGTGAGATCCTGGTATCCTACTAGATGGGAAGTTTGTCTGGACGCCGTGCAGAAAAGAAGATATCTACTTGTGCTGGGAGTCGAACCCCGATTGGCAGGCCGCCCAGTCTGTTGCAAAGTCACTGTACTGCCGAAGCAAGGACGGACTTGAAGAAAGCCTCAAACATTTTTCCAAGAAAGCAGAATTTTAAGAATTCCAATCTCCGCCATTTTATGCTGATCATTCAGATTCTGGGACAGACAGGACCTCACAAATATTCATTCTCTGGGCTTGAACTAAAGGAACGTAGATTCATGCAACAGACCACAAGTTGCAAGAACCACAATCACCTGCCAGTACTTCACTGTGCGTGTATTGTGCTGGAACACAGACGATATGGAACAACCCCATCTGGCAGCCATACAAATGTGCGTGTGCTAACATCTTGCGTTTAATGGTCTAAACATAATCATTGTGTGTTTAGGACTTCAAATTTTATGTTTCTACTTCGCGGAATGTAACAGTAATTCCCACCACTTGTTCGTGGGTTGTCATGGACAGGGATCAGAAAGGCAAACACTGTCGTGCCGCTAAAACATGGGCAAAGCACAGGCCGACGTGGAAGGCAGATGGTGTCGAGCAAAACAGTGATATGGAGTTGTCATACAGCGAAATGATGTGACAGAAAGACTGGCAGAGTGAATGACCAACTGCCTACCTCTTTGGTTTACTGACTGGCTGACAAACTGTAATTGCTTGAAGAACCAGGTGATCTGGGTTGTTAACGTTGCGTCGCCTTGTAAATAGTTACTGACGTTTCGGAAGAGGGTACTGCCTCCGTCTTCAGGTTCTTGTCTACCAAGAACACGTTTGTCTGAAACGTCAGTGCCTTTACCAGTCGAGACGATATTAATAGCACAGAAGATTTGGATCTTCATCAGCAGCGCAAAGAGAACGTCAAATCTCGCTCTGTGTAGTTGTGTGATTGGGCGATGGCTAACTGATGTGCTGGATGTGCAAATAACGAAGTGGCTGGCTGCTAAAATTGGTATTTAACTGAGTGACGTGTTGCGTGCATGACTGGTAATAGGCCTATGTTTCGGTTAACAGTTAGGAAATTTAGGAACTTAGGAATTTGAGACTTAACTGGTTAACTGCGTTTCTCTGTCTTCTTTATCACTGCGACCGTGTTAGTTCGCCCTAGGCTTCCCTCACGACAGATGACCGTTCTGTTCTAGCCAAAGCTCTTGTTCTCCATCTTGTTACACCCATATTGCTCAAGCCCGATTCAACATGACCCATCCATCTACGTAGGTCTTCCTTTATTTCTCCCTCTTCCTGGCTTGCCTTCCAGTAACTTCTTTACTGTCGTTTAACCAACCCTCCTTAGAACATGCCCAAGCCATTCCACTTTACGCGCTTGCTACATACGGTTACATTATCTGGAGATATAAATTTATTATAAATTTGTTGAATAATTTTTATTATCCAATCACGATTGTCATATTTTGGTCCATGTATTTTCTAAGCATTTTCCTTTCCCACTTCTTTGTGACGAATAATCTTTATGTTCCATCATTCAGCATCATAGGTCACATTCAGTCTTCTAACTGTTTTATACGGACGGACTGTTACTAATTGGATGAAGTACCTTTTCTTCAGTAAATGGCCTAGTGCATGGCAACATTTATTTTCGGCAAACTTTTCGCCTGTATATGTGCCTCAGCCGCATTTGCGTTTGTTACCGAGGAGCCTAGATATTTAAAAATCTCCAAATTTTTATGTCTGTGTCCATTTATTTAATTTCTTCCGGTTTATTTTCCTTTTTCTCTCTGTTAGGAATTAATTATGTATTTAGTTTTAGGCGTCTGTATGGTCAAGCTAATCTCTGACGCTACATTTGTCATATTTCCTATTGTTTCTGCAATATGTTTCATTGCACATCCAACAGGAGTCAGGGATAGCTCAGTCGGTATAGCGAGGCGCTACGGACTGGACGGTCCAGGGATCAAATTCTGGTGGGGGCCAAGATTTTTCATCCAGACCGGTTCAGAGGCCTCCTGTACAACGGGTACAGGGTCTCTGCCGGGTGTAAAGCGACCTGGGCGTGTTGCTGACCACCCCTCCCCCCTTCTAGAGCCGAGGTTGCGAATAGTTTGGAGCTATACCTTTACCTCCCCTCTGTGCCTGTATAGGCATGCAATAAGGTGACCTTCTTGCACGTCATAAAACTATCATATGCTGAAGGAGGCGCTGTTAGTGTAGTTTGAGGTGCTGTCGTGATATGTGTCTGGAGGGCGGGAGGAAAACCACAAAAACTGACGTCAGGATAGACTGCCTCTGGGCCGAGATGTGATCTCAGGACCTTCCGAATATGCAGCAGGACTGGGCCACGAGTTCCCGCAATTTCATAAAATATGTTATACTTTAAATGTGAAGACATTCTTTGAATATGTTTACTATAAATGAGTTTCATAGAGCATGATGTTGAGGGAAAATTTAGTATCTAGGAGGAAGCACCAGGAAGAATAAGGGAACTCCCGTAATGAGGAGCTTCTTTATTTGTATTACTCGCCAAAAAGTATTAGGGTGATGACATCAAAAGGTATGAGATGGGCATGGCGTATGGCTGGCATGGGAGAACGGAAAAATGCAGTGCTGTAGTGGAAAAGTCTGAAGTGAAAGAGCCCCTAGGAAGGAAGACCTAGAGATAGTTGGGATAATATTAAAATGTGCATCTAAGAAATAGGAAGGTGATAGACTTGTTTAATATGGATGAGGATAGCTGCAAGTGGCGGACTGTTGTAAACGCTGTGACAAACTTTCGTGTCCCGTACAATGCGGGTAATTTTTTAAACTGAGGAACTAGTAGCTGGTGAAGAATGACTGCCCCATGAAATTAGTTAACATAACTATCATATCTTAGTGTGGACGTGATTTGACATCTCTGATTCTGACGGGTGTGTTATGGAGTTAGTCATTTGTTAAGAGGAAATACGATTACGTGCATAGAGCAGGGTGCTGATGTGAGGTCTGAAGTCGAAAGGAGCTTGAAATATTGACTTGTACTTCTGAAGTGATTTGATTTTGTCAGCTGGTGAAATGAAATTGACGTAAAGCCTGTTTTGTGTATTTTGCATTGTAAGTCTCTCCAACTGTTCCGTGTCACACTCGTCCATATTTCTGCTAATCTGGTTAGATTTGTTTACATTTACAAGGGGTAAATAGAGTTGTTTGTTTGCAGTAGAAAGGGGTAAGCACAGGATGCTATTCTTAGCTCACAAATAATTCTGTGGCTGAACATTTTAAATCATTTTACGTGAAATATTCTCTTTCTTGGTTGCTTATGTCGCATTTAACACCGCTCTTCAGGTATGGTGGTCTAGAAATTTATATAATGTCGAATCAAATGAGTGTGTGGTTATGAATGGTTAGTATGTAAGAATTTTGGAGGATGTTGTGGCCGATTTGAAAGTAAAATTTCTGGATTTGCGTGACAACCGAGGTAAGCATTGAAACCCGTTAGTCATAATGGATTTGTAGTTTGTTTTTCTTCCCTTTCTCAGTTTGCTTGTTTATTGCTTACTGCTGTAGTTCTTAGGTTCAGATCTGGAGACCAGGATCGGAATAAGACCTCTTTGTCCTTAACCCCTGCTTTTCCAGTCACATTAAGTAATACTGGCTTAAAATTAGCTACGACGTCCGTTTGACATTGCCAAATTTTTTGTTCTTAATGTCGGCATTAGACTTTGTAAAATCTCTACAGTTGAAGAGCGTCGTTAAATAAAACGTCAGTAAGTCGATTTTTCTGTCTTTGTTTCACGCATGATCAATAGTACAGAGAGTCCCGGATTTTATAACAATGTGAAGTGAATTAAATCATTAGATTAGTTTGACTTCCTGTAAGCAGAAGTTGCATGCCTCAGTTAGCAGTGGTTTTGTTCCACGTGGCCATGTCGTAGTTGGCAGAATTTCGTTGGCTGTCAAAAAAAGAGACAGTCATTTCAGAGAGAATTTGTGGCTGCTCAGGGAATCGTGCAAGAATGATCAGCAAATTGGGGTCAAATGGTGGGCCAAGTGACTCGTGAGGAGGCAAGGTTTCCAACTGGTATCATCTGCCCCCGTCTCGTCTTATGATGGAGCCACGTTCACTTGCCCATATTTTCTTGTTACAGTCTTAGAAAAAAAATCAGTATTAATTAAATATGTTTCTTTTAATTTCTTTGCTCTAAGTTTTTCTTTCCGAAAAATTAACAATCTTGTGATAGAAAATTTACCAGTTCTGTACTGTTTTATGTTGTTCTTTTACACTAAAGGAAGAGTGAAGTCGTGCTGGTGAAGACCTTTCGTTTCACAGCACAGTGCATTGCTTGAGAACCAGTAGTAAATGGAGTCTTCGTAAGTCGATTCATTTTGCATGGGATCGTCTTACACTGTTTTCCATTGCACCCAACATTTAATCGTTTTGCGAGGAAGTGGCAAGAAATTTTGTGTTAGAAGCACTGTAATAAACTTTTGGATTCTACAGAAGGCAAAGAATTTTTTTGACTAGCTGAGTGACTGGTAGTTTTTCAAAAAGAATTCTCATCCATGAAGTTATACATATATATATATACATATATATATTCCAAGGCCTCCTAATTGTCGAGGTTTCACGATCACACTCAGACACAGCACAGTCGGTAGCACTACCCTGCACAAGTGATCAGCCCATCGCATGGACCTCTACCTGGCAACACACAACACTCACAAGAGACAGACACCTATGCCTCTGGCGGAATTCGAACCCACAATCTCAGCAAGCGAAAGGCCGCAGACCCAGGCCTTTGACCGCTCGGCCACTGAGATCGGCCGTGAAGTTATATAACCAGGCCTACGGCCATGGATCTTCGTAGTTGAGTTTGTAGCCCAGCTGTTTGGTATTATGAAGTTGTTGAGTACATATCTTGGCCTGTAAGCCGGCTGTCCTGATTCCCTAATTTAGTCCGCTCTTTACTTTTCGTGATTGTAATTTTGATATCTTACTCTTTCCCATATTTTGGATTTTGCCACGTTTTCATAGGGCTTGTTAGCTATGATTTTGCGCTGCAGTCTAGCGTTTGCATTTGAAAGAGTGTCATTGTATTCCCTCTGGTCTCGTATATGCATCAAGTTATAAAAAGACGTTACATCTGTAGAACAAAGCTGTGCTGTTCAAACACCAGAAAGCAGAACAAACGACGTGCTTGCGGCGCATGACGCACAGTAATTAGTTTAAAATATGCAGTTTGTTTGTCGAGCGAGCGACATTAATAAGTATATCATTTGTCAGGCGGAACAGAACGCTTTCAAGCCAAAGCGGACACGTGTCGGGGCGATGTTAAGATTGTGCGCTGAATTTAATGAGATCCCTCCCCCGCTACGGAGGATAAAGTCTTAGCCTCTCCCCCCCCCCCCCGAATGGCAGGGGAAGGGGTGGAGGGCTTAGAAATCGGCGTGACGTACCAAAACGTAAACGGTCGTGTAGGCAGTATATTTATTTCTTTGACGTCCTAAAATTGTACCGCGAATACATGAGATGAAGACTGTACGGAATAAAAGATGGTCTACGAAACGTCAGATTTTGACACGCGTCTCACCTTCACACAGGGCGTTTATTATTGTTGGCGCAGTGGGTTGAGGCACTGCACTTCCTGTAGGAGTCAATGGAATTTTTCATGGATATAATCCTTCCAGCCGTACTATGGCCCTGGGTTCGACTCAGCCTCTAACAGAAATGAGTACGAGGAATATTTCGTGGGGGTAAAGGCGGCCGCTGTGTAGGGCTGACAACCTTACCACCTTCAAGTGCCGATTATCTAGAAATCTGGGAGCGTTAACCTCCTGGAACCCTCTGGGCCTGTCCAGGCCTGTAATGAGTTTGCTTTACATTTATTATTATTATTATTATTGAATTGAAATTATTATTATTATAATTATTATTTACAATTCTCCTAGCACCACCACGACCACCATCACAACAACAGCAACAACAGCTGCTGCTGCTGCTACTACTACTACTACTACTACTACTACTACTACTACTACTACTACTACTACTACTACTACTACTACTACTGCGTCTTTAGTGGTAGATTGTTACCGCTGCGACTTTGAAAGTTGAATTCTAATTGCATTCAAAAGGCTGAGTGGGCCGAGTGGCCTGCGTTTTTGAACAAAATGGAGACGGTGCCATTGTTATTATTATTATTATTATTATTATTATTATTATTATTATTATTATTATTATTATTAGTAGTAGTAGTAGTAGTAGTACTATTAGTAGTAGTGAAGTGGATTCATTTGGACCGAGTTGCATGCAGTTGTTAGTTAAGCACAGTTTAATTAAGTTCAGTAGAATTAGGCGCGGTGGGTGACGTTCAGTAGAGTTAGGCGCGGTGGATGACGTTCAGTAGAGTTAGGCGCGGTGGGTGACGTTCAGTAGAGTTAGGCGCGGTGGGTGACGTTCAGTAGAGTTAGGCGCGGTGGGTGACGTTCAGTAGAGTTAGGCGCGGTGGGTGACGTTCAGTAGAATTAGATGGAGCTGCTACCTGAAGTGAGACAGATGGCAGAAGCAGACCTGTGAACCAGTACCATTACCACTGCCGTTACCATCCCATTCTCCAAATCTTTCCATCCGGGAGGCCCACCCACCGGCCGGTATTGGCACTTCAACGTGACGGGCCGGAACGCGCCGCTGGGGAGAGCGCAAAGCTTGCGAGCTGATGATTCCCAAGTTTTAAATTAAACACTTTGTGGAGGGATGCTCAGTTTTAATTCGCACTGTGTGACAGGTTGTTGACAGCCATTGTGTTGTCCCTACGGAGGTTTCGTCGGAGTGGTCGGTGCAGATTTCGAGCTGTGCTGTGTTCTTGCTGAAACTTGCATTTATTATGGGAGGGCGAGATTTCGAGTCTGTCCGGATCCCGTTCATATGTGTCCGCACTCACTACCCGTAGACCGTTAATCCCGACATTTCCGTGATTTTGTCTGTCCCTCCAGGCACTGGACTTAACCTCTGTGAGAGATCCAGTTCGAATCCCGGCTAAGTTCTCAGCTGTTCTGATTTCTTTTTTTATTTTCTGATAATGAAGTACAAATTCGTTCCAACTAATGCACTGTTGTTATTCAGTATGTTCTTATATTGCCATACTTTGTTCCAACATGTTTCGATCCCTATTGGGATCATCCTGAGGGATACGTTTAAAAGTGAAAATTACACAATCAAAATGACAAATATTTTGCGTATTCTGATTGTGTAATTTTAACTTTTAAACGTATCGCTGAGGGTGATTCCAATAGGGATCGAAACATATTGGAACAAAGTATGGTACTGTAAGAACATACTGAACAATAACTGTGCATTAGTTGGGATGAATCTGCACTTCAGTAATAACTATGTACGGTATGAATAATATAAGGTTTTCTGATCGTCTCCAGGCAGTTTCGGGATTTTACTTCGATTGGGCTACGACCCCTTCCTTCCAGATGCATATCCCTTGTGAATCGTCGTACTATCCGGCGCTGTACTGAGAGCAACGTAATGGCGCGGTGTTCTTAGACCTCCTTTGAAATGGAGAGCACCAGGTTTCCATATAAATTAGGAGCGAGAGTATCTTGACAACTTTTGTGATTATTCTCAGTTTTGCTAGGCAGATTTCTTTGTAAATTTCGTAGTCTCTAATCAGTAAACTAGCAACGACGTTAAAAAGAATCGAATATGGAGAGAGTTGCATCTGTGCTGTAACTTACAAATCAAGATTACAGCGTTATACTCTGTGACGCCGTGGTTTGCTGTGTGTGTGTGTGTGTGTGTGTGTGTATGTATGTATATATATATATATATATATGGTGTGTGTATATCAACATGTGGGAGGAACCTGTTTTCTCCAATTTTGTGTGGAAAATGGAGGTGGTATTTTGATCTGAAACGTCAATAGCTACGTAACCACATGGCGTCACATTCCTTGAGACTAATGTAATTTATTTATTTACCCCTGCTGGAACCTCAGCTGTACTAAACCTTACTAAAAGCTTAATCAGCATGGAAATGTTCACATTTCCTACCAGTTACTGAACCAAAGCAACACAATTCAATATACTGGACTTAATGCCAATTTTGCAGACCAGACGTTTGACCCCGGTGTCGCGACTGCAGTGTGCAGTAAGTTTAATGGTGCGCCGGCGGTTCTGTGCGACCGCCTTCTGCTCTGAGAAATAAATACATACGTAACGACCCCCCTCCCCCACTCTCGCATGTTTTCAATCCAACAACTGTGTTTTTTGCTTCTCACAATTTAATGCTTTGCCGCCCAAGTTGCTTGATACTGTGTGTTCAATGTGCGTTGAATTTTTGCACTGTTTCACAAAGATTGCTAGCACAATAAGTTACGTAAGAATAAATGCTAACACTCTAGTAACGCAGTGAAGTGTGTAGCAAATAAATTAATTTAGGCCTAGTCTCTGCAAAAGTTCAGTTATTTTCTGTGTGTGAAAGAGGGATGCATTGGTATATATACGAGTATGCACAGTCGAACCCGGGGGCAACATCGTTTTACACGACGTCTCTTATATAGTGTCATATTGTGTTACAAATTGATTACTCACTGTTAACCATAACGTTATTCTCCTCGGTTAGAAGAACACTGGTTTATGATGACATAAACTATTCAGTCCTTTTCATGACGTTCTAACTGAGTTCGAACGTGTATGAGAATGCAGCGGTTTTATTGGCGTCTGTCGTTTCCCGATGTCCCTGTGTCCCTCCGCGAACCTAACAGAAAATTACATTTATTCCACACTCTGCCAATAAGTACGGTAGCCACGGCTATTAAGTGATATATAAGTACTGCGGTGGTGTATTTGAATGGGACTGAAATCTCATTTCCAGTTACTTATCGAGTGGCTCTGGGGCCAACCCTGCCTTTTATTCCGTTGGAATAGGCGGTCTTTCCATGGGGATAAAGCAGCCGATGCATGAAGCGGAAAACACGCCTCTATTTAAGCCTGATACGGAGGTTATGAGTGAGTGGCGCCATATCCATACGCCTTTGTGAGCATCTTCAAGTACAACTGCACTTTCCATGCCAAAAATGTAATTCCTTCCTGCTGTACGCAGTGTAATGACAGTGACAAGGAAGGCGGCAATATCCCTGGCGAAGAACAGTCACTTTCTTTGAAATGTGGCAGTGTGCAAGTATTTGGGAAAGAGAGCAGTGAATCGAAACTATTGTAAAATATCATGTCAGGAGGTAATAAAATCCTTTAAATGCTTGCTATCATTCAGTTCAAAATCTTGTCTCTTGCTCTCTGCTACCCAGAAACGTGAACTACGAATATCAACAGGCCTATGTGTAAACAAACGTATAGTTTACTTTTATACTTATAGGGCACGCGGTAGCGCAGTTGGTTGAGGCACTGCGCTACAAACCGGAAGGTCGCAGTTTCGATTCCCGATGGTGTCATTGGAATTTTTCATTGACGTAATCCTTCCGGCCGCACTATGGCCCTCGGGTCGACTCAGCCTCTAACATAAATGAGTACCAGGAATATTTCCTTGGGGGTAAAGGCGGTCGGTACGTAAGGCTGATAACCTTACCATCTTCGTATGCTGATTGTCTAGAAATCTGGGAGCCTCAACCTCCTGGAACCCTCAGGACATGTCCAGGCCTGTGATGGGGTTGCTGCAATCTTGCCTTTTATTTATATACTTACACTTCTTCCCTTGCTGCAGAGAAATCAATTTTCACGCCACACGAAACCCTCGTACCTTGTTAGAGTTATTCTTACTTATGATATCATAAAATCCGTGCAGCTGAAGCAGCGGAGTTTGGAAATCCACAATCGGAGGCTGCTGTTGGCGCGAAATGTTCTCCGTAGCCTCTGCAAGTGACATTTACTGTGACCACGAGATAAAGCTTCGTGGTCACTGCTTGGCCAGAGCCATGGGCCCGGTTGCATATCCGTGGGGTGAATGTTGGACTGTGGCATCTGTGTAGGGGGATGATTTGTGAGACAGTCAAAGGATGGAGGGGTGCCTGGACGATAAAGGGTGCTGAGGAGTTGTGCACAAAGGATGAGAGGGTGTGTGTCTGGAGGGTTGAAAATGAAATACCTTGAGCATCAGACAGGTGTGGTAGTGGGAGGGGGCAAACATCACCTGGTTGCCATGACGACGGGCAGCGATTTGACAGGAGTTTGCATGTGCTGTGTTCAGCCGTTCACGTATATCGGTAATCAGTCGAAGGGAAGGAATATTTCTTGACATATTGTCAATTGTATTAGTTACGGCGCGTCAAATATTGCTTGTTAGAGATAAATCATTTAATTAAAAAATAAAATGTGAGAGGAGAAAGAAACAGGAAGAAATATAAAATGTAAAAGGAAAGAATAAACAAAGGCAGTAGATGTCGAAAATGATTAGTTAACGTATGAACAGAAACTTTAAGAAAGAAAGAAATTCGAAAAGTTGTTACAAAGAAACAAGAAAGAAAGGAGGTTAAAGAAGGAACCAGAAAGTATAGGACGAAGAAAGCACCTAAAAGCAAAGAGCAAAGAGAAAAGGGATGGAAATTTAATAAACTGTTGAAAGGAAGTTACATTAATGAAGCGAGAAAATCCTATAGAAAGAAGCAAAGAATAAAGTAGTATTCATGAAGGAGAAGAAAAAAAAAGCACAGTGTAAGTTAAGGTTGTCCCTGTGCCAAACTTAGCACTTCACTATGAATGTATGTGGGAGAATGGAGGTGTAGCTTTACCTGTTCTTAATCTTGGCACCAGTCGTTACGGTCACGCCCCTCACTGCCCGTACCCACTGGATTGGAGGCTGGGTGGTTCCCAGGGCCGGTTTGGATGCAGTGGGTAACATAAGACTCTTCCGTTGTGGGAATTTATCACCGGTTCTCCAGTCATCCAGTCCGTACGCTAGGCACTGTACTGACTGAGCTACTCGAGTTCCTGCCCGGACTGTAATTGTGTTGAGAGAAACCAGAACAAAGAACTGTATAAACAGAAAGGAATAAAAATGAAGGAAGAATGAAAGAAACAAAGAAAATGTAGGTAAGATATCTGTGTTCCCGCCGTTTGTAAGCTTCCTGGTTAACTTAGCGGGTCCGCGGATTACATTTTACCAACTTCTAAACATTTTCGGCTCCCAGAGCACAGGAATAGAAGCTTGGACCTTCTATCCGTCCTTTGGTCAGAAGTGTGAGAACTTCAACAGTTGTTATGAAATTTATATGATTTTTCACCCCATTGGAATATAAGAGCTTCAACCCTTTCATATAAAGGAGTTGTAAATTATTCATACGATTGTCTTCCACGTTCCCCCTGCTTCCCGTTCCAGCTTCAATTTGGTGTGAAACAAGCGTTTTGAAGGGACGGCTCTCCAGCAACTGACTTGGAAGCAGAGTCCTGGATATTCAAAGTGCAAACACTCCTCACAGCCTGTGGAACCACTGTCTTACGCACGATTGGGGGTTTAATTTTCATGTTCCGAGAGTTTTAATGCGCTGTGGAGCGTTTTGCTTTCATAGTGGAAGTTCGAGGTTTGAATTTCGGACATGCATCTTAATTACTGTAGATATGTCGTGTGTTGGAAGCAAGCCCCGTGCCGGTGTTCGCTCGAGCTAGAATCAGATCACATTTTGCGAAACACTACAACGTGTACCGACTGCACTACTATTTTCATAATAAATATGTTACTGTTTATTGTTGTTATCCAGGGCTATTCCAAGGCCAAGTTATTACTAACTACCTTCTTGGAGCAGAGTCTTGCTTGAGAAGCTGTAGCATGTCCCTAGCCAGTCAAGAAATTCCCTGCATTTTATGGAACCCGGAAGTTTATTACCACATTCATAAGAGTCAGTCACCTGTCCCTATCCTAAGCCAAATCAATGCAGTCCATGCCCTGCTATCCCGCTTCTCGAAGATCTATTTTAATAAGCTACTACTATCATTATCGATTATTTTTTGAGTGATAATTACTGTTGTTTTCTCCACGCGCTGGCACATGGCCACTTTCTTCGGAACTTTCTTTATTCCTGGTGGAAAGACAAGCGTTAATCTCATCTGTCCGAGTGCTGCTGTTGGATTTGTGCTAAGTTGTACCCTCTTGCTCTGTTTTTTTCTCCTGGTGTCTGGTAAGCAATGTTCCCTCTAAGCTGCGCGGATGTGCGGCCGCGCAGTAACTGAAATGCTCCCGCGCACACTGAATTGTTGCCTCGCAGCTAGAGTTTTTCAGTTTTCATTGTAAATAATCTTATTATGCATATTACGAAAAACTTGGTAAAGTGCCGCGCAGTCGTCAGGTTGTGTAAAAAGTTTCTGCTCAGAGCAATGGCAGGTCTGCGTAGCTGTAAGAAAAATTAAAGTGAACGTTAGTGGTAAGCGTGGAGTTTGGAGTGTTTCACATATGGGGATGCTCCTCAATCCGTTCGACAAGTTTTGGTTGCATTTGGTAGAGCACATTCCATATTCATTCAAAATATATCGCCAACGTTTCAAGCCCCGCTCATTATTTCCCGATGAGTTGTTCCTGCCACAGATAGACACACGGACACTCCTTTTTATTATAGAAACTAAATGTCTGGGGTTATGGGATAGGACATTTCGAAAAAAAAAAACCCATTTCCACTGGATATTCTGAAATAGAGGCAGCAGGTGTTTTCCGAAATGTCTGTTGTAAATTTGTGCAAAACGACAGAGCGTCGCATTCCAGAAAACAGTTTTACTCAGTCATTGAAGTGAAACCATCGAATCTCAGAGGGATTTTTATTATTACCACTCACTCTGATGTTAGTACCAAGGTACAGTTTGACCTCCATTCACACCTACGGGGCAAAGATCGTACCCTCACATTCCACACTTAATTACCACTGACCCATGAAATGAGAAGATTCCAATAAATTACTATTGTGCCGCATTATGTTCGCGGGCCAGCAGTTTATAACCAGTGGCTGGTTTCTGGAATGACTTTGATCACAAGCTTTCTTAGTTCTGAGCTCTTGGTGGTAATGGGGGTGATGGAGTGAGGGATATGAAATCGGCCAGTCGCATCGTCTTCTGTGATGGGTGCAGCTTGGCGGAACTTCACCACACCGTGTTAGCTGACACTCCCCTTTTCACATCTCAAGAGATATTGACCTTTCCTAGCGGGAAAGGGCAAACCAGGGAGGGTTACCAGAGGGTGAGAAAGATTTTATTTTTCGCACAGGTCACTCGTAAAAACCACCATTTCTTCTGCCCTTATAGGCGCAGACCTTATTTTTGGTGTTTGGAATTCTCGCGGGGTTGACTATGAAGGTTGCTGGCTTCTGAGATGTTACGCCGTGTACTCTGATAGAAGTGTACCGACGTTTCAGAGGAACTTGCCTCCCAATGATGGAAGCATAATTGCATCGTTGCGTTTAGGACATGAGAAAGTGGAGTGGAAAAGATTGATACCCAAAACTTCGTCATTTGTCACTGCGTTGAATGCAGAGAGAGTCATGCATATTATCCATAGAGTTGGTGGCATTTTGTGGTGTGCGGTGCTGTATTTGGAATTATGGCGAAAGAGGAAGAGGGAGTGGGTGGGGGTGTTTACTGATGGATGGTTTGGCTCCCATTTACGACCAACGTTTGCAACCTGCAAGATAGCTCAAGACGCGTTCCGTGAATTTGGGTGAAATGACTACTCTGGCCCACTGACTGACAGATGGCAGTGATGGATTTAGTGTGACTCTTTTAAAAGCAAGCAAATTTATTTCTGTTCATTTATGTACGTTAATGTTTGTACCCGCCGATTCCAGTGGCTGCGCGATCTAAGGCATGCGCCTTGGGCCGAGCGCTTGCTGGGATCGTGGGTTCGAAGCCCACCAGGAGCATGGATGTTTGTCTCTTGTGAGTTTTTCTGTGTTGTCAGGTAAAGGTCTCTGCGACGGACTGATCACTCGTCCAGAGGAGTCCAACCGAGTGTGGTGTGTCAGTGTGATCTAGGAACCTCCAAAAGGAGACTGTCTAGGCCCGATTTGGTCTGTTGCGCCACAGAAAAAAGGAAAAAAAACGTATTTGTGCCCATATATTTATGAAAGTGAATGGGAATTTGAATATCCCGCTAAGAGTTTTATTAATTTCGTGACTCGCCAAGGAATTTATGAATAACGGAATGACTGGATGGTTGTCTGTGTAGCCAAATGCCAGGACAGATGATATGGCTGGATTAAAAAGTGACTTACAGGATAGTAGTTGGCTGTTTGTTAAAGTGGTTGTTTGAATGCTAAATGGCTTCGATGCAAAGTTGACCGACAGGTTGATTGAACAATCGGTCCACTGACGTAACAGGTAGGTGACTGGATGAATCGCTGTCTGACTGACAGATTGGTGAGTTGGCAACTGATTTTTTCTAGCTTAGCAAATAAACTGCAGTTCAACTGGTTGTATGTCTGCTGTCCTTTATGTGTGTCGAAATTGTTTAACTGGCCAGGTGATCCAGTGACCAGCTGATTAAACTAATGCCTAGCTAACTAGTTAGTCTCTGATTCACTGGCTGGCTGAAAGATGACTTGGTTTGGTGACCACCTCATTCACGAACGAACCAAGCCGTTGTCGTACAGTGCTGATTTTTTCAATTTAGCTGTCTCTTTGAATGTTAAACAACTTGGTACTTCATTGACTTAGGACATTCTGGCTTACTTAGGGCATTCTGGCTTACTGCCTATCTCTCCGTGTTTGCTATCTGAAGCTTTTGTCTCTGGCAGTCTTATGTGCTCAGTGGTTGTCAACGGATTCATCTAGTAGAAGACTTGCAGATTAACTGACATACAGATGGCCCGTCTCCTGTCCTGTTCGTTCATATCCAAATGCTTGTTAGTTGGGGCTGCATCAGGTGGGCTTGTGGAAAGTGATGGATTGTAGATGCGTGGATTTGCTCTTAAATATTTAATTCATATTCACATTGACCGTGGTTTGACAGTTACGAGAGAGCGTACGTGTTTATTTTGAAGTTACCTGTACATAACTCTCTGAACTTAACGGTTCTTATTGGATATTTGCAATTAGTGGCAATGGATGCCGTAATTGGCACAATTATCCAGAACAGGATGGCTCCAAGCGATGCTTTCATTAAAACTTGTTACATATTCGGCAGCGGCATTAATTGGTGTAACGTAACAAGGCAGGTGAGTTGTGTGGTCGCCCTGATGTACCACCGTATAGTGGCGGTTCTGGAAGCTCTTTTGCGGTACGGTAATGCGAATTTTGACGACATTTTCTGAAGATTTGGTCAGTGCTTTTGGATGTAAGGGGTACCGGTAAAGCTAGCCCATGCTTAAACACCGTGTAGCTAAAGCAGATACACGATCTGGAGTGGGTATGTGTAACTTTTGTTTACATTCCTCGCCACAAATTAAAAGCCCTCTAGAGGTGGTGGGTTAATTTGAAGTTATTTATTTAATAACGGTTAATATTTTTCTACATCACTGGGGCTTCTTGTGTCTTATCCTGTTTCAAACTGTCTTAACTTTCATGAATTTGAGAGTGGAATAAACATATTTCAGGATTTTAAAGATTTTTTTAATATTTTTAAGCTTTATGCTTATTTAACTAGTATCTAAAAAGTCACTTCCTACCTCACAGTAAACACACTACGTCTCCATTACAAAGTTGAGGCAGGCACCACCATTTAGGGAAGTAGTAGCTCCTTATTTTGCGAATCATGTGAATCACATAAATACGCTACGTGAGTAAAATGCAGATATCTTTAAGGGTAAGATGAGTAGTACAAATAATAACTACTGTGTTTTTAAGGACTATATATCCAGCCATGCATGAATCGATCGGTTTGTATGTCAGTCCATAACAATCTCCTCTTCTTTCTGTTTGTGGTGCCCGGTCCGATCCTAATGAGATCTGTATTATGTAAGACAGCTTATAATTCGAGTTACTTCAGACGTATAAAGTGACAGAAAGGCCTTTCATCTTTATTTCTGCAGAAGCACAAACATCTTTTCTTTCATCTTCCCCTGTAGACTGTCTTCATCCACTGAGCGCGCTGCAGAACCGTTTGAAGTGCTGGATTCATAACAGCTCTAGATCAAAGTGTTGGGCGAGCCTTGTACAGTGGAATTAGCCATAAGGCACTTGGAGAGCCAAAATACTGTATCCTCTACATTGAAATGTCTCATGGAAAAGAGAACGTGACTCATAGCTTCGTCCTGTCTCATCATTCGGTTGCGGTTTATTTAATGATGTTGAGTCCCTTACAGAATATGACTTGTTGGGGTTGGAGAACTGTTATTTTGAAAACAGCATCTAAAATGTAAACTTTTATGTAAGCGCTATGTAGAGAAGTGTATAGATATGGACATATAGAGATGTATGGAGGTACAGCTCCACACATAGTAGACTTAGGCACTGGATGCATGTTCCTGGAAGTTTTGTAGGACCGGGCTCCTTTACCTGCAGGGAAAGTTTTCCCAGACGATTATGCCGAATGTCTTGATACATGAATTGTATTTATTAACTCGTTAAGGAAGAGTGGTAGCTGAAGGGGTCCACAGATTTTCCAAAAACTTTATCGTCGTCTAAAATTCTAGGCGACAGAAGGGCGACGTGACGTTCCATACTGATTACCCAGAAATATTTGGCGCCACCGTTCAAAATCTGGTCACTTTATGATGTGCATACCGTTGTGATAATGGAATATGATTCAAAATAAAAAGTACCGTCCTCACAACTTGTTTAATGTTTATTATAAACTAGGCGGCTACGAACATGTTTCGACCACATTTTGTGGTAATCTTCAGGACGTTATAAAAATGTAAAAGAAAAAGTTATTCAAATAACTTTTCCTCTTAAATCTTTATAACCACCTGAATATGGCCATAAAATGTGGTCGAAACATGTAGCCGCCTAGTTTATAATAAACATTAAACAAGTTGGGAGGACGGTACTTCCTTTTTTGAACAAAATCTAGTCGCTCGGGCCACTTGGCGCCAGGGATTTGTGCATTCCTCGGTTACTGTATGGACGGCATTCCTTAACACTAAAAATCTCTGTTTCTTTACCATAGAATGTATTTACACTTTGCATATGATTCTCAGAATAAACAGTGATTATTTCACCAAACAGCATTAACCGGCTATCATTTGTGTTGGGAACTGTGTTCTGTGTGACGCATGGACGGAATTCTTTCGCATACTTAAGGACTGAAGTCATTGTTGAATACAAAGTATAATTAATTGGGCATTTACTTGTTTTACCCCAGTACATAAAGCAAAGGTGCATTTTTCGACAAAAAACGGTGTGTTGGTTCTTCTAAATGGGTGACCGTGATTTCAGACATCCGCCGCGATGTTGATGAGATGTGCGATCGTCTGGGATATTACGCACCGTCGAGTGGTAATCTTTTACCGACGTTTCGGATAACGTATCTCTTCCATCTTCAAGGGTCAAGAAGTCCAATAAGAAAAGACTTCTTGGACTTGACCTTTGAAGACTGGACCAATAGTTTGTCCCGAAACGTCGTCTGAATTTTTGAAACACTTCGCTATGTGTGTTATTAACCCTTTGAATTATATTCACGATACACTTCGTCCAGAAGCAATGGCCACTGTGGCCTCCCCCCCCCCCCCCCCCGCCCGATCTGCCATCTCTCGACATCGAATCTTTTCAATAATGGCAGTATTAGGCTGTTTCCGTATAAATACTTACAGTGTTTTAGTGTAATGTAGAAGTTTATTTTGTCGCTCGTACGAAAACACCATTTGTATGTTTTATCTAGAGCACTTCTTCACCTCCGGTAGATATTTCGAACGTTCTGTGCTGCCATCAGGCATAATTTCGTAAAATGACGAATTGCGTGACCAACTGATAGCGTTGTGAAATAAACCATAAATACAAGTGCAGGACATCGTGTCCAAGAAGGCTAACTTTCACGCATTTCTTGGAAGTCAAAATGAATTTTACGAAGCTGTGGCGGTACTGTAGAGTTGCAGGTCGCTTTGTTACGGTTATACTTGTTAATTATGGAAAGACTTCGCAAAAATGAAAGCTACGAAACCTAAAGAGGAAGAATAAACGTGCTCAAGCGTTTGAAGTATTGTAAGAGAAGTTCTTGTTTGTTTTTGAGGAAGAGATAAAATTAAAGAATATTACGATGGAACTGCTGCAAATCTTAAGGAGCAGCAAATGAATTTTAAATTATGCTACTTGTGGACGTTAATCATGAGGAAGCACTTTTCTCTTCTCTGCAGGTATGTAACCATGGCTGCAGACAAGTGACTGCACCGAATTCCTGGAGTGACTGTAAGTTGTGGTATAAAATCAAATTATTTTTTGTCGTTGCGTTTCGTATTGAGACAGTTGTCACGGATCATTTCATCTGGCGATAAATTGGATTTCTTGTGGCATAGCTAAGAAATGTGAAATTGTGGACAATTATTATAAATGTTTTATGCATTTCGCTTTAATATTTTATATTTGTTTACTTAGTTTCTTGTAAAGTAAATCTCTAGGAAGCTTTGGAATTTGTGCCGATTAATACAGTGGCCGAGCCTTGTCTCAGTTGCCATATTTGTACCGATTAACCTTTTAAAGCCTAGCGGTAACTTTACATACCACCAGGTTTAACATTAAAAAATTGTACGTGGTGCCCACATTGCGTCTATGTGTTTTGTACGGATCTCAGAACAAACAGCAACTTTTGCCTTATAAAACATTAAGAGATTGGTTTTTATAACTGAAGTGGAGAGTGTTTACAGCGCGGTACGCATTGAGTTCTTATATAAAACAGATACGCTTCGTCTTTAAAGGGTTAATATAGTGGTCTACCGCTATCTCAGTTGGCGTATTGTGCCGGTTAATATAGTGGTCTACCGCTGTCTCAGGTGGCGTATTGTGCCGGTTAATATAGTGGTCTACCGCTATCTCAGTTGGCGTATTGTGCCGGTTAATATAGAGGTCTACCGCTATCTCGGTTGGCGTATTGTGCCGGTTAATATAGTGGTCTACCGCTATCTCAGTTGGCGTATTGTGCCTATTAATGTAGTGGTCCAGCCCTGTCTCAGTTGACGTAACTCCGAGATTTGAACCGTAGCCTACTTATAAATTAATTTCTATGAAGTTGTCTTCTTCATAGAGTTCAAACCCTCTCAGGGGCCCACCCAGCCTCCTGTGTGCGTGTTTTTCGCAGGATGTATTGACCAGGAGCGTGGGGCTGAATTTATACGTACCTCCTCTCCCAGTACGTTTTCATTGATTGATCTGTAATGCATCGGGGGCGGGGGGGGGCATTGTTTTTACTTCACCTTCACGTCAAATCTAACGGAAAGGTGCAAAATGTTACTCTTCAAGGGGCCTCCTAATTTGTGCCCTTCACCAAATGTGATTAGAGGGATGAAACCACGAGAGATGAGATGGGGACTCTCCTGAACTTGGCTGGCTTTGCGCGACAAGAAATACATTAGGGAATTTTAGTATTGGAACCTGAAGAGAAACTAACGCTTGTCGGAGTTAGGTAGAGATTGTACTGCTCGCACAGAAATATGGTGTAAGGATATGGATTTGATAGGTAAGTTTATATTTCAGTTGTTTGTGAACACGTACGAGTAATGAACATTTCGAGTTCCCTATAAGACCGGGAATTATTTGACCAAATTGAAAGCGTGCGCCCTCTATCTGAGGAAAACTACATACCAAGGTCCCTGCTTCGTATTCTTTTCATTACCGTCACATTTATTCCACTTTTCCAACCTGTTACCGAATTCCACGGCGCATTACTTGTCAGTCGGAATGTTTCTAATGGGAGCGTGGCATAGAGTATCTATCCAGAACGTGACCTTCTCATGTTTCACTGGCTTTCTCAGTCTCTGCAGAGAGACGTTATTACGTGCACTTGAAAATCTGACGTGATGGGTTTCGTCAGTATCTTTGCAGATTCTTTATGTTGTAAATATCGTCTTGTTCGATCATGCAGTCGACAAAGTACCATTAATTATACAGTAGACTCTTGTGTTGTGTTGCGGGGCCATGCGATTTTTGCTGTAAAATAAACATGAAATGATGCATTGTCCTGATGATTATTTCAGAATAAGAATTTGACGTAAGAAATGATTATGGTAGATTTTCAGACAGGTAATCTAGTAGCAGTACCAATTATTTTTAATTATCTAATTCATTTTTTTCTTCCTCGTCCTCCCCCCTGCATTCTTTCAGTAGGGCCACTCAGTCTAATACTTCAGGCATAAAAAACGCGCCACGTCAACAGCATGTACTTGCAGAAGTAATTTGGTTTTATGGGAATGTGCTTTATTACCACCGTACCGTTCTGCTGCAGTGTGCCTTGCAATCCGTGGCAACAAGTATTCTCTTCAGATGGAAAGGAATTTCATTAACGACATATTGTTTCCCTTTTATGAAAGCTGGCAGCACTGGGCAAACTAATCGCGTCGATACGGGCGTGAAACACTGTTCCCAAATTACCAGCCAAATCAATACTCTGGCAAAGTTGTAACCGATCAGAATTGGTCGTTATAACAAGTTGCTGTCGTGACTGACCAACAGGCGACTGGGCCTCATATGGCTGTAGTGCCTTCAGGAGCGAAAGCTGCAAATGAGAGATAGGAATGAAGAAAGGGGGTATGAAGGAGGCAAAGAAAGGAATAAACATATACACAGGTAAAAGACAGAAGACTGCAGTGGTTCAAAGAGGAAGGGAAAGGAAGAATGTTAGAGAACGAAACGAAGGAAAATGGAGTTGAGAGAAGATAGAACACAGGAAGAAATGATAAACGAAGAGACAAAGGAAGAACGAAAGAAATAGCGAGATTTGTGCCGTTGGCTTGGGTTCGAGGCTTAATGATTTAGACAGTACCCTTAAATGTCATAGGGGTTGAGGCACTGCGCTACAAACCGGCAGGTCGCGGGTTCGATTCCCGATGGTGTCAGTGGAATTTTTCATTGGCATAATGGCCCTGGGGTCGACTCAGTCTCTAACAGAAATGAGTACCAGGAATATTTCCTGGAGAGTAAACGCGGCCGGTGCGTAGGGCTGACAAGCTTACCACCTCCTGGAAAGCTGGGAGCCTCAACCTCCTGGAACCCTGTAATGGGACTGCTTTACCTTACCTTAAATGTCATTGCAAATTTAGGAGTACTCCAGCTTGTCACATAAACCTTAGAAATTAATCAAGCTTGTGTGTCAGTTTTTTGGCACTTGCTCACAGCGGAGATTAGAGTTTTCTGGAGCACTGAAAGTATGTTCTGCTATGACACATTTTTTGATTGAAAGTATTTTGTATATTTCCGACGGGATGACGCAAATTACATGTAATAATACATTTGACATTAGATCTGCACTCTTGTGGAACATTTCGCAACGTAGAGTGGTGATTCTGTACCGACGTTTCGGGACAACCTATCCCATCTTCAGGGGTCGAGAAATTGCTGTGTGATAGAAATTTGCTTACTGTTCGAGGGAATGTGCTGTCTCAATATAGTGTACCCAGAAGGTGAAAGCAACATATTCCTCCTGAATTTATACCAAATCTTACGACGTAATCTGAGAAGACAAATTTATGTAGTCGCTGCTGTAAGAATCTTAGATCACTTACATACAGTTACTATAAAAATTAGGGACTCCTTCTGAGAGAGGCGTCACATTCATATGATGTGTCGTGCACCGCATTTGAGCGAACCGTCTTGAAGCTGTGAGTTGTCTACAAGTAGAAGCAGGTGGATCACGCCTGTACAGCTTGTAATGCGGCGAGGGTCGTATTGCTTCAAAGAAAACAGGCGTGGGCTGCGGGGGTGGATTTCAGAAGGGGGAGGGGAGGGTTTGTGATTCCTTATTAATAATTCTCTCTTTAAGTAAAATAACTACTTTTTTAATTACTCGTCAGCACAGTAGAGTTCAAAATTCCATTGACGACGACATTTAGTTTTCAATTTTCAAACAGTTACAGTTTTTTAAGAATAGCCGTAATTTTATTTCCACAAGATTTTGCGGGCCGCTTGCGGCCTGCAGGTCTACGTTGTGCAGGCCTGAGGTAGGTGAATGCCTTCTGTTTGCGTGTTTTGAAATGAACTCAGATCTCCGAAGCTGCAGTTGGACTCAATTTCCACTACGGTCCATTGCTCAGAACTTTACAAATAAGTCGAGGGCAGATGAGATTAAGAGCTGCCGGACAACATATTGACCAAGTCGATAGAGTCTGAGGCACCAGATGTCTCTCCTAACCGGACGATTTGCAAGTGCTCTTATTTGTTACACGTTCGCAGCGTCTTGTGTATCTTGCCGCAGAACACAACGGGGTAACTAACCCACAGTCTAGCCTCTTAATCAAATACCTATGGAACAGATGAAGTAAATAAGAGATGAGAACTAATCTGTTCTTGTGAGTGATATTTTTAACGTGACCATAGTGTCAATTTTGGAGCAGAAACCTGGACCCTGAAAACTGCGGACGAACAACCTTGAGGGTCTCTGAGAGGAGAATGGTCAGAAAAATCTATGGGGACCCTCTTCCTCAATGGTGAATAGAGACTGAGATCAAATCATGAAGTCGAATCTATCCTCGGCCATGCTGAGATTGTCAGATTTGTTAAATCAAGGAGGTTCAGCTGGCTGGGTCATGTGCAACGTATGGATGATCATCGTATGCTTAAAAAGATCCTGAATGAAGAAATCTATGGCAGGAAGAAACGAGGACGACAAAGAAAACGATGGATAACAGATGTGAAGGAGGACTTCAGGAGGATGAGGATCCGAGTTTGGGGAGTGAAGACCCGACTTCGACAGCACTGGGCGACGATTGTGCGGGAGGCAAAGGTCCCTATTGGACCGGAGCACCAGACTGCTGCTGCTGCTGCTGATGATGATGATGGTGATGGTGATGATAGTCGCACTTTTAACAAATCACAGAACTTCGGTAACTCTTTCTTACCTTTGTCAGATGAGATGATAAATCAACCTAAGCAATCTCATTCTGTTAATCTCCTTATGAGAATTACTTTCAAACCTTGGACTGGGTGTCACTGTTATTACATGACTAATCGGTTGCAGTAGAGAATGAAGAGATAACTTTAACGAAAAACACAAACTGAAGGCATTTATTGCTCAGCAAACTAAACTTCGTTCAACAACCACAGTCATTTACAAGGTACCGTTTTATAAGCCATCATGGTCCCTGTCTTTGTTCTTTTTTTCATAGTACCAACATTGAAGGTGATTTTTCCCTAAATTCCTAACAGGCACTGGCACAAGTGTTTCCAGGCCTTCCAAGCCCCGTATGCAGTACACCCGACGGTTGCACATCAATTCTGTTCGTAACGTCATGCACGTGTAGAACAAGGTAGGCCTATATACGGATTGTATAACACCTCTAAATTTTGCGCATATTGCGGGAGACAGTAAAATACATACTGCTGTGAAGAGCATCGTGTCGTGTTTTTTCGACGTTGAAGATGAAGAGGACACAGTCAACGAGTTCTATGGGGTGGAAAATGAATTTCCATTCAACACTGTCGCCTGCCGTGACTTAATAACGGTCGTGTGATGACAATAATACTCACGCGTGCCTCATTGTGTAGTGGTCATTGAAGCGAAAACAGACCTTAAAACCTGCGAGCAATAACACTTGCCCAGTTCTCTTCAAGTGTCTGGTGCGTCCATCCTACTGTTGTCTTTGTGTCTGCCATCACAGTGACGGTAACAGCACCTGCAGTCGGTTCTTATTTTCGTGGTTACGCCTTTATTAATAACACAAGCAAAACAAGGAGAATATTACTCTTGGTGTCCGTTAGTACTCGTTCCTTCGTAGGATTAGTAATTGGCTCGGTATTGTCATCCAAGTCAAGCGACATACAATAACGACTAGTCCGGAAACATGCTTAAATCTAATCTAACCTAATCTAATCTGACAACCTAACCTAACCTAACCTAACCTAACACAGCCTCCTGTTCAGTGGGTACCGGTGTCATTTCTCCGGGGTAAAGCGGCCGGGACGTGATATTGACCACTCACCTCCATCTAGCACCAAGGTTAGTAATGAGTGGAGTTATACCTTCTCTTCCCCTATATTCCTTCATGGCGTGAACAGGGACTAACTTTGCCTTCACCTTTATAATGACGATCTCCACAGTAGATGAACAGTGCGGACTGTGGGGCTTCCTCTTTATGGTACGTAGTTTTTCTCCATTCTTCTCCTGTGTTCCGTTAACACCTTTCTTTCCCAGATATCCTGCCTTTTTTTATTTACACCAGAAACGGGCTTCATCCTGTCCCTGTTTTTGGGTCTCGCGTCTGCAGTCCTGTTATCCTTCCGGCCGACTCCTCCAGATCTCAATAAAGGCAGCTTTCCCCCTTAGTAATTCAAGTTCGCAGAAGGGAGAAAACACGTGGCAGGCGGGCAGTCAGAACTGGGTGGTAACTAATTTCACATGCAATCGATTTTATACAGTTCTACTTTTTCTCCCTTGTCCTTGCCAAATTTTGGAACCCTATTTTCCTCCCTTGAGACATTCTGCATCACTCCACTTCCTCCCCTAAGGGTGAACAACAATAGATTCCCTTTCCCAACCTACTATTTCGTGTGTCATTGATTTTTTTGTTCTCTTTCAATCTTAAATGTGTATTTTTTCGATGATAGGGTGGTTTTTTCAATCACTCTGTTGTTGAAGGCATACTTGAGGGTTATATTGGTAGTTGTGCGGTCCAGGTGTTGTGCTGACGCTATTAAGGTTGAAGAAGGCTTGCTGTCTTGTGTTTACACTTTGAAAAGAGACTTCAGGAGGATAGACTCTGAGAATCATACCCCTTCTGTAACTCGTTCTTATTTTACCTCCTTAAAAAATAGTATTTTGTGAGGTTTAAGTATTCAGCGTTTCTAAGATTGGGCTTTCGAGCATATTGCTGCTTCTTGGTTGGTACCCTACTCGATTCTGTATCAGCTGGCCGGACGGGAGGTTTGTACGGTTTTCCATGAGAATTTACAGGGAGAATTTTTTTTTAAGTGAAGGCCCCGCAGCAGATGCTACGGACGCACCGCAGTCTGAAGGCTTATTCTGCAACACTGTGATGAAGACGAACGTGAATAGTTTTTTCATTTTTCCATATAGTGGAGCACCGGTGGAATGAAATTGACAGTGGAAAACCGAAGTACTCGGAGAAAAACCTGTCCCAGTGTGAGTTTGTTCACCACAAATTCCACATGGAGCGACCCGGCATCAAACCCCGTCCTCCGCGGTGACAGGCCAGCGACTAACTGCCTGAAACATGGCGCGGCCTCACAGTGATATTGTGTGTATGAAGGAAGCAGTTGTACGTCAGGGGCATATGCAGCGTTGTTTAACAATATTCGACCTACTGTTTCCAAGTTTTTCGTAGGTCGGAGGAGATGAATCAAATGTGCGAGTCTGCAGGCTTAAGAATGAGGTCCGAGCTTCTCATGGCGGTGTGTATGAGAAGCACTTAATTTGAGTAGTACTTTTGACATTGCGTGCTCTCTGACGTGTACTTAAAGGCTGTGCATGACGTTTCGGAACCTGGCCTACCTTCCATCATCCACAGATTGTAATATTATATTATTCTTTCCGAGTTGTCACTTTGTGTTGCCTCGCAGACAATTACCATCGTTTCGATGGAGTGTACCGCATATGTCTTTAGTGTAGAAAGTGGAGGTGGTGTGACAATCCGAAACGCCGGCGAATATTTTTCAGGTTACACGGCCTCATATCTCAAAAATTATTCTTCCAGTAGAACCTGTGGTTACTTATATCATTTTTATATACAAACTCTTGAACCTGTTACAAATGTCGACGAAATATTTAGGTGGACCTTATTATTTAGGTTGTGGTTAGCCTTCATTTGATGGTAGAGAGAATGACAGGGCGTGGACTGGAGTCGTGTGGGTCAGGGCCGGGACAAGGGCCGGTTCGTTGTTAACAGAGTAACGAACTTACGGGTTCCCATAAACACTGGTGAACTTCTTGAGCAGTTGAGCGATTTTGAACACTCTTCCGCGAAGTCCCTTAATTAGGTTATTTAATAGTTTCCTTCAGTAGTTCAATGTCGACGTGCGGTTTCTGCTACGCCTCCTGTAAGGAGTTGTCCCACGTGTCATAGTTTTGTTCGAGAAATCATTTCTGTTTTAAGTGGCTCAGGAAGCTGCTAGTTCTTCAATGTTCCATGTAACTTAATTTGATGGGCGCAGTATGTATTATCCAGGTGCTGCTAAAGCAGCTGGCTGTAACTTCTCTAGAATCCAACCCTCAAATCCAGGTGGCTCTTTTGTTATACAAAAGAGGATGACTTGACCCACTGCTATAAGGGTTGCCACACTCTTTCTTCACTATAAAATGGACCCTTATCCTCAGTTAGTTTAAGGGTGTCACACCCCTCGTGGTGGCTGAACATCTGTAACATTAGCTCTGTATTTTTTCCAAGTCCGAAACTGAAAGATTCCCTTTGATTACTTAGCGGTATCAGTGATTTGGAATTAAAGTACTTTATGATTTCAAATAGAAACGCACCTGCACAGATTTGCTCATTTGCTCTTTTAATATCGTTTCACTGTCTCACACCACCGTCCCTTCACCTGTTAGTCCGAAATGCAAATGCCAGCTAAATTCCGTTAGAAAAGGAGAAGCAGCGAAATAAAATCGGAGTTTTGTACTTTGATAGAGGCTGGTATCCTGTGGAGCGGATAATGATAAGTGACAGAGAAATCAATGTTTGTGTTTGTGCCTGCAATTCGTGGCTTTTTTCTCGTTTTTCAGAACGCAGACGACACACACGTGTCCTTTCGTGAGGTTATGTATCTCAGATATTAATGTTGCTGGCGAGTAATTGTAAACAATAGGGTTCTTCGCTTCGAAAAGGAAAACTGAAAAAAAAAAAAAGGAAATACAATTTTGCTGTTACGTGCATAGGTTCGAGTCAAAATAAATTTATTTGCGCGTTTGTTAATGGAATTACTGTTACGCTCAGGAAAACAGTTTGATTTTAGCACAGTTGCTAAGATACTGGACCTCTGTTGATAAGGCTTGTGCCTCCAATATCTGCCAGAACGCATTATATCCTGAGACCTTTGATGCTTTTCCTCACCCCTTTTAGAAAAATTCTGGTATAGTGTCGCCACTAGGCTACGACCGTTTTTTGCCAAATTGTTTCAGTTTCTTCAGTTCTTGTACCACTGACGCTGTGCAGCGTCCCGTACTGACAACGCCGTAACAGAAACCGGGAAAGGAACGCCGTGTAGTAGAATCTTTCTTGAAAAGCTAATTGCCCCCCAATTTTCCTCATTAAAGTGACCCAAAAATTCATTATCATATTCACAAAAAGTCGCCTGTGAACTCAGTCATGTGCCAGACCACATCAGGCCACATTTTTTCCACGTTATTTTCTAACTTTAATATTATCCTGTCGTTTGTACTACAGTCTACGAAGTCGTTTTTGTGTTTAGGTTCTGGGCTAAAGTTCCGTGTATACGTTTATCCCCTCGATGTAATATCCGTCTCATTCTTCTCGCTGTAATCACTTTCATGTTGCGTGAGCACTACGAATTATTCAGTCCCTCATTATGCGTCTTGCTTCATCCTCCCGTTACTTCATCTCCGTTATGTTTCACATCCGCCTTAACGGTATGTTCCCTAACATGTTTAAAACCTTATCTTCCTCCCCAGAGACTACATGCCATCCCTAAGTGTGGCCGTGTTGTATCGTTGTTAGAGGCTGTTTATGAAAATTAATATTTAAACTGAAGCTAAATTTGGGGATAATATATGATTGATAATTGTGATATATGGAATGTCGCACCCTGCTTCTTATTCGGAAGTCCTGCGTTGAAGTCTCGACCCTGAGACAGGCTATCCTGCTTGAATTATATCGTGGGTCTCCTCCCTTCCTCCGGTCTCCTCCCTTCCTCCAGACAAAGTGCCTGGATACTCCCTGAAATTACGCCGCGACGTCATCGTTCAGCACCATGCCTAAATCACTATTATCAATCCTATTTCACAGCGCTACATGACCCCACCTTTTGATAACCTCTTTAACTGAACCACAGATAAATAATAAATTATAGTTATAGACGTGTGACTCGCAGATGACATTTTGCGGAGAAATGTAATAGTTACTGCGTGATGGTATTCTGCTGTGAGTGGATTATATTTCAGAACTGAATAATACCATTGTGCTTGACACGCGACCTGACACCAGCAGCCACAGGGGCACGGAACCCCTGTCTCGCTGAGAGATCCTGGGGGTTGTATTTCAAAGCAACCCCCTTCAATGATGTTCTGATGTTCTTCGGGTCCTTTGCCATAGCGGCATTTTGCTGTCGAGTCTCGCGATACAGAAATATAAACACGCGGAAAGGCAACTACTTTACAGAGCGGTAGAAATAATGAAAAAGAAACTTGAGGGAAGAGAACACTCGGAAGACGTAAGTGTAGATGGGCGGATAATGTGAAGCTGTCTCTGTGTTTAAATAAATACCAGATCCTGAATATGTGTGGAATGGAGGTATAGCTCCTGGCATTCTTAACGTCGGCACTAGTTGGAAGCGAGTGGTCAACTTCACGTTGTAATGTCTCTTTCCTAGGGGAAACGGTCCCGGTACCCGTGGGGTGGGAGATTGGTTTGGTCCCAGAATAAAATAATTTCACGGTCGTTCAGTCCTTAGCCTTATCACTCTACCGGCTCTTCTATCCCGACCTCGTTGGTGGAAAGATAATAATAAAGTGAGACTTAAAAGATGCATTTGTTGGTTTGTGTGTAGGTCTGCTAAATTCAGTTCCTCCAGATATAAGGGTCTCGCGAGGGTATTATGGTTCCCGCCTTCTTACGTGACGTCATGTGTTTTGGTACATGTGTGCTGCAAGGTGGCCGATACCAAAATTAAGCTGGCTCAAGGCACATACCACTATCGGTAAGGTAAAGTGATACATTATAACATTAAATGGATAAAATATCAATATTTTAATATTAAAGGGTTGCTAAAATTAGGTTAAATTGTACAATATCTGTGTTACTTTCTGTTTATATTTCTTTGCTTCCAAATATCTAAGAGCAAATAGTTTTCTTCGATCCTAGTTGTATCATAAATCCAGTAGAGCACACATCTTATATTCTAGACAAAATAACACCCTCGGTTGCTCGATTACGTCGAAGTTTACGCTGACGATGCGCAGTGTCGTCTGCGTATTGAGCTGATCTTAAGAGAAATACAAGTATGCTGGATAAAATCTTGCAGCAGCTGATAATTGATAAAAGTTTTATCTCCCTTGTTGCAAACAGGTACAAGTAATGCCCTGCTTACACTTCAGTTGCTATTCTCCCCCATTTCATATACAATTAATACTCTTACGAAACTTAGAACTTCTGCCAGAATCTGATATCCGTTGGGGTTGAGACTAGTTGTAAATGATGCAGTCTTATATGGTAGAACTCGAAATAAAGTAGCACCGGCGGAGGAGTGTGGGCCGGGGTAGCGTAGTTGATATAGCGACTTGTTACGGGCTGGACAGTCGGGGGATCGATTCCCGGTGGCAGCGGGATTTTCCGCACCGGCCCCGGGACCCACTGAGCCCCCTGTACAATAGGTACCGGGTCTGTTTCCCTGAGGTAAGCGGCTAGGGCGTTGCCTTGACCACCCACCCCCATCTAGCTCCGAGATTAAAGAAAGAGTAGAGCTATACTTCTACCCTCCCTCTGGGCATACACTGTCTGTTCTAGGGTGAACTTTACTTTTACCGGCCAAGGAATTTCCTTAAGCTTCCTCGACGCAGTCTGGAAATGTAAAGAGATACGGTACACCTTACCGGGACACAGAGTTAGTATTTGAGCGATTGTTGATCAGGTGTGTTTGGTGACTCTCAAAACCTGACAATCTTCGGGTCATTGTGAACTAGACTTTCTAGTTACTCTTTCCGAAACCTTCTTCATGTCAAAGAAGAAATTCAGGAAATATAAATACGTGACTGTAAATGGAAAGTACATGTAAAGTTGTACGTACGAACACCGCGAAGCCCTACAGCAGTTTCCCGAACTGTGTTCTGGGGAACACTGTTGTACCGTTAGATGTGTGTAGGTGTTTCGGGAAGGAATCGACAAACCATAAAAGTGATAGATTTTTTATTAAATTTGAATTTAGCACATTTGATCATAGTTTAACCCTTTAAAGACGAAGCGTGTCTGTTTTATATAAGGACTCAGTGCGTACCGCGCTGTAAACACTCTCCACTTCGGTTATAAAAACCAGTCTCTTAATGTTTTATAAGGCAAAAGTTGCTGTTTGTTCTGAGATCCGTACAAAACACATAAACGCAATGTGGGCACCACGTAGAATTTTTTAATGTTAAACCTGGTCGTACGTAAAGTTACCGCTAGGCTTTAAAAGGTTAAGATACTGTTTATCATCATCGTCATCATCATTCAACACGACTTAGGCGTTAATAAACGTGTTTCACCCTCGTCTAATAGTCTCTTCAAAGGACTTCAAAGTCGTCTTCGTCCATTTGGTCTGTAATTCAGCATTACTTTTGGTATGCTGTTGTTGTTCATTCTTGTTACATGTTGTAGCAAATTTGATTTGATATGCTGTGTACACTGCTGTAGATGCTGTTTATATAAGAATTTTTATAAGAACATTTAATTTGGTTACTAACAGATCTCGTTGCGCTTTTATTTGATAAATGAGGGAGCACAAGACATATGCGTTGCATGAGTATTTACGAAGTTAAAAATTGTTCCTTGACCAGAAAGAGTTCGGGAAACTGTGTCACAGGGAAGCTCACGTATATTCCCAGTCATTATTAAACTGGCTGTTAGTGGGGCAAGTGCTCAAGTTTTCTCTCCGGCCAAATTACATCCGGAGAAAGAGTCCCTGGCACGCATTGAATCGGACGCTATATGAGCACCATACAGGTGCGCACCCAGAATTTTTCGCTGGGGGGGGGGGGGCGCGGAGGGATGACCCTGATGCTACCGAAATTTATGTTTAATTTTAAATTTGTGGTATAAAAATCATGTAAGTATAATATAACACTGTTTACAACTGCGT
This sequence comes from Coptotermes formosanus, assembly GCA_013340265.1. Lineage (NCBI taxonomy): Eukaryota > Metazoa > Arthropoda > Insecta > Blattodea > Rhinotermitidae > Coptotermes > Coptotermes formosanus. The sequence continues at coordinate 1,747,667 of BLKM01000265.1, read as the reverse complement.
TTATATTCATATAAATATAATCACATGTCCCATGACTCAATCACATTGTCCCGTCTCCTTTTTTAATTTTATTAATTTATTTTTCAAAACTCTAATGTACTAGTCATCAATCGATTTCAGTGGCTGGTTTCGGTTGAAAGGCAATTCATGTGAAACTTTTGATATCATAATATCTACAAACTTTGTGCTTTTTAAATTTCGGTTTGGGGAAGTTTTGGGGGGATGCCGGGCTGCAGCCCACTCCGCTTGGGTTCGCCCCTGGCCCCATAGGCAGTTTATACGCATCGGGAAAGAGAATACTGTCTTGTCCCTGCCAGGAATAGAACCACATTTTCTCAGTTGTGGAGCCCCTTAGCTTAGACACTTATATCGACTGCGCTGTCCCGGCCTTGTCACTGCCTTCGGAACGTCGGATGTCAGAGCTATAATGACTTTGCTTCGGTTCCAGAATATCAACCACTAAACGTGCAAAGCGCTGTCATACCGATGCGCACATAAATGTCGTTCACTCGTACCAACAGTGCACTGTAGCAGTAGTGTTAATTTGTGCTGCCACATAGCTGCATATTCCTCACTGCTGTGCCTTATATATTTGCAAGATGTCAAAGGCTGTTGAGTCGCCAGCGAAAGAGCACCTTGAAGGGCACGAAGAGATGTAAGCCCGTAGCAGAGCTATAAAATATGAAGCAGGTAACTGGTGTATAGTCTCTGCTTATGAACAAAGTACGGATTAAAGCACACGGCACTGTGCGTTTTGGACGTCGTGACACACGCAGCGAGTAACACAGTATACGTACTGAATAAATTTAAATTATAATTGATGTAGTAGAGGTGAGGACGCTGAGGATATTTGGACCCGAGAGGAAGGAAGTTACAAGAGAAAGTTGCGTAATGAAGAGTGTTATGATTTGCACTAAGCGTCACGTATTATATGGTGATGAAATCAAGGATGATGAGATGGGTGGAGCATGTGGCATGCATGGGGGAGAAGCGAAATGCGTGTAGATTTTTATTAGAAAACACGAAGGAAGGAGACTACTTGAACATGAATAGGTAGGAAGATAATATTAAAACATATCTGATATAAATGGGATGCGTGCGCGGATTGGATTCGTGTGGCTGAGGATAGGGGGACGGTGGTGGGCTCTTATGAGAAGTGTAGTGAACTATTCGGCTTCATAAAATTGGGGGGGGGGGGGGGAAGGAGGAGGATTTGTTGGCCAGCTGGTGGATTATTAGCTTTTCAAGAGAGACTGCGCTACGCGGATTCAGTTAACGGCCTCTGAGAAAGGAAAGTGCTAACGCGATGTTCTGCTATTAGACCTATATACAATACGGCCCTTAATTTTTGTTTTATCATCCCTATCTTACAACGTACTCTGTAATCTAAAACGTGGAGCTGTGAATGTAAATTTGGCCCTGTGCTTAATAAAGCCTAATGCCAGTAAAAACGGTTGCGGAGTGGAGTTACAGCTCCACGCATTCTTGTCATCGGTACTACATAGAGTTGAACGGTCAACTTAACGTCCTCGTTGCTTTATTCTCGAGGCAGAGTGTCCAGTACCCATTGAATTGAGGGTGAGTGGGCCACAGGAGCGGTCTAGACGTTGCAAAAGGGGAGATCTTGCTTCTGTTGATAAGCAAACCCCGATTCTTCGGTCATATTTCCGAACGTATTTGTTAGGTATTCTAAGCTGGCTGGAATAAATGAGCATAAGCCCGATGACACACACAATTTCAGAGAGAGGGCATTTGAAAATTATGTGTAACCGAAGTCCAGTCGCAGTCCGCCCATACACAACTAAATTTTATTTATTATGTAGAATTACATGTTTCGACGTATTTCAGATCATCCTCAAGTTCACAATTTATGTCTAAAACATACTAAGTGTGTAAAATTTCACGGGCGTATATTCCTTCCTCATTATGTTTTAAACACAAATTGTAAACCTGAGCATGACCTGTAATATGTCGAAACATGTAGTTCTGTACAATAAATGAAATTCAGTTGTGTTTAGACAGATTTCGACTGGATTTTTGTTATAAACAACACAACGGGGTGACATCCTTTAAAATTAAGTAACCCTTTTCGCCCTTGTCCGAATTCCAGCTGTGTGTGCTATACGCATATACTGTTTAGAGGTTGGTTTACGGGTGATTTTTGTCAAAATTAAATTTCTTGCCTACTGTCAAAAAAGGTTGCAGTTTGGTTGGGAGCAGGTAAACATCTGCTTTGTTATCAACATTGAAATATGGCTGCCCCCATGTCATACATACCTGCACGTCGCAAAGTTAGTTTTGGTGCTTTATAAATGTGTGCAGGTCATGCAGATGTCGAAACTGGTCAACTAACCCTTTAGACCAGGGGTACAGCATCTTCCCATGTTAAGTGGGTCCCTGTCACCACGGCATGGCGCGTCCTCAGGTTGCGGATGGAGGAACGGCCTCCAGGTATGGAGGGTAGCTGCGAATACATTGAATGAGCAGTCGCGGACAGCCGACAAGGGGTGGTCCTCCAGCTTGGGGGTTGGGCGAGGTGCTAACAACTCCTCACCGTAAAAAATTATGATGTTACGAAACAGCCTACAAAGCCTCGGACCTGGACCGATTCTTTGGTACGACCCCAGCTACGGAAAAAGGATATGAGTTTTGGAACATGGAATGTGAGGAGCATGTATAGGCCAGGGTCACTTATGACAGTGGCCAGGGAATTAGCTAAGTACAAGTTAGATTTAGTGGGTGTACAGGAGGTTAGGTGGGACAAAGAAGGGACTGTAAGAACCGGGGAGTATACTTTTTCCTATGGCAAAGGGCAGGAAAATCACCAATTGGGAACAGGTTTTTTTGTGCACCAGAGAATGGTATCAGCAATCAAGAGAGTGGAGTTTGTTAGTGCTAGGATGTCATACATAGTGCTGAGAGGCCGCTGGTGTAATATCATTGTTCTGAATGCGCATGCACCAACGGAAGAGAAGGGTGATGATTCAAAGGACAGCTTCTATGAGGAATTAGAAGGGGTTTTTGATCATTTTCCTAAGTACCATATGAAAATTCTCTTAGGAGATTTTAATGCAAAAGTGGGGAGAGAGGATATTTTCAAACCGACTATTGGGAATGAGAGTTTACATCAGGATAGCAACGATAATGGTGTTAGAGTAGTAAACTTTGCCACATCAAAGAATCTAGTTGTTAAGAGCACTGTGTTTCCGCACCGAAACATTCATAAATACACCTGGACCTCTCCTGATGGGAAGACTCACAATCAGATCGATCACATATTGATAGATAGGAGACGGCATTCCAGTATACTCGATGTGCGATCTTTCAGGGGAGCTGGCTGTGATACTCATCACTATCTGGTGGTTGCGAAAGTTAGGGAAAGACTGGCAGTAAGTAAACAAGAAACACAGAAGTTTGATGTAGAGAGATTTAATCTCAAGAAGCTAAGTGAACTAGAGACTAGGAAACAGTATCAGCTTAAGATCTCAAACAGGTTTGCAGCTTTGGAAAACTTAAATGTTAGTGAGGACATGAATAGGGCTTGGGAAAACATTAAAGAGAATATCAAAATCTCGGCTCAAGAGAGTCTAGGTCTACACGAACGGAAGCAGCATAAACCCTGGTTTGATGCAGAATGTGCAGAATTTTTAGATAAAAGGAAGCAGGCTAAAATTCAGTGGTTACAGAATCCAAACCAAAATAATGGAGATAATCTGCACAACGTAAGACGTGAAGCTAGTAGACATTTCAGGCACAAAAAGAAGGAATATCTGAAAGCTAAAATTAATGAAATTGAAACAAACAGTAAGAACAAGAAAATAAGAGACTTGTATAGGGGTATCAATGAGTTTAAGAGGGGGTACCAGCCTAGAATTAATGTAGTAAAGGATGATAAAGGGTGACCTGGTTGCAGACTCCCACAGTATTTTGGCTAGGTGGAGGAATCATTTCTCCCAGCTGTTGAATATACACGGGGTTAATGATGTTAGGCAGATTGAAGTACACACAGCAGAACCACTAGTGCCTGAGTCCAGTGCCTTTGAGGTTGAGATGGCTATTGAAAAACTAAAAAGTCACAAATCACCAGGTATTGATCAGATTCCAGCAGAATTGATTAAAGCAGGGGGTAGGATTATTCGGTCTGAAATCCATAAACTTATTATTTCTATTTGGAATAAGGAGGAATTGCCTGAGGAATGGAAGGAGTCGGTCATTGTGCCTATTTATAAGAAGGGTGATAAGACAGATTGTAGTAACTATCGAGGCATATCACTTTTGTCGACTACGTACAAAATTCTATCCAACATCCTTTTGTCAAGGTTGCATCAGCTATTTATAGACTTCAAGAAAGCCTATGATTTAGTTAGGAGGGAGGTCTTGTATAATATTCTCATTGAGTTCGATATCCCCATGAAACTAGTAAGGTTAATAAAAATGTGCCTAAGTGAAACGTATAGCAGAGTTCGGGTAGGCAAACATCTGTGTGACATGTTCCCTATTAAGAATGGCTTGAAACAAGGAGATGCTCTGTCGCCGTTGCTTTTCAACTTTGCTTTAGAATATGCCATTAGGAGGGTTCAGGCAAACCAGGAGGACTTGAAATTGAATGGTACACATCAGTTTCTGGTTTATGCTGATGATGTTAATATATTGGGCGGAAGCGTACATAGCCTAAAGAAAAATGCAGAAGATTTAATTATTGCTAGTAAGGAGATTGGTCTAGAAGTAAATGCTGAGAAAACTAAGTACATGGTCATGTCTCGAAATCGGAATGCACGACACAATCACAACATAAATATAGATAATAAATCCTTTGAAAGGGTGGAAGAATTCAAATATTTGGGAGCAACCGTAACGAATCGAAACTCCATTCATGAAGAAATTAAGAGCAGATTGAAGTCGGGGAATGCTTGCTATCATTCGGTGCAGAATCTTTTGTCTTCCAGGTTGCTATCCAAAAGCACAAAGATTAGGGTATACAGAACTATAATTTTACCTGTTGTTCTGTATGGATGCGAAACTTGGTCTCTCACACTGAGGGAGGAACAAAGACTGAGGGGGTTCGAGAATAAGGTGCTGAGGGGGATATTTGGGCCTAAGAGGGACGAGGCGACAGGGGATTGGAGAAGACTACATAACGAGGAACTTAATGACCTGTACTCATCACCAAATATTATTCGGGTAATCAAATCGAGAAGACTGAGATGGGCGGGGCATTTGGCACGTATGGGGGAGGAGAGAGGTGCATACCGGATTTTGGTGGGGAGACCCGAGGGAAGGCGACCACTTGGGAGACCCAGGCGTAGATGGGAGGATAATATTAAGATGGATATTCGGGAAGTGGGATGGGAGGACATGAACTGGATTGAGCTGGCTCAGGATAGGGACAGGTGGCGGGCTCTTGTGAATGCGGTAATGAACCTTGGGGTTCCATAAAATGCGGGGAATTTCTTGACTAGCTGAGAAACTGTTAGCTTCTCAAGAAGGCCTCTGCTCTATGGAGTTAGTTAGTTAGTTAGTTAGTTAGTTAGTTAGTTAGTACAGCATCTTCGTTAGTGCAGGTTTAAAGCATAGTACGGCGTGAATTAGAAGTAGAGGTCCCCGTGTATGTATTTCATATGTTTCTCAGTGTAAGGCACTATCATTAATTTTAAGTACTGTTAGATGAAAGTTTTTATGTCTAAAGATTTTGTGTTCTTGAGCCAATACGATCATTGATACCCGTCAGTAACAGTGACTAGAACCGTGGAATAACAGTGCGTTCGTCGTACTTACGCACCCGATGAACGTCAAGTTACGTAAAAGAAACTAGAACGCTGGCGTCCTACCACATTATCGGCACTTAACGCTCAGACTAGCCGGTAGTATGAATTAGCTGTCAGTTTATTAGTATATATAAATACTTGGTTATTTTAAGTTATGTGTGTGGGCCTGGATAGCGTAGTCGGTGTACCGACTCGCTACGGACTGGAAGGTCCGGGGCTCGAAACCCTATATTTTCCGCATCCGCCCTGACCAAATCTGGGGCCCACCCTATACAGTGGGTACCACCCACCCCCATCTAGCGCGGAGGTTAAAGAAAGAGTATCTTACATAGTATACATAGTATCTTACATAGTATACATACATCTATTCCCCCCACTATGCCTTAATGGTGTATTTTAGGATGAACTTCACCTTTTATTGGTTCTGTGTGTGCTATTGTCTTCTGTGGCCTCAGAATTTTGCCTGTTTTGCATAATTCTGTGCAGAATGTCACGCGTCGTTTTAAATGCCTCACCACCATTAATATTCTAAGAGTTTCCCTCAGACCTCGTGCGACCGTCTTGTTCTTCCATATTCTAGGAGGAAGAAATAAAAGCCGAATGAATCTTGGCAGGTTAGAGGCTGGAAATGTTATTGCGTTCATTCTCCTGTATGGAATGAGGAAAATCCGGATAATTAGTATATTAGCTGAGACTCGAACCAGCCATCTTCAGTGTCAGAGCCTAGGGCTTTACCTATGAACTGTCTTTCTCGTCAAGGCCTTCGGCGTCATCTGCCTGTGATACAAACTGACGCCGACAGACAGACCTTTCTGACAAGTTTGTAGCAAGCTGTAATAAACATGTTCGATTTCGTTTTGTTTCTAGTTGCAGTTGAATGCCCTCGTACTGTATAAATTGTGTGTATTTGTTATTCCGCTCTGTCTGTTGCTGCAGTTGTGAAATATCTTTATCGTCAGTTATCGTTACTACAGTCTTTTCATTTGTTTTGTGTTTTTGATTTGGAACATCACAGACGGCATGTCGATATGAAAAATGTTGAATCCGCAGACTTTCAGAAGCATAGTAGTGGCTACATATATCTTGTGCTTTAACTTTAAAAACATGTTCAATTTGGGCACACATTGTGTAAGCCTATATGTGGTTTGTTTAATTCTCAGCATAAGCAAAAATTATTTGAACAATGTCTGCTTGTTCTTTGTAATGAAGACAAACTTTACTCTGTGTGAGGTAGGAATGGAAGTTCTATCTATATAATTGTTACTTTAAGTGCGTCCTTCAGAATCCATGCGATGGCCCAAGTGGTTATTCTTTGGCCTGTCGCCGCTGAGGACTGATTTTGATCCCGGACAAGCCCGTTTGGGATTTGGTGGAAAAATGGCAATGGGGAAGGATTTTCTTTGAGTACTGTCAGTGACATTCCATCAGTGTTCCACATCTATCTCTATATTGATACTAATCTTAAGGACAAGCGGGCGAAGCCTGGGAAGTATCAAACCGAGCAGTGCTTTTGTACTGATTTTCTGTGCTTTTGAAAAGATTAAAATGCGCGCAGGCCGCAGTCCTGTGGGACCAGTCCGTTTTTCTCATGTATGTAAACTCGTCTGTTTTTCGAATAGTCATATGCTAGTAATTTACTCACCACGCTCCCCTATATTCTTCGTTTGTTCGTTACTAGAAGTGGGACCAGAAAATGAAAGATGAGACTGCTAAATTGTGAAAACAATAGACTTGAATTCTCTCAGTTACAGAATTACTTTTTGTTGAAATATCAGAGGAAGATTGTGTTGACAGTTTTTTGTTTAGCCTCTTCAAGTTAGACTTCCCTAAACGCCCAAGTACATGAGTTGTTCGCTTTAAACTATTGTTTGTTATGTGTTCTGATGTGTCTCATCTTTCCCCTTTCATTGTGCGAATGAGACCTTCCAGCCTGTTCCACTTGAGAACTGATTCCAGAACATAGGAATCATTTTCTGACATATGGCAGGATGCCTTCAATGGAGGATCGGGCCAGTGCATGTTCTCTACCGACAGAGAATAACATGAGGAAAGAAGAACCGCGGATATACATTGAGTTCCAGATTAGGGTGCGAACCTACAATCTCGGGTTTCTCGTACTTGAAGACTGTATTTGTCTTAGACCGCGTCGCCACTGTTAGTCATCAGTATTTTTATAATATAACTAGTCTGCTGGTGCCCGGCGACCCGGGCAGGCTAGGAACACACATTTGCGTATTTACAGTGGAATCCCCGCCACCCGTGGTGGCAAGGCACTTTTCATGTATACAGTTACTGTGGAAACCCCACGACCCGAGCAAGGAAGGCGCACCCATTTACTTAGTTACCTTTGAAACTTCGTGACCCATGAGTCGAGGCACAGTTCATGTAAGCAGTTACTGCGGAAACTCCGCGATCCGGGCAGGCAAGGCACACGCATTTCCATATTTCCCGCGGAAGCCTCGTGATGTGTAATATGTATGTTATTGTAAACTGGTGTCATAACTAATACCAGTTTCTATCTTACTACGCTATTTATTTTGCTTAAATAAGAAAACAAATTAGGAGGCAACATGACACTCACGCGTCTCCAATTTCTGACTTGAAGTCCATGGAAAGAAGCCCTTTTCGGTACACGCCCTGTAGCTTTACGCGTTGTTTCCTATGAGGACAAGTAATTCGGAAACCAGGGTGTACTTATGTTGTAGATCGGCATATACCGCGGTTCCTTTCGCAACGAAGCGTGGACTAAATCTGGGACCACCTTGCGTTGCTAGGCAACTGTATCCGATGCAGATTTGCAGGTCTTGAAACGTAAGCCCGTCCGCCAGCCATTAAGAATTAATCAGTTCCTATAGCAACGTTTATTTTGAAAACAGAATGGAAGAGATGAGGGAGTACACTCGAATTAGTGCATTTATAAAACAAAAGTTGCGCTTTTGTTTGGATACGGACGTTGTTTGTTTCAGAGATGGTTTTTAATTCCTGCAATGGAATCTGGCATCCAACCTGAGAGTAGCGTACGATTATTATTCTAGTTATGAGGCGAGTGCATTTGTGTTTTCAGCTATTCATGGAAATGTTTGGCTTTGCACGTGACAGGATGAGATGGAAATGTAGTCTGCCGTGGAGAAAAGCCGGTATTAGAATCACCCAGATAAATCGTCGCAGTTGATATATTTATGACCACATAATATAAATACACGTAAAATGTTCTCTCTAATGCAAAAGCAAATTAATGTTTTATCCGTGATTTCAAGCTTAGCCGCGATGTTGATGAGATCTGCCCTGTTCTGGGATATTACGCAGCGTCGAGTGGTAGTCCTTTACCGACGTTTCGGGACAACGTATCGGTCACATCTTCAAGGGCCAAGAAGAAAAGAAAGGACTTCTTGACCCTTGAGGATGAAACCGATTCGTTGTCCCGAAACGTCGGTAAAGGATTACAACTCGACACTGCGTAATACCTACTTCAGAAGAGCGCAGATCTCAAATCAGTGTTTTAATATGAAAGTTATATGGAATGCCAGTAATTTATATGGTGTGGTTCATTTCATCTGCAGTCTGATGTGCAGAAAACTTGACAGATTTGCCGTGTAACAGTGAAGCTTTAGTGATCCTTGTTAGCCGGTTACGCTACCTGTGTAAATCACCAACCCTGTACTGTATTGAACCCATCTTCTCAGACCATTTTACGATTGTGTTTGGAAACGAATACAGACCCTTCCTGACGCTTTAGTTACACTGCAGATACCAAACTCACTCTTTTAAATGTTCTTACATATCAGCGCGCTTACTACACGGTGTCGCCAAAGAAAATTTTCTTGGGAAGGTAAGTTTCCAGTAAATATATCTTCGTATTCCCCTGGAACAACTGAGATATACCACGACAAATCTCAGTAGCTTGTCTGCAGCCTACGCCCGAACCGGGTACCCCTTAAATGCAACCCGTGCTTTACCGTGTAAGCTAATTTATCACTTAGTGTGACTGGTTTGCTTGTTGGTGAGTACATTAATGGACTAGTTCGTTCGTTATTTAATTTTATGTCTCTTGGCTGCACGATTAGTTTCTTTACCGTTCTTAGTATGAACATCCTCCAGCAGTATTTCATTTAATCGGAACACGAGTTTTATTTAAGAGAATCGTGGAGTTTCAGTGTATACCTCACAGAAAATTGTATCTTAATTACTGAGTTCACCACTCAATGCAGTTGAAGTAATGAATTGCTGTTTATTCTGATAATTGTGTGAAATACACTGTACACTGACGAAATGCAGAGTGTTTGAATATTGAAACATGTGGTACATATATTTACCACTCTGCAGTAAAGCATGATGAGGCCGTCCATTTTATCGTTTTCCCGCTAGGTGGTACTTGTATTTGCACCCATAAAGTTTCCCTTCCCAGGAAACAATCTTGTGCTTTTCTCAAAATTTGTTTACTTCTGTAGGCTTATGGGGGATTAGCCCACTGTTTGTCGGAAACATCTTATTTCCAAATTGCACTGCCATAAAACTGTTAGAAAATCCAGAGTTTGAAGTATTTATAACGTTAGGTTGCATGGACGGAATTCGGTTTTAGTGTTGTTAAGAAGTCCCAGGTTTCTGGCAAAAGTAGAGACTCACCTCTTCGCAGTGTCCAGACCGGCTGTGGAGACCAACCAACCTCCTGTTCAGTGGGTACTGCGAGGTTTCAGGGGACGGATTATGAACCTGGCCTCTCCCATCTAGTGCCAAGGTTGAGAATGCATGCAATAACACCTTTATTACTCCATACATCTTCACGTCGTGGTGCCTAATTAAAGACAAGAACTGCCATATAATTTAATGTTGCTCCTTTTTTGTTCTATGAAATTATTTAAAATTTTCGTGTCAAATATTTGTGTTCTCTGTGTCAGGCGTATAGTAAAATATGCTCCCGGGTAAGAGACGGTAACCTGTCTACAAACAGTAGCTGTTAAAACGACACCAACCTTTAGATGCAGGGAAGTAAAATAAAGTTTTGCATTTCTAATGCACCTTGACACCTTTTCTTATTCAAAGTGCTCTTTCCAAGACGCTGGTAACGGGATATATTTAAGTCCGTGGAATGCAGACAAATACTTTGCAGCACCAACATCCCTACCCCTACCATTTTTACGGATGCAAATTAAGACTGAACAAGGCTGTATATATCCCGTGTTCGTTGAAAAGTCTTTAGGGTAAGCGGAGGGAAATAAAATTCTACAATTTTGGCAACAAAGTGAAGGGGATGAAGAGACACGATAATTTTTTTCTCTGAAGGGAGTTAAAATCTATGGTGTGGGGGCGCAGTTACCCGTCCTATACCCACATATCCAAGCGTATGTTTGATGCAAAACAAGCAGTTTGTCACCATTAGACTGTGCGTACTAATGAGGTCGTTACATGCTGGACTCGAGGCAGGCTGACGCCTACACGTGTCTTGTCTGACGGAACTATCTTATCCTGAGGGAGATAACGGGGAAAAAGCACGCCCGTAGATAAAGCTAAGTACTTTGCTAATGTTTCTCCCAATGCGTCACAGACCAGAGTACCTGGATGAGCAGCAGTTGGCAACACTGATGAGATCGCGAGTTTTGATTAATATGGGCGCATCATGCAACACGAATGTTTTAAATAACTGTTGGGATCATGTTTTGTGTTGTGGTTTCTGTAAGTGCTCTAGTAGCACCTGTTTCATGTTTGTTGCGAAGCGAGGGAGAAAGTTTCGTAGAGCGTCCAGAAATTTTTGGGTTCCCATCTTTTGGAAGAGGAACTAGTGACTGGTAGTGAGATTCGGAAGTTTCATTGTTATCCCAAAACATAAGAAAGCTCAGTAATTGAAGAATTTCAGAAATTCAGAGATCGAAAACAGCGAGAATATCAAAATCAGTGGTCAAAACCGTGGTAAAGTTTTCTCGGAAGATTTGAAGCTTCCGCTGCTGTGTAGTTGATACCTTCGCTTTTCACGGATAGAACGCGGCGTAGGTTGGTATTTGATCACCGACGTTTCAGTAAGAACCCATCCGTCTTATCTTCAAGAGTCAAATAGTCCAAGAAGAATTGTTATTGGACTGCTTGGCCCTCGAAGATGAGAACGATATGTTGTGCCGAAACGTCGGTAACCAAGTGCCAGCCTACGCCGCGGAACATCCGGAAGAGCTACTGGCTTAGTGCTTTCTCACATTGAGATATTATCCGTTACGAATTTCTGTCCCCGCAAAGCCGAATTATCTGATGTACTCATGCCGTATTTAACAACGGTGCAGTACACAGGTGCCTGCAAACAAAGACATCGTGTCATTTCCTTACCGAAAATTTGAACTGGTAGTTATCAACAGGGGTACCACCACGCTCCAGTCGCACTGGGCCATATCATTTTGAATTCACTTGCTTCTCTACATGTTCGTCAATAGCTGACCAAATATGGACACGGGAATGTTACTGTATTCAGCCGTGTTATGTTAACCTTATTGGCTGCTGCTGCGTCGTCATTATTTGTAATATTTATTGGGGCCTATGGTTTTACGTACTTTTGTTTTAGGGCATCAGTACTTGTATTATGTTGCTAATTGGGTCGTACCTCCACATTAACCTTTTAAAGCCTAGCGGTAACTTTACATACGACCAGGTTTAACATTCAAAAATTCTACGTGGTGCCCACATTGCGTTTATGTGTTTTGTACGGATCTCAGAACAAACAGCAACTTTTGCCTTACAAAACATCAAGAGGTTGGTTCTTATAACCGAAGTGGAGAGTGTTTACAGCGCGGTACGCACTGAGTGCTTATATAAAACAGATACGCTTCATCTTTAAAGGGTTAATGCGTTGTTCTTAATGTTTTAATATTTCTGTGAACTCTGATGAATATTACAACTCATTATATAAAGCAAAAGTGGGCCATGCCATGGCTCAGTCTGTTAGTCGGCGGCCTGTCACCGCGGAGGCCTGGGTTTGGTTCAGGTCAGTCCCTGTGGGATTTGTGGTGGACACAGTGGCACTGGGACAGGTTCTTCCCCGAGTGCTTCGTTTTTACCCTGTCAGCTTCATTCCACAGGTGGTCTATTACGCGGGAAAATGGAAAGAAGCTAATCGTCTTCATCACAGGGTTGCACAATAAGCCTCACGGCTGCAGTGCGTCCGTAGCGTCTGCTGCGGGGTCCTTCTCTCTCTCTCTCTCTCTCTCTCTCTCTCTCTCTCACACACACACACACACACACACACACACACACACACACACACACACACAAAGCGAAAGTATGCCTACAAGTGAAAACAGAAGTGCCCGTCCTTCGTCTGAGGTGTAGTCGCCTACCTTGTCAGTAGAGCAGGATGTAGTAGCAGAAGGTAGTTAAAGAAGGAATAAATTCAGAAATTGTTGTGTGTGTATGTAATAATTTAAAAGTGGTAGGGATTAAGGATGCAAGTTATATCCAAAGAATGTACCGCAATACCAGCACATAGCTTTAACAGCCGTGGCTACTGTACATATCGGTAACAGTATGCAGTAAATTTCATAATGCCTTCGGAGTGGCCACTGGTTTTGGGTCGGTGGTAGGAAACACGCAATTGATATGATGCCACAGGACATTACTTGGTAAGCCGTGAGAAGTGGACAAAGTTGAAAGAGGCCCTGGATGAAACCGATAAGTTTTTGTGAATTATTTCAGTAGCACTCTCGTATTTTCGAAAAATACTCGTAAAATTCATATTTGTGGAGGAAGAAGGCTGTATTTCACAGATACCGCATGTAAGCCGTGAAATAAGTAACACACCAGAGAAAACTTACTTCGACACACACACACACACACACACACACACACACACACACCATGAGAGAAATACATTGCCTGCAAGGTAGATCGGGCCCTATGAACATTTTATCAGATGGCAAAATTAGAGAGGCCAGTAATAAAATTGACTTTAGCAATGGACGTGTGTATTTTCGTATTCCCACGTGGGTAGCAGCAGCAATCCACTGGTGGATTAGTTGAGGGCAGCGTGTACTGTCAGGCGAGAACTCAACATCTGTAGGCTTGTGCTTCTACAGAAATGGTTCGCAAACAGTGAGCCTCAGTTCTATTACTGCTTACGCTGCTGGATAGTTAGCACATTGCCTAAGAACTGAAAGAGAATATTTGACGACTGATTTCATAGGTTTTCCAAGAAGTTCTTCTTTGAATATTTTGAAAATCTTTTTGACCAGATGTGATCTTTCCAGCAAACGCAGGCACGTCGTATTGAACATCTTTTGTGATTTAGGGTAAGAACAATAAATTTGATACTGAATAGCGGCAAGAAATTTTTGTAGTTCGCTGTTACTGGCAGGAAGAATAGCTTAAAGTTTCTCGGTTACTACGCTGTGCTTATTGGGGAAGTACCGGCGGGCTTCCGCGGCGACGTATAAAGCAAATCTTCCTAATAAACTCTAAGGAATTAAAGTACACGCTGGCCCAAAAGCTTTACTGAAATAATTGCACGTCGCTTTAACAGCAGTGGTTGCCCTGTTACATATGGACAAGAATGTCTGAAAAGAATTCATTAACGTTGTATTGAGGCATGAATTTTAGCTGGGCTAAGAAACCGGGTATAGAATGTTGTACTAGGAAAGAAAGAAGTGCGAAAGCGTGGTGCTAGCAGGTGTGCGGTAGTTAAAAGGAATTAGAAGAAACATAGACAAAGGGAGATACTGGCTATGTTTAGGTGAACAGGATATTAAACACATATTATTAGACTGTGTAAAAGCAAGAAATGGAGAACTGAATTTTTAAATAAAAATTATTAAAAATGAACGGGGAGATAACTTACAAGAACATTTTAAGATGTAGGGGTAATAACAAAGCTCTGGTGATACACTTAGGTCGATAATTAGACAAAGTTAAAAGTAAGTGGTGTAACGATTTAAACCATTTGGAGACGTCAGTCGTATTTAATGGCGAAGGGCCACTACCGTGACAACAGTCGGTAGGTACTCCAAGCTTAGAAGGGCACTGAACTCAATAATAGTAATAACAACTAACTCCATGGAGCAGAGTCCTTCCTGAGAAGCTAACAGGTCCTCAGCTAGTGAAGAAATTCCCTGCACTTTATGGAACCCAGTGGTTCAGTGCTGCATTCACACGAGCCCGCCACCTGTCCCCATCCTGAGCCAGATCATCCCAGTCCCATTTCGCCCAGCCCATGCTTTGAAGATCCAATTTAATATAATCCCATCTACGTCTGAGTCTTGCAGGTGGTTTCTTTCCACCAGGTGACCCCCACCAAAATCCTGTATGCACCTCTTTCTCTCCCCCATACATGTTACATCTCATTCTTCTTGATTTGATTACCCGAATAATATTTGTTGAGTACAGATCATAACACTCCTTATGTAGTCTTCTCCACTCCCCTGTTACCTGGTCCCTCCTAGGCCCAAATATCCTCCTCAGCACCCTATTCACGAACACCCTGAGCCTCTGTTACTCCCTCAGTGTGAGCGACCAAGTTTCACACCCGTACAAAACAACAGGAAAAATTATAGTTCCGCATATCTTAATCTTTATATTTTGGATAGCAAACTGGTAGAAAAAAGATTCTGCACCGGTTGATAGCAAGCATTGCCTGGCTTCAATCTTCCCTTAGTTTCTTCGTGAATGGAATTTTGATTCGTTAGTGTTGTTACAAAATACTCTACATGTTCCACCATGTTAAAGGATTTATTATTTGTCTTTACGTTGTGATTTTTATCCTATATTCTGATCTTGAGACATCACCAAGCATTCAGTTTTTTCCTAACTAGCGACTACTAAACCTTCTGAACTTAATAAGAATAGTAATAATAATAATAATAATAATAATAATAATAATTATTATTATTATTATTATAATGCATAATTTCATCATATCTTTGTGTGTTCTCTGATATGCCTGCGCCAGGAAGCTGGGAACGGGTGAGGGGGATGGAGGGAGTAGCTACATTAATCTGTTCGAAAAGGACAGAGCTGTGTTCTGTATGTGGGTTGAAGCATTCGGAGAAATGTTGACATCTCAGCTTTCCCCTGAGCATTCTGGAGGGGGTTTCTACAATCCAAACAAATGTCTGTTCATCTGTCATTTGTCTCCAATTTCCATGCTTTGTCTTAAGTCTGTGTACAACGCCTGTGAAATTAAACAATTTCTTAGACGGTTGCCAGATCTAAGAATATTTGATGAAGCTGGATGTATGTTCCGTGAACATTAAATATATTATGGTTTCTAGGTATGTGATACCGTGTAGTCCGGTACACAGATGCCATAGTTTTGGAGGAACCTGCTACCGCCTTCTTTGTGGAGGCCAGGATGTAGTTTTCCTCTGAAACTCGCTCTTGCCCCCAGGTGATTGAGTAAGGAGTTTTCTCCAAATCATGGATATGTTTTTCCAAACTAAAGTGAACTGAATCCCAGAGTGTCATCATCTTAACTTTCATATGCTTGTTGACACAAAAGCCATTCTGCCCTCTCATGGGCCAGGTGATCCGTTTTAGTACTATTTTATCTATGCTGTGGCCTGATAAACTTTTCTCTTCACTACAAATTTTCCAACACTTGTTTTTTTTATGCTCGTCTGTTGTGTCTCATTCTTGCTACATGTTCCGGCTTAACCTGTAACGCGTATGACGTGTATTTGGAAGGTGTCTGTTTCGAGTCTGGCCGACACACAGGCTGTCATAATTGAGGTTTATATAAGGTTGAGACACCTGCCAAGATTGTACCTCAGTTAGGCCACGACCGCTCCTTGCACTTTGTTTTCAGTTCGTCCTTCGATTTTGTATAGCCTGAGATACTGTCAGCGTTGTAAATAAAGGTAAAGGTAATTTACCTCTCCACACACGAAGACATAAAGGGCGAGTAAAAGTATAACTCTACTCGTCATTATCCTCTGCGATAAATGGAGGCGGGCCATCAACTTCCCACCCCTGCAGCTTTACCCTGCTATTAAGTTGAATAGCCTAGGTACTGAGTTGACAGAGCGCAATACTCGGCTTGGTGTGTGTATATATATGAATCGACGGCGTCGTATACCGGATATGCTGATGTAGATTTAACTCTCGAGTCTCTTATTGGAAAAATACCTACTTCGAATCTCTACTGGGAAAACTTCTCTCTTGAGATTTCTTGTGGCTTTCCTCAGTTCCTGCGGGTATGTGCCAATATAGGCGCTGGGTTAGGTCACAGTCTAAATGCTTTTCAATTTATTTCAGCATTAAACTTCACAGTTCTTGATTCTGGAATGCATTTTTAGGCGCGTTCGCAGAATACACAAAAGCGACTGTTAGCTACGTCATGTCTGTCCGTCCGCATGGAACAACTCGCCTCCCACCGGACGAGTTTTCGTGAAATTTGATATTTAAGTATTTTCCGAAAGTCTGTCGAGAAAACTCATGTTTCATTAAAATCTGACAAGTAAAGCGGACACTTTATATGAAGGTCTTTAAATTTATGGTAATATGTCGCTAAATTCTTTTTCTAAACACATGTTTGAGACAAAACTTGTAGAGAAAATCAAAACATGTTTTGTGTTCAATAACTTTTTTTTTTCCTGAAGTTGTGCCGTTTATGAGATAATGTAGAAAAATGTGTTAGAGCCGGGCAGGCCACAGACGACGTAGGCGCATGCGCCTTGCATGCTGGATAACTAAGGCTGCAGACACATAACATTTAATACTGACTGCCTTTCCACGGCAACAGTGGTTACACGAACGCGCCATAACGTTACGTTTATACGTGCATTACCTCTCTGGTTTATTGAAAAGCTTGAAAATACAGTGGAACCCGGTTATAACGACATCGGTTTATGCGACAACTCGTCTATAACGTCAGATTTTCTGTGGTAGCAATTAATTCCCCACTGTTAACCATAACGTTATAGTTCTCGGTAATAACAACACTCGTTTTATAACGACACAAAATAATCAGTCCCTTTCATGACGGTATAACCGAGTTCAACTCTAGTTTTGTGCATTATTATGGAAGGCATGAACAGCAATGGTTTGCTGGTTGCCATATATTTTGTTGTTTGTCAGTGAGTGTGTACATGGATGGATTACAAGAAAGGACAAAAAGAAGCTCTTTAACCTTTTAGAGGACATTGTTTACTGTACGTATGACTTGACTTAACGTTAAGAACCCTTCGTTTTCCGCGTAGTGACTTATTTAATATAATTGTTACGATAAACAGCGATTATTTCCTTATACAATCTTAACCTTTGGTCTGTTTAATAGAGGAAGTAGTACGTTCTCGTAGGTAGGAATTGAATGTTTTCCTTTTTGGTACATGAAATTCGTGTTCCAAAAGAATAAACGTGTGTGAACACTTGTGCTCGATACATATAAGAGAAAAATGTTTCCGACGAAACTGGCCTTTGGCAGTGAATACGAAGGCCACTTGTGTCCTACAGAAAACGAGGAAGATAAATGTTATTTTACCTTGAATGCAGTGTAGCCGTAACTAGATACGAAAAGTAAAGTGTGTATACAGTCGACCTCGATTACACCGGCCTCGGTCATAACGGACTTCGGTTATATTTTAGGACACACCTTGAGATCTGTTGTAACCGAAGTTGACTGTATTAAATGTCTGTGTAACAGAAGGTCGAGTGATATTTTGTTAAAACGTTAATAAGGTCGAAATTTTCAGGTTTAATCAATGATGCATTGTCTTCGTGATGGATTACTTTACGTCGTAGGTGGTTTTGCGAGCGGTGACAGTAGTCGAGACGACGTAAGTCGAGACAAATTTCCGCGTAAACCCAGTGTTTCCGGAAAATTGATTGTGACCTAGAAAATGATATAGACATACGTGTGGAAAATTAAAATATATATACATATATGTAACAACAAAGAATTAAGATTTAAGTAGGAGGAATTTCCTCTTGGACTGTAAGCCGGTCGTCTGGTTCATCATGTCCAGTAGCCAACAGTGCAGGTGGCGATGCAGCGCGAGTTCCTGATGATGACTTGAAGCAATCAAGTACGGGACTCTGGCAGGACGAAGACCCCCTTTTGTCCTTCAGAATCCCCTCGTAGCAACCAAGCGTCCTCATAATTTCTTGAGGAGATGTGTCACGCTGCTAGCTCAGTAGATGTTCTCAAACATATTTATGCCACAAAAAACTTTAAACACCAGCGAATGCACAAAGAGTTTTTTTTCGTCAATTATAACACACTCCAACATGCTTCGACACTGCTGGGTCATCTTCAGGGAGAAACCTTCCGTTGTCGTTACACTAGGGTGCTGTTGACTGTGCACAGTCAACAGCACGTTCTCGCTTAACTGTATAGTGAAACCTAGTGTAACGACAACGGAAGGTTTCTCCCTGAAGATGACCCAGCAGGGTCGAAACATGTAGGAGTGTGTTATAATTGACGAAAAAAAACTCTTTGTGCATTCGTTGGTGTTTAACGTTTTTTGTATAATATAGTGCATGGACATGGAACACATTATATTTATGCCACTTTCACTCAGTGCAAGTCGCTCAGGCAACTTCAGAACCGTCGCGGTCCTCTCCTTAGGCTCAGGCCCAGGCCCAGGTTCCTCAGCTTTTTCAAGGGCGCTTTGCTTCCGAATTTCAACATCGTATTACATGAGCGCCTTATCAAGGTAGTTCGGCAACTCGAAGACATCTTCCGCATCGTACGCATGAATTTGAGCTCTTGGTTTAATGTACTGAGTGTGGGGGCAAACAACGTAAATGCGGAACGACGTAAGTCGGAGGATGATTGTAATTGCACTGTTCTTGTTCCTCTGTTGGTGTAGTGACCAGAATACATAGTAGACGATCAAGGAATCGGGGTTCTATTCGCAACAGAGGCAGGAATATTAATTTCCTGCCCATCACCTGGGGCTCATCGAGACTCATGTTCAGTTAGTTCCGAGGAATATTTCACCGGGGTAAGGGTATAAGTGTCTTCGAATTGTCATCTCTGAAGCTTCTCGTCTTGTTTTTTCTTCTCTTGTCATGTCTTGTCTAAATGGGAGTAAATTGAATTTCTGTTGTATTCTGACGACGTGTTTCGGTAGGTAGCTGTACGTAGTGCTTACAACAAACGCGTGCCATACCATTTGTATGACACTACGTCCTCACATTACACGATGAAAATACAACTAGTAATTTAAATAACAAAAGACTAGAAATTATTATCAGAATGGGATGTGTAAACTTACTCAGTTATAAATCGTGCTGCACACAGGCATAACAACTCTCTAAATAATGGTGTACAGGACGAATATATGTGATTTTATTTAAAGTGTTGAAGGTTAACAATACATGCAGTGCACATATAACGGAACATTGTGGCGCGTTCACGTAACCATTGTTGTCGTGGAAAGGTAATAAATATTACATATTCCGCGTGTGTATCTGTAGCCTTACTTATCCAGCATGCAAAGCGTATGCGCCGTATTATATTGTCATCTGTGGTCTGTCTGGCTCTACCATATTTATCCACATTATCTCATAAATGGTACGGTTTTCGGAAAGGAATTATTGAACATAAAATGTGTGTTAGCTTTCGACTGAAACATCTCTCATTCTACAAAAGAATTGAGCCAGATATTATCGTAAATTTACGAAGATTTTCATGTGAAGTGGCCATTATTCTTGTCAGATTTTAATGAAACTTGAATTTTATTGACGGATTTTTTTAAAAATACTTAAATATCAAATTTCGTTAAAATCTGTCCATTGCCTGGTTATAAAATAAACGCAGCAATGCTAAGTAGGTAACGTTGAACAGAGCGTCGGTGGGCTTTATTTTATAATTATTGCTGTTATGGTACATGGTGATGATGACCCAGTTTAAGATGTAGACAGTACGTTCTTCCGAAACGGCGTCAAATCGGAGATTACTGTAATGGTAATAATGGTAACACTTCGTCCTTCCGCGTCCATTACATTTCATTCAGAGTTCTGCCGTTTTGTGATATACGTACGGTTTGAGGAAGCGTCGTTAAGTATGTAAGGAAAGAGATGCAAGGCGTTCAACTTTCCTTTTGATTTTAATCCCACATCATCCGGACTTTGTGTAATGCTTTTCTCACAGGTAAGATATGTTCGCTTATTGCATATGAACCTCAAAATGAAGTGTGTAGGTATGTATGGTGTGTAGGATTTCATCGGCAGGAAAACTGTGGTGGTTGTGGTCACAGGTGAAGGTATGTGTTCTTCATTATCTAACCCGTCTTGAAAGCGTATGGGTTAATAGAGGTATAGCACCATGCAGTCGTAACCTCGGCCCTGGATGAGGGTGACTGGTCAATTTCACGTGCCAGTCGATTTACTCTCGGAGAAAGAGCCCCCGGTATCCATTGGGTAGGAGACTGTGCATTCGATAGCCAGCTTGTACGTTTTGGAGAAAAGAAAATTTTCTTACCCACTCCTTGGAATCGAACACGGATTCCCCAGTCCAGGCCGTTGCCTGGCCACTATATGTCCATAAAAGGTGGGATTCTGTGGTCATAAACGAACAGGCTGGCTGTGGTCGCAGTCCCCTGTTATGTATATAACTTATTGCCGGAAGGGTTGGAGATAGTGAATGCATGACGCAATTACAAAAAATAATTAATGCTTCGCCCCACAGCCATGTTTTGTTTTTGCCAACTAGTTTTTGTGCATGGAAACTAATCAGCGCATTCACAACACTCCTGCAGACATATTCTTTTTGTTTTCGTATTTGCGGAGTAAAATTGTAGAAATGTTTTCTCCAGTTACTACAGTCTTTGCCAGCTTTGAGGCGAAAATTAAAACGTGTTTCACTATTCCGGGTTGCCTGTGTTCCTCATACAATATTGAAACATTGCACGCATTTTATAAATTATGACACACTCATATCGTGTGCGAATATTACGGCGGCGTTCCTCGTAGTCCTTCTGTATTGATTCAACAACCGCTACGCATGATTTTCAATGACCAAAGCTGTTATATCGTATGTAAATGAAAACAAGATACTTCAGTAACACGTGAATGAGAAACTTTGGCACATATATCACGTCATTTCTTCAGTAAATCAGTTTTAGGCTTTATTTACGAAGTAACAAAAAGCACATCTGATATGACGACCTACA
The DNA here is from genome assembly GCA_013340265.1 of Coptotermes formosanus. NCBI lineage: Eukaryota > Metazoa > Arthropoda > Insecta > Blattodea > Rhinotermitidae > Coptotermes > Coptotermes formosanus. Next base: position 1,725,823 of record BLKM01000265.1, on the reverse strand, counting down.
ATAGCTGCTAAACTCTGTGTTGGGTTTTCATGAAATTTGTTGTGGCGATATTTTTTACAAAATGTTGTAGAGCAGATATGAGTTTCGTGAAAATCAACTTGGTGACAGCCATGCTTTACTTAAGAGCGTGAATGAATCTGCCCCTACGTTTTCTTTCTTAACCGATTGGGGTGAAGTTCAGTACAGGAGACTCCCATGTAATGACACTCATCAGTTGTGAGTTTCGTGAAAATTGGCACAGGGAGAGCATGTTATTCTTAAGGGCGTAAATGAAATTATATTTACATATGACATCATATTACTATATGACGTTCTGGAAGTTATGAACCGCCTGGAGAAATCAGTGGAGCGTATTTGCTGTTTCGTTTAGTAGGGACGCGTATTGCCAAATAAAGTGTTTAAGCCAAGGTAAATAAGATACAGCAATAGGGGTCTAGGTAGAGTTACATAATGAGTAACATCTAGACTAAATTTCTAAAGAAAGAATTACTGTCAACGCAAATAAAATGTCAGTATTATTTATTGGCAACTGTATATAATACAGACATTTTAGTTGTGTTGACGGCATTTTATTCTTTTATTTTATAAATACCACAGCGGGATGACTAACTTAAAAATTATCGCTGTTCATGCTAAGAACATCTAGAAACACAAAAACACAAAAAGGGAAATACTTAATTTCAACGCTAAACCCTTTTTTAACGAACAGTGTCTTAACAGAGAGCTCATTCCCAAATATATGAACATCATAATACCAAACACTTGTCTATCACTAAAACATACCAAGAAAAAAGCACAAAAACAGCGTATAAAAGACGAAATTGAGTTTAACTGTCCAAAACAAAACACTGCCGCAATAAATAATACAGACATTTTAGTTGTGTTGACGGTATTCTATTCTTTTATCTTATACATAACTGGGTGCCTAACTTCAAAATTACATTTCTAGTTTTTAACGTAGTATTATAATCCTGGACATGCTACAGCTTAGACGGTTAGGAGGGAGATTTGGCAGTACAACATTGTTTTATCAGTTTTTTCGGGTTTCCTCTGCTGCTCGCCGTTAACCCGTTGTCTCGTATATATGTTGTTATTTTTGTGTTAGAATGAGACACTGTGTCTATAGAAATTCTGCCTCTAATGGGTTCATTGTCCATGCGCCGGATGATACATGAATGAATATGGAGAATTAGCGGAATTATAATTGTGTGGAGAGTACCGAAGTTCCCGGACAAAAACCCGTCCCGGTGCGACATTGTCAACCCACGTTGACTACTCTGAACTCAAACCTATGGCTCCATACTCATCCGTGACCAATCACCAACACCAGAGTTGTGTGGCAGCACTAAACAGGCAGCACATTTTCACATCCTCGGTCTTTACGTTGGTAGCTTCATATGTGACCCGACACTGGCTGGTCACACAGTAGGTTAAGAGAGTTTTGTTATCAGTGTAGTTTAAGCAAAAGGGCCAACACAGAACGGAGATGTACGTCGCACTGGGGAAAAGGAGATAGTTACATAGTTGTTATCGGAAAATGCCGCTTTGGCCAATAGTACTTGGGCTACAGTGTATATGTATATATACGTAACACCTATGAGGGAACGATATTAACATTTTAAAGCCTAGAGGTAACTTTACGTACCACCGGCTCTAACATTCACAAAAATTCTACATGGTGCTCACATTGCACTGATGTGCATTTTGTGAATCTCAGAGCAAACAGAAATTTTTGCCTTATACCACATTAACGGATTGGTCTTTATAACCGAGGTGGAGGGTGTTTACTGCGCGGTACGCACTGCGTCTTTATATAAAACGGATACGTCTGGTCTTTAAAGGGTTAAAATATGTCAGGAAGTAGGCTGTCAAGATGTGAAGTGGGCCAAAGTCGTTCAAGATAGGATTGAACAGCGAGCTTTTCAGATAACAGATGTACATCGTAGGATTATATGACAACGGAGCGCCCGTTGTGATTTTCCGTATTGTGACATTGTGTCAAACATTGAACTTTTCTTTCAAATTCAACACGGCGGTGTATACCCACGTGGCTTTATCGTGAGCCATAAGAAGTATCCGTTCTTCGTGCGGAATAAGGCCGTTTGCCTGTCAATATATGCTGTACTGATCGCGCAAAATACGTAATCAAAGCTGCTTCTACAGTAGCGATGCGCGCCCAGCTTATGTCAGTAGAAGTGTTTGAGTTGACGATTACATTTGGAGTAACAGCATAATCATGCATGTTTTCCTTCAAAAGTTACAGGCGTTACAAATTGGGGCGTTCTTTTTGGAAGACTCTGAATGTGTATATATTGTTCCAACTTTATGAATGAATAACAACCACAACACAGTGACCAAGAAGAGTTGGGCCATGAAGATGGATGCAGTAAGTAGTTCCGAAACGTTGGTAACTGTTTACCAGTCGACACAGCGTCTCTCCCACACAACGTGAATCTCGCATTGCAAATAGTCAGATAACACAAATGAAGATTGTTTTGCATATTTTCACATGTTGCGTAACCCCTTGCAGTGAGGTCCATTTTCTTACAGCAAAGACTGTACTGGGTATCGAGCGTAGAGGCTGCATTTCGTTGAAGGATGGTCCGTTGTAGGAGGGGTGAAGGGAGCAGGTGGTCATATTTAACAGGCCTTTACAAATGAAATCCACAGGGGGTAGTGGACCTATTATATCTGTTTGGGACCGAGTGGATAGTTTCGAACATTTGATAATACTGTACGGCACCTGCGTGTTTTAATAGGCCACCCGCATAATGTGGGCCTAAATTGTGAAGAAACTTTGCCACACACGCGTGTTATCTGGAACCTAGTATCTTGTTTACTATTGTTTTCAAGATTCTGAGTGAAGAGGTGGTTGCGGAATTCGTTATCACGTATCATACGAAAAATCATGAAGAATTTCAAGTGTAATGTAGGCGGTTTTGTCTGATATCGTTCGTAGCAGGGAAGGGATTAAGATAAACGGAAAATGTATTACGACATATTCCGTGTAAGGAACGATATAGAATAGGAGTTCTGTGATAAAATATACGCCTACGATTTATATTTTTGATATACGAGGTTTTCGTTGTGTCGTTTATGAAGATTAGTCTTCTGAATCTTCTACCTGCGCTGTTTGATACACTGTGTGAAACCTCACCATACACAAATTTTCGCGATGCCCTGCATCATATGCAAATTGGGTTTTTTTTCGTGGACCTCTGTTTCAAATTATTTGCTTTTTCCTGAGACGCACTGAGAAGCTCTAGGCATACTAGATCGGGCGCTAGAAGGTGGGTAGTCAGCGCCACGCCCCGGCCGCTGTATTCCCGAAATGGAGACCCGGTATCATTCGTACCCCATATCGATCCCTTTTTTCCCCCTATCGGTTTACTCCGCCACCCTGAAAACGGGGCAGCACGTTCCTCCGAAACGTCTCCGTACTTATACCAGATTACACGGCGTGACATGTCACGATAGCAGTAGTCATAGTCACCGCTGTGAGAGACTGGATCTCAAAGCGTGTCTGTCAAGGCTGTCAACGGCTAACGCACTGAAGGTGTAGTGAAGTTGCAGAAATAGCGACAGAGCAACTGTGCTTGAATAGTTGGATATTTTTGCGAAGTCCAGATGTCTCTGATGACGGTGTCCTACCTCAAATGTAACTGTTGTTCTAGTCACTGTTAATCATCTTGTGTTTTTCCGAACACAGCCTTCTGGAAACTGGATTTGATGTCACGTGTAAAGGTTCCGTCTCAGGTACATTAAAGTGGGCTGGTCTGAATCATGTGACCTTGTCACTGAGACGATGAAAGGGTCCAAGTAATAATACTGACAAGACGGGCGCTACAAGCAGCTGATTCTAGTCGTCCTAGTTTTCAAGGACATTTCGCCCCTCGAATAATACGTTGTTTCGAAACGTCGGGATCTGACACAGCGTCATATTCCAGAAGAACAGAATGTTATAGAAATTAATTAGCTTCGAGAATGGCGAAACTAAATCCTAGGAAGTCCATTTGTATATTCATCGTCAATTGAAGGCGTCTTTGTAGCATAGGAACCAAATTCCTGCAAGTTAACAAACCAAAAGCAGAGGGCTTATAATAACGATGCTTGCTGCTTTACATCTACCTGTCTTCTACATGTAATTCGGTGCAGAATTATTGTTTCCGTGTTTTAGTTCCATGTTTGCTGTGTGTCAACATTATGTCTGATGTGAGCAGCAGTGCTGTGTCACAAAACTTGCAAGGTGAATAAGAGGCGCCTTTCTGAGAACTGAGTGTCCGTCCGTGTCTTCACCTCTTTGGCATTTAAGAGGGCGTCGGGATAGCATAGTCCGTGTGGCGAGTTGCCACAGGCTGGACGGTTGGGGGTTCGAACCTCTGTTGGGGACAAGAGATCTCTCTCCTCCATCCACGTCCAGACCGGCCCTGGGGCCAACCTGGAGCATTTTCCTGTAGGCAAAGAGGCCGGGGAAGACTCTGACCACCCACCACCATCTAGTTCCGAGGTTAAGAATGAGTATACCAAATCGCTACTTCCCGTCTGTGCCTGCGTGGCATGTTGCGGGGAAACTTTTGCCTTACGCCTGTGAGAAAATAACTTTACTACCTACAGAGTAGCGTGAGATTCATTTCACATTGGAGTAAACATGTTAATTGAACTTCAGCAAAATACGTGCATTTATTAAGCATTTGAAATATTCAGAGTGGTTTTCTTCTATACTCATAAATTGCTGTTTGAGTAGCTTATGTGTTTGCCGTTGAATGGTTGAAATTATTCACATTTTCGAGCCCAAACGTACAATGACAATAAAACGCCATCTGTTTACACTAGGTGATTGTATTAAACCTCCAGTTGCTTGTTTGTAATGTTATTTCCGACGTGTTTCGGCCTGTGCATGGCCATCATCAGGGCAGTTACACATACACATGTATACATGTCCGAAATAGCATTGTAAACGAATAAAAGAAGTTTTTAATACAATTATAATGTACAGGGATGTTGTTTTGTTAATTATTAGGTTAAATGGTTGGTTTAAAGCGTGGTTTAGTGGTTCAATGTTTGGGTCAGCCTGTGTTCTGATGGAATGACGGACGAAAAATTGAGTAGGTGGATTGATGAGTCGATAGATGGTTGCATGTCTGGGCGAATGAGCTGTGTGAATGAAGAGATGGGGCAATTAATTATTAGTTGAATTCGCAAATGTTTAAACATTGATTTATTGCTGTTTTTCTGCTGTTTGGAAAGTCTGTGGTAGTGTAGGAATTGGTTTCTCGTTGGTCAGGCTGAGATTGTGGACTCTTTCTGCCCTTAAACACGGGAAGGTGTTAAAGCTGGCCTGGCCACTAGAAATTCCATCGTATTTGATTCAACATCTATAATAATATGACATACAATCGTGTAGTGTAAATCGCAGCACGCGGTTCAGTGTGTGTCTCATTTTTGCCTGCAGTGTTTTGCATGCGTGTGTGTTAACCATTTGGAAACACAGTGGTTACTGTATGTAACACCTGCTTGGACATCTGAAAAATATGCATTTTACCCACAAAGTGTATTTATGTTTCGTGTGATGTTGTCAAAGGAGACTGTTCTTTGTAATGGAAATTGCTTATTGTTACATAGAACTGAATTTTAAAATATGATACAAACGAATTTAATGCTTTAATGGCAGCTCTGTTTCAAGCCTAGGATATTCCATGTGGCATTTGTGGTGGATAAAGTGGAATTTGGATAGGTTTTTCTCCGAGTACTTCGGTTTTCCCCTGGCACTATTATTCCACTCATGCTTCGTACTCATATTCGTTTTCAAGGCTGCCCTTAACAATGGACCAAGCGACCTTTCGACAAAAGTAGGAGGTATGCAGTGTGTGCAGTACACTTCCATACACGTGCATGCATTTCTTGGTTTTAATATCATACCTTACAAGTTGTACTGTTTGGGGGATGGCGGAACCTCAAGAGAGAAAGATGTGACAAGTTTTAGGAGCATTGTGAAGCAAACGTCATTTGAAACCACATAAATTTGCAGAATGATGTTTGGTATCAACTAGCAGAATTGCCACATCTACTCGTACTCATGATTTACTGCGGCAGCAGTTCCATTAAGCAACTCAAACATCATACCAGCACAGCCATGTATCTTCACGTCAGTCTCGCAAGTCACGAGCACAGCTCTGCTGTTTACTGTGCTGTAAGTACAAACATTGTTACACCGAATTTCGGAACGTAAAGAGGTCTTATGTGACTGTTGTTGATACATTTTCTACCATCGTTAAATTTTGTGGAAGTCGTCTTTTGTATCATGACTCTAGAGGTACTTGATCACCAAGTTCCCAGATGGATGTCACCAACGGTGGCGATTTAGCGATATTATTTAACGTATGCTTCTGGATATTGGTATGGTAAAGTCTCATTTTTCCGATGAGGCCGATGGCAGATGAATTCGCAGTGGATTTGGTGGAATGTGCAAACGGAGAGTAGTGATTAACCTTTTAAAGCCTAGCGGTATCTTTACTTGCCATCAGGTTTGACATTAAAAAATTCTACGTGGTGCCCACATTGCGTTTATGTGTTTTGTACGGATCTCAGAACAAACAGCAACTTTTGCCTTATAAAACATTAAGAGACTGGTTTTTATAACCGAAGTGGAGAGTGTTTACAGCGCGGTACGCACTGAGTCCTTATACAAAACGGATACGCTTCGTTTTTAAAAGGTTAAATATGTGCGTAGGCTAGTATTAAATATGTGCGTGGGTTAGTGAAATCGTTCAGGCACAGCGCGTTGTCCATCTGTATACCAGTTGTTTCTGTATCCTAACGTCGCATAATCTGCTCTATAGCTGCCCTTATGCTGACTGTGACTACACATATCGGTGCCTCTTTCGTCCAGGAAATTTTCGCCTAAATTGTATACAATCACACCAACACGTGCACAAGTTTCAATAAAATCTTAGTAAAGGTGTCCCTTTTAACCCGACATGTTTTGGTGCTCTGTGGCATCATCATCAGGGGTAACACTGAAAACATAAAAACACTGATCGTTAAAACACTTATCTGTGTTTTTAAGTTTTCAGAGTTACCGCTGATGATGGTGTCACAGAGCACAGAAACATGTCGGGTTAACAAGTAACATCTTTTACTAAGATTTTATTGAAACTTGTGCTCGTGTTGGTGTGACTGTATGTAACTTTAGCGGCTACGTGCTCCGTATGGACAACATAAAATTTTCACATGTTTAAAAAGTATGTATCATCATAACTAATTAATTCCATGCAGCAGAGCCCTTCTTGCGAAGCTGACAGGTCCTCAGATAATCAAGTAATTACCCCGCATTTTATGGAACCTAGAGATTCATTACCAAATTCACAAAAGTTTACCACCTGTCTCTATCCGGAGTGTGATATGCTCTATGGTGAGCTGTTAGCTCTTCGTCCACCCCCCAAGCTGGAGGATCACCTCTTGTCGGATGTACGCGACTGCTTATTCAATAAATTCGTAGCTATCCTCCATACTGGACGCCGTTCCTCCATACGCAACCTGAGGATGCACGTTGCTGTGGTGACAGGTTCCCACTTATCACGGATATACCAACACGCCTTTTCGTTTATGGTAGAATATTTTTCTACTGTCAAAATGGAGGAAGCCAGTTTCTCTGAAATGTTGGTACCTATACAACAAACAGTACGCCATAACATTCTATAGAAGCCCATAAGACGGATGTCGTTTGATGTCTTTTACATCGTGAATCCAAAATCCGCAGAACGCAGTATGCTCAATTCATTTGCAAGAGTCCATGAAAATACAGGACTCAGGATTCAGGATACCGGACTGTAAATCCATGCCTATGCTTTTTATTCTGTGTGGGTATGAAACTTTGTCCCCTTTCCTGTGTAAAATGCATACGAATATATTTAGGATATTTAACAACTTAATGGAATGGTTAGGAGAATATTTGGGCCTAACAGAGATGAAACATGGTAATTTATATTCTTCGGTAAATAAGATTAGAGTGATAAAATACAGGGCGATGAAAAGGATGGGACATATACGACGCATTATGGACAGAAGTATATCACAGTCAAAATGGGTAGAACGTAAGAGACCGCGTGACAGACCTAGGCGTGAATGGAAGGTAATATTAAGATAAGGTTATTTGGAGAAATAAGGTGTTTTCGCGTAGAAGTGCTTGAAGTGGCATAGTACAAGTACCAATGTTTTAATTCTTATGGCTAGAATTTCGGTTTCCATGACAGCGGATACTATTTTTTATAGGCTGAGCGACTGTCAGTTTCCCAAGGAAGATCCTGTCAGTTTCCCAAGGAAGATGCTTTCAGTTTCCCAAGGAAGATCCTGCACAGCGAGCTCACAGGTTTTAATAAACTGGATGCTTTGAGTGTAGTACATACGTGGCTAGAATTAGTGGAATAAAAAGGTTCCTCTATGATGCTTCGTTAATGTCATTATTGGTTTTGAGGTTTTGGGGATTTGAAACTTTTGTGGCTTGTGTAGAGCGGACAGCTGTGAGGTTTCATATTGAATTAGCCGACTAAACCTGAACCTTTCTGAACTACAAAATTTATTATTAACATCTGTGCGAAGATTCATATTTATGGTACTTAAGTTACGTTGTTTCGACTTGTGAATAACTTGGAAGAGTGTTAGAAAGGTGAGAGGATAATATTAAAGTGCCTCTTCGGCGATGGGTTTTGAGGATATGAATTGGATTGATCTAAATTAGATTAAAACCTCATTTTTACCGTTGCTTAGTTAAGCACCACATAACTTTGCTTATTCAAAGCTGTTCCTGAACATGAAGAGCTGTGATTAAGAAAATGTTGTGTGCTAATTAAAATAACGTCACAGCTTTTTTTCTAAACCTACATATTTAACCCTTTAAAGACGAAACGTAAACTGTTTTAAATAGACTCAGTTCGTACCGCGCAGTAAACACGTTTCATCTGGATTATAAAAATCAATCAGTTTATGTTATATAGGGCAAATTCGCTGTTTGTTCTGAGATAAATATAAAACACATAAATACATTGCGGGCAGAATGTACAATTCTTGAAAGTTAAACCTGTTGGTGTATCAGGTATCCCAGTAGGCCTTAAAAGTTTAACTTATCAATATAATAGAGAAAACAGTCCAACACAATCGTTTTGATATTATAAAATAATGAATTTTGTTTTTATAAAAGTGATACATATTTCGACCTGAGAAGTATAGTACTTTTATAAAAATAAAATTTATCGGTTTTATAATAAAGTCACTGCTTTCGACTGTATTCTTTGCTCTTCTGATAATGTATGAGACACAACGTGTTGTCTTCAGCTAAGACGACATATTTAACTTGAATTTTAAATGTCTCTAATCAATCATTTAAGATAACAGTGTAAAACGTAATGTGACGTTAGAATCTAGGATATATGTGCCTGCGTTTGTGTGGAATCGTATTCTTTTAAGATTACAAATATGGCGAAGTTTGGAATTCGTGATATTTTGTTTGCATTCATTTATAATTATACTTTCTAATGACAGTGACAGAGCAAGCATGTAATATAAGTGTGGCCTAGACGTTCGTACAAGCCGGGTTCTGATTCATGTTGCATGTGCGTAATATACACCGTATAGCGTATGAGTTGAATATTGTGTTAGGCTTCCTCCAGTAACAAGCATTTGTAGCTACGGATACATAGGCAAGGTGGTAGTCGTGTGTTGTTATGTAGCAGTCGAGAGGCAGTTCTGCTGTTGTGCTCTAGCCTCGACCTGCCGCAACAAGAAGTCACCTGCAGGTGGTTAGAGCCGTTTATTCTGTCAAGCTCTGTTTTAGGAAGAATTCATTCAAGTTCACAGCGTCATTGGGGCCGCGGTGGCTGAGTTGGTTGAGGCACTGCACTACAAATCGGAAGGTCGCGGGTTCGATTCCACATGGTGTCATTGGAATTTTTCATTGGCATAATCCTTTCGGTCACACTGGCCCTGGGATCGACTCAGCCTCTAACAGAAATGAGTACCAGGAGTATTTCCTGGGGGGTAAACGCGGCCGGTGCGTATGGGTGACAACCTTACCACCTTCAAGTGCCGACTGTCTAGAAATCTGGGAGCCTCAACCTCCTGGAACCCTAAGGGCCTGTCCAGGCCTGTAATGGGATTGCTTTTTTTTTGGCACAGCGTCAATATTCATTGGAATCGTGATTTCATTTATTCGTCAAGAACTGTAATGCGTAAGGGTGAATTACTGGAGCGGTTATTAGTGGACATCATAGCTGGAAATGGAACTGTCGGATCACGTTAAAATTTCAGCGAGGTTTATTCTGGTATTTGTGTGTCAATGTAATGGATTAACGTGTGTCTGATTACGATGTATAAACCGAGAAGTCGTAATAACGTGATGACTGTGGAGGCTACTGGCAGGACATCCAAAGAATGGTGGTTCAATTACCAGCAGGTGTAAGATATTTATTTCTTGTCCAAAAACCTCCAGACCAGCTTTGGAACCGACTTCGTCTCCTATTTAATGGATGTCGAGTGCCTTTTTTACGGAGATAAAGCAGCCGGGACATGAACCTGACCACTCCGCCTAGTGCCAACATTAAGAATAAGTGGAGGTATACCGCCAATCCCCATATATCTTTGTGGCACGCACAGGCTCAACGTTGCGTTGCCTGAACTGGATAATAAGCATTTGATACTGGACGGTAGGAATCGGTTGAACTGGGTTCTGTGGCAGCATGTGGTACGCACCGCAGCAGATGGTCCTCTGAAGAGCAGGGGGAGATAAGGTTGTTGCATCAGGCGCTACACTGAACGTCCATTAGGAGTAGATAGCAGCGGCACAGGAGAGTTGACTGAGGAGCCTTATTTGTATGCAAATGTAACACTTAGCAACATGACACGAAAACCCTGTCATATACCTCAGTTATTCTTCGTATGTCTTCATCTGTTTAACGATGCAAACTGAACTCAGTGCCCCAATAGCTGAGGCGCGTTCTGGTATACGCGACCAGGTTTTGGTTTGTGCCAGGTACAGAGAGTTTCTCTTCTCCACTGCGTGAAGACCGGTTGTGACGCCTTATAAACCTCCAATTCAGTGGATTCACGGGGCGTTTCTTCTAAAGGATCAGTCTGTACATCACGTTCAAAAGATAACCAAAGAACTTGTGGAGAACACTCAAAATATTGTGAAATTGACTCCGTGGTCATGCCACAGTGTAATGTAGCCACGGGTGCTGCGGCAGACTTCTTGAGCAGGGCCCTCATTACTGACGTTTCCTTAATTACTTCATTTAACTTCAGTTTGTTGATGTGGGTTTCAACTTCAGTCCATTATTGTATCATTCTTATTACATAATAAGGGACGTCACGATTTTTGCTCCCCACCAAATATTATTCGGGTGATCAATTCAACATGCATGTGATGGGCGGGGCATGTGGCACTCATTGGGGTGTGGTGCATAATGGCTGTCATGAGGGAAGCTGACAGAAATAGACTCCCTGGAAGACCTCTGCGTAGGTGGAAGGATAATAGTAAAATAGGCCTTTAAGAATGAGGATGGAAGGGCGTGGACTGGATTAGTGTGGCTCAGGATAGGAACAAGTGGCGGGCTGGTATAGGCACGGTAAAGGATCTTCGGGTTACCAAGAATGCTGGGAATTTCTTGACTAGGCGTGGAAATGTAGCTTCTGAAGGGGGACTCTGCAACATGGAGGTAAGCAAGCGAGGTAGGTAGGTAGGTAGGTAGGTAGGTAAGCAGGTAAGTGTTCAGGTAGAGAGGTAAGTGAGCAGTTAGAAAGGGAGGCAGGTAATTATGCTAGCCGGTAGGTAGGTAGGTAGGTAGGTAGGTAGGTAGGTAGGTAGGTAGGTAATGATATTCTCATTCCTTCTCTGAAGTTTTTGCTACTGCATATAGTGATGCTGGCAAGGAAGACAACCATACCCCGAGTGAAGAACTGAAAAGTCTCTTTTTCCTTTTGCATAACATATATTATCATTGTGTTGGCTGTTACTCTAGAATTAAGCGTTTTTGAATGTCAGTCTCCCAATCCCCCCTCTTTTCTTCTATTGTTTTGTATATTTTAAATGGTATTTTTCTATAGTTCATTAATCCCATGGCCTGTTACATATGGACTTAAACACAATCACAAAATCAACGGCTTTTGCTGAGAATTTCTTCTGTTGTTTTTCAGTTGGGTGGAGCAAACTGTTAACAATAAACCGATCGTTAGTTTTTAATGAGTGGATTGTCATGATCAGGATCTGTGTCATCAGTGGAGACATCTGTGTTTCATTGCCGATTACAACGAAACAGCAGACATTCTGTATAAACATTTGACTGTACTACAAACCACAAGCAATTGTATATTGTTTTCACAGTTAAATCTGGAAATTTAACAAGGTGTAGGACAGGAATGGCGCTAACGAACCCACGTTTTCATGATGTACAGCTGTGTCGCCGTCTTCTGTTTTGATTGTAATCTGTGAGTAGAATTAAGATAATTCTGGTAGTGTTTTCTGTGACAGACATTCATCAGGATATCCTTGTGTGTTATCTTGTTTGCTTTAAGAACTGTGATGATTAACGGCTTATGTTTCTTACTCTGAAGGAGGGACATAAGATAAAAGTACTTGGAAACAAAAGACAAAGGAAAGTTATAGATCGAAACATAAGCGTGGAGTTAAGAATGCCTCATAACAACAACCTTCTGTAGAAAGACTTGGCTAATAGACCTAGCATAGGCGCAGTGAAATAAAGCACACACGTGCACACGTGTATGTATTGCTTCGTATAAGGAACCTGGGATACCTGTATCGAAATTAGTGAAACGTGCAAAATATGAAATTTGTTATCAGTTCGTAGTAACCCTTAGTGGATTTAAGAATTAAAGGCATCACTGGAGAAATACTGACTGCATTTATGTGAAATACAAAAATGATTGTGCAAATGTTATTTAATGAGCAGGATTACATATTGAATGTGATTTTCTGCCTAGTCAGTTATTAGTGCTGTTATGGCAGAACCAGTGTTTCAAGTGCGATACGTAAATAAATTTAGGTCTTTTGAAATTACATCGTGTTTTCATGTTATGCGGACTTCAGTATGGGAATTTCCTAGAAACGTTATACTTGCAGACGTAGGGTAATCTGGGAGAATATGAAAGCCAGTATTACTGACTGCACTGTAAAACATATGAGTGTAGCCAGGTGGCTGCCTTGTGTAGGCAACAGTATGTGTTCAGAATTCAGAGGATTTAACATAATGCCCAATGGCGGGGTTTTATGAAGACGAACAATTTTGAGGTACCTTAAATCCTGGGAATTTCTTGAGTAACTCTGAACACAATGACATGGAGGCGTTTAAGCGGATAGAAATAAGGCTCCATGCATTCCTAGCCATGGCACTCGTTAGAGGCGCGTGTTCAGTCTGCTGTACCTGTAGGGTAGGAATGCTGATGGAAGGAAAATTCCGGCCAAGAATCGAACACCTTCAGAATGGAGCTATTCATTGTGCTCGGTGAATACGATGTATTGTCTTTTAAACACACCTAATTATATTAAAACCTTATGTATATATGGTTGTATAATAAAAACCACATGTTTTGGCTTTGATAAAGCCCTTAGCAAGTCAGTACTGCATGTAAGTTGATATTAAAGTACAGTCGAGCCCGGTTAAAACGACATCGGTTTGTACGACACCTCGTATATAGTGTCATATATTCTGTGGTACCAGTTAATTCCTCACTCTTAACCATAACACAATGCTTCTCGGTTACAAAAACAGCCGTTTATAACGACACACAATATTCAGTCGCTTTCATGACGTTATAACCGAGTTTGACTGTATTAATCACGTAATTTATTTCAACTTCAGCACGACACTATTAAAATCAGAACTGACTGGGGCTTTGCTTTACGTTATATTCACTGCATGTCAGAATTACACCAGTAAGGTAGCTGTAAAACTATGTGTAGTCTCTTCTTTGATATTCGTAAAATCATTAAAAGGTCATTATTAAGCAGTGCAGAAATAAAAGCGAATCGCTTTACTGACGGAGCTATCCGATTTTCCTGCAGTACAATCGAACTCGGTTGTAACGTCATGAAAGGGACTGAATGTTTTGTCGTTATAATCGAGTGTTGTTATAACGGAGGAGTATAATGTTATGGTTAACAGTGAGAAATTAATTGGTACCACAGAATATTTGACGTTATAGACGAGGTGTCGCATAAATCGATGTCCTTGTAACCGGGTTCAACTGTATCTTTAGGAAAGTAAAATGTACATTATATTGGACGTATATTACCCACCACTATTCTGAAACGATGTCACGATAGAGGACACTTGAGGATTCTAGTTATGAAGCCATGACTTTTGCGTCTTTGATTCTTCCGTTTATAGCTGTCACTTTCATGAAGAAAATTTAATGTTGTGTTCGTGGGACAGGAGGGACACAAACGAAGAAATCGAACGTGTTTTCACGTTGGCAGATGGGGAGTGGCGGGAGGGGAGGGTGCTAGATCGATACGTGAAATTCCCTTATCGTCTTCTGAAGTGCCTATTATAAATCTGTTGGTCTCAATTCAGCTCGCGAGAAACTCAGTTATATGTTACATAAACCATTCTGTAATGCTTCTGCAGCTTATGATGCAACATAACTTACAGAGGTACATCTCGTGTAGCCTATTTGCAGGCGTTCCTCATCTGCGTCTTAAATATTCAGGGGAAGGGTGTCTTTCTTTGTATGCGTGTGTGCCTGCGCGTGTGTACATATAAACATACACACAAATAGGTATTGCGTGTCTGTACACACACACACACACACACACACACACACACTCTCTCTCTCTCTCTCTCTCTCTCTCTTCTGTGTCACTTTTCTGCCACTTCCTCTCGCGGACCTAACGTAGAATACCGGAAGGTGTTGTGAAATTCACTTGTTAAAGCGATAAGGGCTGCGGCACAGTTTGTGAATGCGGTTCAAATAGTAGTTCCAATCCTCTTCCTGATTACACGAATAAGTTTTAATTCCTTGTTTCAGCGTTAATCCTTCTTTCATGTTTTAGTTAATCTGTGCTGTGATGCTGAAAAGGCAAACAACCATATCCCGCGGTAACAGAGGGTGCTTCTGATTGTAATAATATAACGTTGTCTTTTCCCAAACATAATGGAATACTGCATATTGGGTTCCACACGTAAAACACCGTGTGTGGAGTGTCACATGGTACGTACAGGAACTCAGTGGGTGAAGTAGACAGTGCTTACGTATGGCGCTACTGGCCAGGGCGACCCAGGAGCTCCTGTCTTCTGGTCTTCCGAACCTTAGTTATACACGTCTGGTAGAACTCTTCGTAGGAGGGTCTGGCCAGCCTCAAGTCTGCATGGGGTAACACAAACAAATAAATAACGTAGACATATAAGACGTCTATGAAAAAAATGGAATTCGAACCTGAATCCCTGTATTTGAGCGGTAGAAGATCAGCACGTGTCTCAGAGGGTACGCGGCGATTGTGGTTGGTGTATTATTTTATCATCCGTGTGATAATGATGGTGATGATAACTAACAACAAAATTAAACCAATTCTTCTATCAGAGTTGTGTTTGAGAAGTTTATAGTCGCTTGGCAAGACATTTCTACGGTACTTGAAATTTCATTAAAATGTTTACAAAAGGCCGACAGTGTTCTCTGTTCCGAGCCAGTTGAATCCATTCCAGCCCACATTGTTACAACTTACTTTTCTACACTCGCATTTTGATATTCTTTTTCTGTCGGTGACACTATCTCGTAATTTGCGTTATCCCTTGAAGATTTTTTACCTTCTCTCACATAACGCATTGTGGTTGAAAGTTGCTGATGTTTCGAAGAATTTACTGTCCCCATCTTCAAGGCAGAGCAGTCACTCTGTCACATGTGATGGAGGCAATGGGTTCCTCCAAAATGTCGGCTTTACTTCTCAGAGAAGACTGCAATATTCATAGTCGCCTGGATTATAGTATCAAATATCACTTGTAGACGCATCTGATCTTTCCCATGCGTGCTACACTGTAATAACGTGCGCTGAAATGTGCGAAGATTGCAAGTCTAATCTGTTCCCCTGCTCATGTGTAATTTGACCAAATTATACATAGTACTGACCAACCGTTGTGCTTCCTGGTAGAGGAAACAGTTTCCCTGTTTGCTGTGGGTTGCCTGTGACGAATTGGCGCACAGGACATTGAGCCAATTACTACTTCAAAGCTGTCCTGGCGTCGTCCATTTCTTGTGCTCGCAATGAAATTGCGGTTTAAACTAGGAACAGAAAGAGCCACAAAAAAATTCACTTTTCTACGACATCTTCAATGTGAAAGGTTTGTTGCTGTGAGGAATGTAAGGGTTTCTGATACAACAGAGCCTGCGGGTGGGGCAAGTTGAAGTCTTCCCTTTGATGTCGTCCAGTAGAACATGAAAACTAAAGAGAACGAGTGGAAAAAGACATTCCAGATCGTCCAAAGGAAGGATAGACCTTTCATCACTTTGATGAGATTTGGTGTTTTTCTTTCTTTCTCAATCAAGATGTCACTTATCTCTTAACCGTTTGTATGTCTTGGAGGACAAGGCTAAGGTTAAACTAAACCTGTATAAGCAAAGAAACAAATTTCTAAACATTGTGCGTTAGAGATGCCGTAATACAAGATGGGCACAGGAAATCCGAGGGATCATAAAAGGGTGTAAGAAAGTTCAAACACAGACGATTCCCTTTGTAACGTTTTGTCTTAAAACGGCATTTTATTAATAACGAATTCTTTGGTCGTGTATTCCTAAGAAATTATTTATTTATGAACTGAATCCATGGTGGTAGAACGAGGTCATTCTCATCTCCCACTGTATAAATGTTGGCCACAAAGTATTTTCCATCATATAGGCCTAACAGTTCAGAAACGACAAAGACAAACCAGAACGTGTACGCATACTCTAATATTCTGGGGCGTTCGCTCTTGGTATTTCTTATAGATTTTCATTTCGTGAATTCTGACTTTTGTGTTCTCTTGCAGACAGCGCAAAAGAGGCGAGGCGGACTGTTAACCCCTAACATAACTGCGTAAAAATAAATTCTGTTTAATTATCTAGATAACAGTAGAACTAATCTGAATAGCAGTAAGAAAACGCGTGTTTAGCGTAACGTATTTGCTTAATTTTTGCTACGACATTTATTCGACACCATTTTTATTGCGATAAAATTCAGCGACTTATGCACCAGATGCGTCATGATCTGCACTTATTTTACCTTTTATTTTTGTCGGATTTAACCCAAGTCGCATCTCAGTAAAGTCTTGCAGTATCAGACGATGAAACAATTTGTGCAGCAGTTAGCGAGTTTATCCATGTGGACAAACATGGAAAAACAAATAGATGTATTTTTGCAAAAAAAAAATCAAGCACATTTTACGTATCCCGATTTGAGAGTGTGCGCGCTTTTAAATATTCAGTGACTCTGGGGTTTAAATCCGAACTACTGTCCAGGACGGAGGGGTCTTAAATTTATTGTACACCTTCCCTTAAATGCATTCACTTCACGTACCTGTCGGTATAGCGAAATTTACCGGCTCTGGGGCCCACCCAATCTCCTTTACTGTGGGCACTGGAGTTCTTTCCCGGGGATAAAGCTGCCGGGGCGTGAAGTTAACCATTCACCTCCATCTAGTGCCGAGGTTAAGAATGAGTGGGGCTATACGTCTGTTCCCCCTGTATACCCCCATGGCGTGGAAAGGAAAGACTTTATTTTTGCGTATATTGCCATGCATCGAGGCTGGCGGAATGTGAAGAATTACACTTTCTTTGAGTGTACAAAGGCCAGCAGCGTGTAAAAAATTAAAAGTCCGTACAGTGCACCGAGGCGGGTAGGGTTAAACGGCGGGTCCACTGGCATCGGCCGTTCTATATGGAACGGCTACAATAGCTAACTGATGTGCTGGACACTGCATAGACGGCCGAAGGAATTACGTCCCGCGTGTTCTTGGCTGAAAGGCAGCGGTTTTAACATTTTGTTTGCTATTGACACTTTAAAAATCATAAGCATTGGCCGTGAGTTTAAATGTGAAAGTGTGTGGAGAGCAAGAGACGTTGCAGCTTGTCGTTTTTGATTGCACAACCAGAAGTGTACCAAGAAAAATAGAAAAAATGTTACGCGGTAATGCTGTCGTCTAGTGGAACCTGCTGTAGCTCAGATCAGTAGGACACACACAGTCTCGCAGATGTCATGTAGACGGTGGCGAGAGGCAGCAGAGTGATAATTCTCTTATCACTCATAAGAGCTGTCACATACCGGAGCACCGTAAGAAGTTTAGACTGTCCAACTTCTGGTGACCGGAGCATTTTAGCTAACGTAACAAAGCTGAACAACAGCGGCTTTTTTTGTGGTTCTAGAAGGTTTATCATTCGTGTTTCATTCTTTGACTTCACCGTTTGAACGAAATATTTGTCATGCTTTGGAACATAAAGTATTTTACGCTCTTTCACGCTTCGAGAGTAGTTGAAGAAAGATATTGTAATAAACCTCTAAACACATTTTTGAAAGTTGTCCGTCCCGTGTATTTTTTACTTCAACGTATTGAATTTATTGTACCAACTAAATGCACATTATGAGTTACATAGTACCGAAACATGTTGCAGCTACATGTTTAACATTCGTATGTAACTAATAATGTGCATTTATTTGGTACAATAAATTAAATACATTGCTATAAACGGATATCATCACGTGTCTG
Organism: Coptotermes formosanus; assembly: GCA_013340265.1. NCBI lineage: Eukaryota > Metazoa > Arthropoda > Insecta > Blattodea > Rhinotermitidae > Coptotermes > Coptotermes formosanus. The sequence goes on along the minus strand of BLKM01000265.1, from coordinate 1,707,083 downwards.
AACTCCCAGTAGTTGAGGTTTTCTCACGCTTGTAGGTGAGATGGACTTCAATTTCAGTGTAATAACCCCATAAAAGTACATTAGTTTCAGAACACACTGTAGTTAGGGCTCCCTCTGTGCTCAAAGTGAGATGGACTGGGATTTGGCTGTATGCAACTTGTGGAAATATACCACATTTGGGAACACCCGGCATTTTAGGCTTCCTCGCTTTTCAAGGGAAGATGGAAGAGGATTTAATATACATTTGGATGATCACAGAGAACGTTTCCGTAATGGACCCAATTTCCATAATAGTCTTAGACATCTTTTCTTTTATCATTCGGGGATACCATCTTTAAGGGGCGGGCAGTGTCGTAAAGTGCTTTGTGGTTGCTTATGAAACATGTATGTGCATTATTTGTTCAGGTTTGGAGTCAAAGGTCTTCTCACTGCGCCCTCTCTTAGCTTGGACCCTTGTTTTATACCTGTCCGTGATGTCGCCCAAGGGTTTTTATCGTATTGACGGTGTTCGCATTGTTAGAGGTCCCGGGTCGAAACCTCGGGGGAACAGGAAGAAAGAAAGAAAGAAAGAAAGAAAGAAAGAAAGAAAGAAAGGAAGAAAGAAATACACAAAAAACAAACAAACAAAGAGACAAGAGTACAGGGGAAATGAATACCAAAAGCTGATTCTCCTGGTGGAACGCAGCCGGCGCGTGAAACCGACAATTTCCGTCTACTGTGATTGACTTCTAGGCGTGGGCGCTTTCCTCCACAGGCTCTAACTCCTCCTTAGCCTGATAGTAGGGTTTAAGAAAATGTGGTGGTCGTGCTTAAAGTTCGGTGGTTTTGAATTTAACGTTATGCATCCCGTATGAAAGAAGTACGTATTTACCGTCTCAACAGCTTTATTACTCGGGCTAGTCCGACGCTGATCCCGGTGGCCGCTCTGTCTAAGGCGTGGGTCTGTAGCCGCTTGCTTGCTAGGATTGGGGGTTCGAATCCCACCGGGGGCATATATATCTGTCTGTTGTGAGTTTTGTTTGTTGTCACGTAGAGTTCTCTGCGTCACGCTGATCACTCGTCCAGAGGAGACCTACCGATTGTGGTGTGTCTGAGTGTGATCGTCAAGCCTCAATCATAAGGAGGCCCTGGCCCACTCGGGGCTGTTTTGCCATAAAAAAACGCAGTCCGACAGCTGATATTGTGCCAGTAAATCTGTGGACACGCTAATTAAGTCCTTCGTCAGTCAAGTGGTTAATCGTCGGGGTCTCATCGCGGTTCCCCGTGTTCGCCCGCAGGGCAGTCCCTGTGCTTCAAATCTACAGGGCTCCTGACGTTGGTGTATGACTCACTGACGTAACCTTCTTTCTTGGACTTCGCACACCGTCTAATTTTTAATGAAACACGACGTTTCAAAAGCCGCATGCGCTTTCGTTGTCAGTCAAGGGAAGTACCTAATCTGGTGGACACCTTAGGTAGAGCTATTCTGTCACTGCACCCAGTGACTGAGAATAGTTCTATCTAAGGTGTCCACCAGATTAGGTGCTTCACTTACCTGAAGACAGAAGCAGAACTGGCTTCTGAAACGTCGTGCTTAATTAAAAATTAGACGATGGACAAAGTCCAAAAAAGAGAAGATTATATCAGTGAGGCCATGTGCTATTTACGATGAAAAAATTGGCAGTGGGTAGTATTTTTTTTACGAGTATTCAGTTTCTCCCCGTCAAGTAGTGTACCAGGATTGATCCATATTCATCTACGATCAGGGGAATGGATAATGGGACCATTAGAGGCCGCATGCCTGCAGTGGTGTATCACCCCCCCACAAGTGAATGAAACAAGAACAGTAAAAGTGGACACTGCACACTTAACTTGCGCGTTTACTTTGAAACGATCTGTGGTGGTAAATTTCCTAACTGAACTGAATAATGACGACTGTGAGGGTGTGACGAAACCTTCTCGTTAAGACAAATATGTAACGAAGTAGATTCGAGTTTATGGAAAAACACGTGTAGGTTGTCATGTAAAGCGGTCTTTAAATTTGTACGACTGGAATTAAGATTCGAACGGTTCGATAACTTTTCTTCGCGTCTGCCAGTATAAAACTTAGTAAAATCTCGTTAGGCGGCTCTCATTTTTACTCACGTGCAGATAGAATGATGCTAGCTATTGCAGTTACACCTCTGCAAAGATTCGCCCGCGCTAAAAAAAATGGGAAGTTTACGTCTACCTTAAATGAAACGTAGTGATCTGATAATGGAAACTGTGAGAAATAGAAGGTGTGTTGCTGATTCCATTAAAATCTTGTGTTGCCGCTTGTGTTTGTAGGATAAAAGTACTGGAGTGCGTTTACAGCAGGATTGGAGCGCGGGCCGTCTCTCGTGATGGGGCTTATCGCGCCAAGTCTCGGCGAAGACACTTGTTCTGTCACCCGTTATGACAGGTCATTAATGCCGGGCACCCTCCCTGGAGAGGGGGCGGATCACCCCAGTGTGACTGACACCAGTGTTATCATCGGGTATATCCCGCCACTTGCAGTGTCAGCTAATAAGTCTCCAGGATAGTACAGGGTGCTCGTATATTCGTACATTGTGTATTTCAAAATAAACGTTTTGTTCAATCATTGTGGGTAGCTAAAGACCGAGTTCAAGTGGCAAAGCTTCTGACTTGTTTGGGTCGTACCCAGTTCGAATCTCAGTTGGGACACCGATTATACAGAAGTTTTCCCTGGTTTTCATCAGTGCCTTCAAACATATCAGATTTTTACATCAATTTAAACACGATGCTTCCTTCCACAGCCTTTCCAATTCATTCACTAATTACTCTACCTTTCGGCGTGTCTGGGCTACTGACGACGTTGTTAAATAACCTAACGCCGTGTCCTTCGTGAAGAGCTAATACCTCCTCAGATAGTCAAGAACTTCCCGTGTTTTATGGAACTGAAGATTTATTACCGTGGTCACAACAGCCCGGCACTTGTCCCTATCCTGAGCCCGATAAATCCAGTCGACGCCGTCCCAGATGATTTCCTGAAGAAGAAATTTTAATGTTTTCTCTCCCTCTACACCTAAATCTTCCAAGAGGTCTCTTTCTCACACGTTCCCTCACCAAAACCATGTGTGCACCTCCTTCCGCCGTACTTACCACATGCCCCGCCCATCTCCACCACGAGTAAGCAAATAAATAAGTAAAACTACAAAGGGATCGACTAGAGACTTTGATGACTCAGGTTTGGATCTGTTTAAGGGGTTTCTAGAGCTAGTCGCTTGCTGTGTCAGCCAGAATGTCACGAGGGCTGACGTTGATTTTGTGTGCTGAATAAATTAGTCTAGAGAGACGCCAGGAACTGGTCACCCGACGTTCGAATGCAGCCGCTTTTGTAACAACTTGTGCATTTACTGGAAGTTACAGGCTGCTGAAATCATGTGTATAAAAACGTCTTTAATTTAATGAGCAGAAAATGCGTCAGCTAAGTGACGGCTTGGGGATTATATAAACGCTGGAAATTTTCTGACGAGGTGTGTAACTACTAGCTATTATTTTGTACGGTGGAATTATTATTTCTTACACGTAACAAGACATGTCATGTCAGTTTTGTGGACGAAAAGATGACACAAAGAAAAGATGTTCGGAACTTCTCTCTCTCTTTTTTTTTTTTTTCAAAAATTTTATACACTAATTTACGATTTCTTGCGGAACCCTTTTTGAGAAACTGTTCTAGACTTTACGACATCACAGCCCCAAAAATTCAGAGTGTTAATCTTCATCGCTGCCAAAACGTCAGATTTCACATCATCGCTTATGATCTGGCTAACTTGGCAATAGGAGCTTGAGTCCTTAATTTCTTGAAATATATTCGCGTGCATTTTACATTTTCTGTGCGTGGATAATGTTTCTCAGTGTAGCCTACGTGGTGAAATTTCTTCAGTTATTTCCTATAACTCCCTTACTGTTTGAAGCACGAATTTCACGCAACATGTATTTAAAAGTGGCGTTCCAAACTTTATAATTTTTACTCTTCACGTAGCACCAAACGAAGGAGGGATGATGGGCTGGATACATAGCATGTATGTAGCTGGTGAGATTGCGCTCAGAATTTTAGTTGGACAATCAGGAGACCAAGCATACGAGTTATAATAATATTAAAATGGATCTTAACACATTGACAATGAGGGACTGGGCATATCAAGAACGATACAAGCTTTCGTGTTATCGGGGCTGTTAATATTAAGATTATGATCATCTCGTGTGACGCCGTATTGTCGTGTAGATAGGTACGAACGTTTCGTAGGAACCAGGTGCCGATACCATGTGATTTATAGACTGACGGTGGAGGCATGAGGCTACTGCGAATGTTTGGCACGTATCATGTCACACCAGACGTCGCCTCGTCACTGAATTCCGTAATCCAAACTTCAAGAAAGGCTTTGCTCTGCGGAGTCGGTTCGTAGAGACGCTATTAACAGAAGCTGAGTCACGTGTTTAAAGATAGGTACGGGTGTCTGTCTGACTCTTTCCCTTTGATACGAAATACGTCTGGAATGTTCGCTCTTTATAGGCAATAAAAATATAACCATTTGTCTTGTAAGAAGGCCTCTCTAATTGGTGGAAGCTCCAAACTTGGCATCTGCAGACAATTTCGAAATTATAATGACCGAGTTTTTCAGTGTGTCTGTCTGTTAACGATGTTTTGCCCCGACTTGTTGACTGTAAGAAGTGCACTGGGACAGGAAGTGTTCTGCTTTGGCCACAGTGTGCTGTGTTCGATAGGGAGATGATGTGTTTGTGAAGGACTGCGTCAGTACTGGTGTAGCACGTGGCTTTGTAACTACTGACCGTAAGGAATGTATTGTGGCGACAGTTGTTTCATAATGATTCCCTGTTCCTTCCACTTTGCATCCTTTCTCCCTCTTCATTCGTTAATTCTTTCATCTTTTTTGTCCCCCTATATTTTTGTCCTCGTCTGTTTCTGTGTTTATATCTCCCTTCCTCTGCCTTCTGCCCTCTTTTTCCTTACTGCCAGTCTTTATTTGTTACTTTGTACTTCCCTTTGTTTCTTTCTTGCTCTTCCTTTCTACTTTTCTTCCTACCTTCACACGCATTTCTTATTTCTGCTTCCGCGCTTTCCATTCTTTCTCTTGCTACCTCTTCATGTATGTCTCCGTAATATTCCTTGTTAAATCCTCTATATTCTTCGTCGCTTTCTTTGTAACGTTGTTTCTTCTCTTTCTGTTTCCACCGGATGGTGATGCTTTGGCCTTCTCGTCAATTCACGCGAGGTAATAATTTAGCGTACTGAAGAGCATGTTTGTGACCATTCTTCGAATGAACAGTTGTGTTGCGTGCAACCGAATGGAGAAGGCAGAAGGGCGTGCTCGCATCTTGCCTTGTTCATCCTTGTATGTGCGCAACAAAGTGACTTTGATCATCTTAAGTCACATGGAACTGCAGGCATCATCGGCACTGTTTTATTTAAAAAATATCGAGACTTCGTGGGATGAGGCTCCCTGTGAATCATGTTCACTGCTGGCTGATCGTTGTGTTCCTAGAGGCTCCGATTGGGCTACAGAATCTGGTTCCCGTTGCTGGGTTCTGACTTATGTCCCTCCTAGCAGTTTGCCTGCAAAATCGAGCTGTATCATCACTCTAACAATTTCATTGTCGCCTGGACACAGTCCTTTATCCCTGAAGAAGGAGGCACTTTATGGTTCCGAAACTTCGGCATCCACCTCTAACGCTGCGCAGTGTTGCGGCTCAAAAGAACGCAGTCTGTTTATTATTGAATCTTTTTAGGTGTTGGTTCATCGTATATAAGTGCTGAGGAAATAGGCGTATAAGTCTGCTTCGTTTGCCGGAAATTCCCAACTTAAACCTTAAGAACCCTGATGATTTGTTTGGCAACTTTCGAGTTACATGTAGTGCTACTTGTACAAGTGACAGTCTTTTTGTTTGTAAAGTTGGACGTTCCGAGTTTGAGATCGAACCATTCACTCAGCTTAAAAAAAAAAAGCCGGTAAGAATTTCCTGGTTCCGAAGTTGCTTCAAAGTTTCATGTAGTTCGTATGCAATACCGCTTGGAACGTACACGTATTTGATCCCGTCAAACGGACATGAACCTAACCGAGGATAAATGATGGGATCCAAGGAAATGTACGTTATATGCACACAGTGTCAGCGGGTACCAATGAAATGTGCGTGTAGTGTACATACCGACAATACCAGTTGGTGTCCGTAAAATGAATGTTTCGTGCCGACAGCGTCAGTCGTTGCCAATGAAATGTGCAGTACATCCCGACAGTATTAGTAGTTGCCAATGAAATGTACGCTACGGTGCGTACCAACAGTCTAGATGGTGCCGTGTAATGTACAGTATATACCGACAGTGTCATTCGGTGTGGGTTAAATATACTGTATACACCCGACAGTGTCAGTCGGTGCCAGTTAAATTTATAGTATATACCAACAGTGTCAGTCGGTGCGAGTTAAATGGTACAGTATATACCGATAATGTCATTCGGTGTGGGTTTAATATACTCTATACAACCGACAGTCCAGTCGGTGCCAGTTAAGTTTAAAATAAATACCGACAGTCCAGTTGGTGCCAGTTAAATTTACAGTAAATACCGACAGTCCAGTCGGTGCCAGTTAAGTTTACAGTAAATATCGACAGTTCAGTCGGTGCCAGTTAAGTTTACAGGAAATACCGACAGTCCAGTCGGTGCCAGTTAAGTGTACAGTAAATACCGACAGTCCAGTCGGTGCCAGTTAAGTATACAGTAAATACCGACAGTCCAGTCGGTGCCAGTTAAGTGTGCAGTAAATACTGACAGTCCAGTCGGTGCCAGTTAAGTGTGCAGTAAATACCGACAGTCCAGTCGGTGCCAGTTAAGTGTACAGTAAATACCGACAGTCCAGTTGGTGCCGGTTAAGTGTACAGTAAATACCGACAGTGTCAGTTGGATTGCTGGCAAGTCAGTAACTAGCAGCAGTGTCAGATATTCTTATTTTGGGGCAAGGATCTGTTTTGCACTGAGTAATATGCTGAACTCTGAATTGTTGATAAGTACAAAGAGGGGTTGGGGTTCAGCGTGCCCTGGCTGACAATGCCCCCCCCCCCCCAGTACAGCACTACTGCCTACTGCCTTTATTTTCAAACGCCTTTTGTCTTAATGTCATTCGAACTTGGCGTTGTACTGCTTGAACCATAAGGGCAGGTGTAATGGCGGGAACAGGGGTGCCACTCAGGGCGCGGTACTTACGCGAACTTAAGAGACCAAAACGCAGATGGCAGGATGATGTTAGAATTGACCTTGAATAATACCTCAGCGTGTGGAATGGACTGAACTGGCTCTAGACAGCCCCAAGTAGCAGAAATTTCTGAACAGTGTAAAGAACTTTGGATTTCGATCCTACTTCACGGAAGTCGTCGTCGTCGTCGTCGTCGTCGTCGTCGTCGTCGTCGTCGTCGTCATCATCATCATCATCATCATCATCATCATCATGAGCTGCGAAGTGTTAGGCGTAGTGCCTGTTCTTTATCCCTCAAGGTGAAGCTGGTCCTTCCATCTTTTCGTCGGGCGTCCTGTGCTTCTTTTCCCCTTTGGCGTATATTTCAGTGCCCGTTTGGGTATCGTGTCTGTGCCCATTCTGTCTTTCTGTTATAGCCACTCTCGTTGGTACTGTTTTATTTCGAAAACAATATTGTGCACTCAAATTTCTCCCTGACGGATTGATTTCTTTTCCTGTCTGACTTAGTAATCCCTAATGAATGTAGTAAAAATTTCATTTGTGCTGCTTCCAGTCTTTGTTCGTCTCGTTTCTTCAGTACCCAGCTTCATTACAAAACTTGAAGGCCGCTTTGGGTATAATATTGTGGATGCTCAATTTTGTTTCTTCAGTCATCTGTTTTCTAAATGTCTCTGTATAATGCCATTTATTTTGTTATATGTCTGTAACTTGTCTTCGAAATCACTTCTGTAGTCCAGTATAAGGTATCCTAGGTATTTAAAATCTGACCCAAATTCAATAGGGCTATCATTTATGACAATTTTTACCGTTTGTATTGCTTCCCACATATTGTCATTGATTCGTGGAATTAAAGAGTTAATTAGTGTATAATTTGCAGACTAATAGTAAAAGGTAAAGCAATCCCTGTACAGGCCTGGACAGACCCTTAGGGTTGCAGGAAGTTGAGGCTTCCCGATTTTTAGACAGTCGGTACATGAAGGTGGTACGGTCACCCTACGCACCGGCCGCCTTTACTTCCCCAGGAAATGTTCCTGGTACGTATATCTGTCAGAGGCTAAGTCGAGCCCAGGACCATTGCGACCGAAAGGGTTATGTCAATGAAAAATTCCAGTGACGTCAGTAAACTAATAATTTCTTTTCGTAGTCCTTACTTCTTCTGCCTACTCACAGCAGGTGTCGAGGTTGTTTTTATTTTCACTTGATCACACTCAGACACACACCACAGTCGGTAGGACTCCTCTGGACGAGGGATCGGCCCTTCGCAGAGACCTCTACCTGACAACACAAACACTCACAAGAGACAAACGTCCATGCACCCCGGTCGGATTCGAACCCACGATCCCAGCAAGCGCTCGGCCGCAGACCTACGCCTTAGACCGCGCAGCCACTGGGATCGGCTAAACGTATAGTACAGTGTTTAAATATCGGTGATTCTTATGTAACAGACACGCTTAGAGCTTAGAAGAACATTTTAAAACGGAATATTTCGTTTGTAGCACGTAAAGTGTTACTACCCAATGGTTTGTATGTGATAGACTTCAGGTCTGTGTTAATAACATTGTCATGTATGGTAATTGCGTTGCGCCTTTTCAGCCATTTGTGTTCAACCTCCCTTCTCTTCCGGAGACATGAGGGGGAGATGTCGCTGCTCGCATGTCTTTTGTTAAGAGTTGGAGGCGACTGCAAGCTGGCATCAGGCTCTGTTAATAAATAGGTGCGCGCATATGTAATTATGGGTACTTAGCTTATACGTCATGAAGTACAAATAGGCCTCTCCTTCCCCCCGTGGGGTAGAATAATTATTACCAGCCTTTTCATCATCACACAGGTAACGCATTTTCTGAAAATCGCTCGTACATATGCATGCAATCTGATGCGTGTTATCAGCTGTACACAGAAACAGTGGCTGTTTCAAAATAATTTTTCTTACAAAACAAACTAAAAATATTTCCTGAGGACTTCCAGAATCCTGCTCCATTACAGGTCTGGATAGGCCCTGAGGGTTCCAGGAGGTTGAGGCTCCCAGATTTCAAGACAATCAGCACATTAAGGTGGTAAGGTTATCAGCTCTACGCACCGGCCGCCTTTACCCCGAGGAAATATTTCTCTTAGAGGCTCAGTCGACCCGTAGGGCCGTAGTGCGGCCGGAAGGATTATGTCAATGAAAAATTCCAGTGACACCATCGGGAATCGAAACTGCGACCTTCCGGCTTGTAGCGCAGCGCCTCAACCATCTGCGCCACCGCGTGCCCCCGAAGACTTTCAAAATTCCGTTCAAATTATATTCGATTATTTTTTTAGTGTCTAGTAATTTGTCATCCTCTGGCAATTTTATTTATTGTCAAAATATTTCTGGTAATAGACACATAACAAGCAAAACCCTGAACATGAACGCAAAATATTTATCCGAAACCTTGCCGCCTATTACAATACCATGTGTCATAGCCCAATTTAGATACTTGAGATGGAGACTGTATCTCCGAAACGTTTGTCACAACCTATCAGACTACACGGTGTTGTAACCCAGAGTTAAAACACCAAAATAAAGGTAGTATGTTTTTCCGAAACGTCGATAATCACCTACCGGACTACACTGTGTCTTAAACCAGAAGAGCTCAGTTATAAATCATTAAAGAGTAAAATCAAGAAAGGTAATGGCAGGCTGATTGTGGTGCAGATAGAAAGGAACATGCCTGACAGTAAATTATTTGCTGGAGACAATCCGAAAGGCCATTGGAAATGTGCAGGAGTTTCATCTGCCAGGCTTTGTGTGAAATTTTCTTGTTGCCGTGTTGGTAACCCTCCTGTAATTACCCAGTTATTTGCTGCTGCAGCTTCGGATATATGCTATGCAGTCACACTCAACAATTTGAGTATTACTGGAACCGTGTATGCGTTTTCTTTTACGTTCGTATCTGCCACTTACTAGATGTTCCATCTTCATCTCTCTCTCTCGCTGTTTCTTTTGTACTAATTTCCACTGTTGCCAGTTTCGAGCACCGGTTTTTGAAGTTGCGTGGTTCTTAATTTCATAGTGTGTTTTTGTGATTCTTCAGAAGGGAAATTCGTGAATGAGCAAGTGTGTGTTTTATTACAAGAGTATATTTATTCTTATTAATTCTACAGGCCCAAAACTTCGTTTTAAAAATGCGTTTTTGGCTACTAGTTTCGTCTTGTAAGCGCAATCATCAGGCCATGACAGAAACTATAGGCTGGAAAACTCCATATGTTTTGTAACTACATCTCCTGTTCTACAGTAGTAAATACATTACAAATGTGTATAACAATTTCTGCATATATTACCTAAGTAAAATATTAAAATGAAGTAAATACTAGAATGTTATTGATGTTGCTTGAAAAGGGCAAGTGGAATTAGAGAGGTAATTAAAATGCAAAATTTAAACAAGTAAAATTAAAAAAAAAATTGAGACTTGAAGTCATCCCTAAGGGTGTAAATATTTTTCAGGCAATACTAGTGTACATTACGTGAAACACAGGAGAAACACAGGTTTGTTGCAGCGCGGAGCAACAGTGACACGCTGCAGGTTGTTCGTCTTACGGAAACAATTGAAATAGTGAAATAATTTAAGTATTTGTTGTTTAGTTGATGTCTTTGTTAGCAGATGTTAGTTCTGTTCGCCATTGTGAGAAAAATTCTAATTGCAGAACATATTTCTACCAAAGCCATTGTAATTGTATTTCGCGGTAATCTATTTCCTACATTTGGATGTTAAAATACGTGAGCGTCAAGTTAACGAAGACCCTCATACCGATGCCAGTTACGGATTTACTTTGTGACATCTGTGGAGGTGTGAAAGGGGAGAGATTTGGAGGGAAAATTGACGAATCAATTCAAAAAATTTTCCATATATCGGTTGTGATTTTTCACTCGCCCTGGACAAGCAGACTGATGAGGGCTGTGTATGGGCGTTAGGTGCGGAAGTATGAGAGGGGTGGACAGTGTAGTACGCATATTCTTCACGTAACATAGACTAGGTTTTACACCCGTAATAACAAGACGTGGCGTATGTTTACTATAACCGCTCCAAGCAGTAGGTATGGGTCATTATAACATAGGAACAGCTTGGCTGGCTGGCTGGCTGACTGACTGACTGACTGGCTGGCTGGCTGGCTGACTGACTGACTAAGGAATTAACAAAATTTTTCATACTGTAACTGTAATTATGAATATAAAATTTGGTTGATAGGTTTCCTGTTGTGGTAGGACTCGGTACAACGTATGGCCAGTGAACTATTTGGCATATGTGTCCCTGTACATGCCATGAAAGTATATTTAAGGAGTACAGGTACAGCTCCACTCGTTCTTAACCTCAGTATTAAAATGTTCTGAATGGTCAACTTTAAAACAGCAGTCCCTGAAAAGAGCGCCAGGTGTCCCTTGGGTAGGAGGCTGGTTGGACGCCAGGGTCTATTTGGACGCCACGGAGAAAGAGGTCGTACTTCCGCCGGGGATTGAACCACAGTTCCTCTGCTCTCTATTCCGTAGCCGAACCATTGCAGCGATTACGCTATTCCAGCTCCACGGAACTGTGCTGATACATTCTTCTACATCTTTTGACTTTATGATTTATTTCTGTTGTTTCAATTTTAACAGGGTCCTCTTAGGTAAGTTTGTTGTTTCAGATGGTCACACCTTGAGGTTTTCCGATCAGAATTGTTTACGTATGTCTTATTTCTCCAGTACATGTTACATATCCTGTCTATGACATTATTTTTTGTGTCTTTTAAAGTGCGCTTGTAATTATGTACGCCACTCTGCATTATGCCCACACAGGGTCATTGATGTGCATCTGACGGTTTACGCAGCAAATGGCGATTGTTGTCCCAAGCTGCTGAACCGATTGACCTTTGTAATGAATGCGTACTAATGTGTTGTGTGAGGTGGAACTGAATTTTTATACTTACATTATTTCGACGTGCGTCGCGTTTTAGGGGTGTTTGTAGGTGAGGAATACAAATTGTGTAATATGTAAGTTTCTTTTCCCTAGAATTATTTTCACTTGTGTTCAGATATTCAGAGTGTCAGAGTGAAATGCAATATGTGTCACCTACTGTCACGTCGTCCCTGAGAAATATATCGTGTTTTCATCCTGCATCTCTGGTAGAGTGCTCCCTCTTTCCAACTATTTTACAAACACTGTGATGTCGGAATATGAAGGCAGAATGAAAAGACCGGGTATTGTGTAGTCCGTGGAGTGCAGGGCGGGGGGGGGGGGGGGGCGGGACAATTACAGACAGAACAGAGGCTGGCGCTTGCTCTTCATGGAACTGAATGATGAGGTGCTAATATATGGAACATGGAGGGTCGGATGCCTTGCTCTTTGATAACTTGTCCTTGTTTTTACTCCATGGGCTTTATTTTCTTCAGCTTATCATATTTTATCTTCCCTTAGATCTCCTATTCGTACAGGTTTATCTTCTTACATTTTTGTTCCTATTATCTATAAACCCTCCTCTTCGTCCTCTCCTGCTTTTTTCATCTCGTTCCCGGCGTCCTCAATTTCTTCTTCTCATTCTAATATTTCCTTCGTTTTTTGACTCCTTTCCTTCAGTTTCTTCCTCTTCCCGTTTTCTTGTCCACCGAGGTCTCATTTTCTCCTCCCTTTCGACTTTTCCGCCTTCTTCCATATTCTGTTCTTAGTATTCTTATATTCCCTCTTTTCTTGTGTCTGGTCCTCCTGTCTCTTCTTTCTCTGTCTCTGCTTCTCATTTTTTATCTTGCTATCCATTTACTTTTTCTGTTCCCTCTTTATTTTATTCTAACTGCTGTTGTTCTGTATAGCTTCGTATGGTGCTGGAACTTGGACACTCCGGAAAGTAGATCAGAAATACCTGGAAAGTTTTGAAATGTGGTTCTGGAGAGGGATGCAGAAGATCAGTTGGACCGATCGTGTGAGAAATGAAGAAGTATTACGTAGAGTCAAGGAGGAGAGGAATATCCTGTAAACAATAAAAAGAAGGAAGGGTAATCAGAGTGGTCACGTGTTGCGTAGGAACTGCTTTCTAAAACACGTTATTGACGGAAAAATAGAGGGCAGGTTAGAAATGACGGGTAGACGAGGAAGAAGACGTAAGCAGCTACCGGATGACCTTATGTAAATTGACAGAGGAAGCACTAGATCGCGCTCTGTTGAGAACTCGCTTTGGAAGAAGCTGTGGACCTGTTGTAAGACAGACAACTGTATGAATGAATCCTTGTTTTACAGCTTTCGCCTCCACAGTGTAACTTTATACGATCCGAACAGCTCGATATCCAGTTAGATTTCTGGAATGTTACGATAAGTTTTCGTGTAACACGGGCGAGTAAATAATACAATTATGGCGAATATAGTTTGGGCAATTTGCTGAAAGGAGCTGCTTGGGACCTTATTGGCTAACTGCGTTTGTCTTTTCCAAGATTGAACTGCGGATGTCAATATTGCAGCCCCTGTTTTAATTAATTAATTAATTTATTTATTTATTTATTTTTATGAGACATTATGAACGTCATAATTCCAGATTTTCACACCTCCGTATTTTCTACCTTTCCTTCAGTAGTTCCGCCGTTGTACCAACTTGTACCTATTTATTTTATTTGTGCCTTCCTTCCAGGCTTTACTACCAAATATTTGCAACTACAGTGTACTGTCACTGAACACTAGGAAGCTGGGATTATAAGGAAAACTTCAGTGGGTACCAGCTATTTAAAGCTTCTGCAAGCTTTAAATAGCTGGTACCCATTCAAATGTGAGACCCTGGCATGTAGCACGGTCCGTCAGTGCACATTTCCACGTAAATTGACACAACGGCTGTACTTGTTCCTGTAGTTTATTTACATGAGAGTGAATGACTCGTCATACGAGTTAAATTCAGTTTGTGATAACATTCTAAACATAATTAATGGAATGCATTGGTTGTTTATAGAACCTGCCTGCCTCTGTTTAGAAAAAGAAACGGATGGAATCCAATTTGCAAGCTTGGTAGTACTTCAAAATTCTAGCTGAAGTGCCATGCTAAGGGAAAATTAAAAAATGCAACCTTTTCTTTTAGTTGTGCGCCTCCCAAGAGGTCACGAACCACCGTTCTATAACCACTATATAACTCCTGAAATCTGGGTTTCATTTTCGAGAGACCTAGTCTGATTTGTCGTTCCATATTTACTTTTGATCGATGTTTGCCGTTTATTGCAGCAACTCCAGAAAAGACAGACTCCGGAGGCACACGAATGTATCCGAAAAAAGCCGAACCAGACTGTTAGTGGCCATTATAATCGTATCGCCAATATCCGATAATAGTTTACCGCGTGATCGGTGTCAGTTATTGTACTCTGCAAGACTTGTGGACTTTGTCCATTGCAGTTGCGTTAGAACCTAGTCCGTGAAATGTATTATGTTCATTCGAGGCAAATTACAAGAATTTTTCGACGTACTTGATATAATGAACAATATGAGCAAATAAATGTAAAATTTTTTAAAAATAGCTTGTGAAGCAAGTTCAGAAAACTCGTTTTACAGTAGCGTTCTAAACATAAATGTTAATGGTAGGAATACAGGTTCACGGAACATTTATGTTTCTGCTAGAGGAAACGTATGGCAAACCGATTCTAAGCTGAATAACACTCAGCGGTCCGATTTCGAGCACAGTGCCTAAGGCAAATTAAAAAAAAAAAAATTTGCAACCGCCTCCCCTGTAAGTTGCTGGTGACGACCATGGTGGTCACGTCCCACACTTTGAGAACTTCTGGAGTAGGGGCTTAACTTTGAGACTTGTGGTATGTGTATTGGTTTTAGGAGAAATGGTATTTTTTTAGCATCTTTCAGTCTACGGCAATTCCACCACTGTGAACAGCTGTCGTTTAATATCTACACTGTAAATGCGTGATGAAAAGAAGCAAAAATACTAGAAGAAGAAAAACATTATTTTCGTCTCTCCACTGTGTTTCCAGTTCTATACGGCAGTGCCCGGAAACGATAAGGCTAAGTGCTGGGCTCCCGCGGGTTGGACTGTACGAGACGGAGATGGGCAAGACTGGAGACGCATCCTGCAGGGTGGCCACCTCTGTTTTGTAGCGTAATAACTTTACCAAGCACGTGACGCTGTTTCGGAAACTCAGTAGCATAGTGCATTTACATGTTTACGTCGTACGATTCTCGCAGTAAACAGTGATTATTTTTCTAAACTACAATAACCGGTTGGTCTTTGTAATGTAGATGCAGTGTGTTTACTTTGAGCTAGGAAATGAATTCGTAATTCTAAATGCTTAATGTGTTTTGTTAGTAGGCCTACGTGTAACAGTGTATTGTTAGGCGGTCACCCATCAGTATTTTTTTTCCCCAGTCACTTACGTTGCAGATGCCGACATATAGACGTTTCTTGTTTCAATCCTTTGTTTATTTTTCTCGCTTTCTTCCCCCTTTTCCCACTTTCTTTTTTCCGTCTTAGCCAATATTTTCCTTTGTCTGATTTCCTTTTGTAATCCCTATCCTCCTTATTTGTATTCTTTATTGCTTTCCTTTTTCGTTTTCTTGCTCCCTTTATTCCTTCTAGTTCCCTTCGTTTCACCATTTATTACGCTGTCCCTCTTTTTCATTTCCCTTCTTTTCTTCGTTTCCTGTTATTCTTTCCTTTCTCATTCGATTTTCATTATGTTTTCTCTTTTGCACCTTTCCATCTTTCTGAGTTACTTCTGTGCATTTTTATTTCTGTCCTCACATTCCTTTCCCTTGTTCCCTCTCAGTTCATCTGTCTCCTCAGTGGTCGACGCCGTGTACTGGGGACAGCGAGCCGGCCAGCCGCCCGTTACGGCAACAGTCACCCTGACAGTGACCACTACCCGGTATCACACCTAGCACTGCTCCGCCCAAGTGTCTCCAAGCTGTAGGAACTGCATATTTCACTCTGTGTAATTACAGCCCTTTGTGCCTTTGGTCGAAGAGATCACTTGGAGGAAAATTTTCATTCTAAAATGAATCTTAAATAGTGTGGTAGGATGGGAACTGGATCTTTCTGCCGTCGAATATGGACCACGGCCAGACCCTTGTGAATGCCATAATGAAATGGTGGCTTTTTAAAAGACGATAAGTTTGTGTTAGCTACCTCGGCAACTATCAGTTTATGGTTCAGGAAGAACATAGTACTTATATCTTCCGGGGTTTTTGGACTCCTGAACGCTTGAAGGCGGAAGTATTGCGTTCTTTCGAAACGTCGGAAAACGTGAACAAATTGGCACGGCGTTACAGCACAGAAGGCCTGAATCCTGAGCAGAACCACTGTGGGAACCTCTTCTCTCGCACATGTACCAGCTTTGCAAGAAGAACTCTGCTGGATGATGTTAATTAGATAATTACACTGGCTGGAAGGGCCGTTCCTTCACCCCAGCCGCCCTTAGTTCTACGTAGAAAATGGTTACTAGTGTTGGCATGGTTGCACTAAATATATCCATCCAATGTCATGACCTTAAAGGCCACATTGCAGACGAAAGACGTTGTTAAACAGTGTAATGACCATCGTATTGCATATACCTATTTAGATATATTCTACGTGGAACTGGTTAGTATTATAATAAATGTCGGCAAGCGAGTCATTGAGCCACTTGATGAAACAGTCCAAATCAGATGGTTGGTAAACCATTTACAGCACATTGGTAACCGTATATACCGCCTCATTTAACATTCCAAAACTCTGTACTTTGCCAACACAGTCTGCTTATGCATTTCGTATGGTTCGTACAATAGCCAAGTTACGGTCGAACTCGGTTGTAACGTCATGATAGGGACTGAATATTTTGTGTCGTTATAACCGAGAAGAGTAAGGTTATGGTTAACAGTGAGGAATTAATTGGAATCACAGAATATCTGACGCTATAGGTGAGGTGGCATATAAACCGATGTCGTTATAACCGGGTTCGAATATATTTTGGTGAACAAGGTTAACAGATAGGTGGCTGTAATGATGAGGCAGTGTGTTTACTGTGAGGTGGGAGCAGCATATTTATAACTATGCGGACGGAACTTCTGGCAATAAAGATTTGTTTGTCAGTGTATCGGCGAACAGTTGCGTATCAGTTTTATTTTCCAGACGGGCCCTTCCCTCACGGAGCAGCAGTGTAACGGAGTGTAGCCGCCTGACTGACCTCTGTATTGACCCTGCCGAATTCATTAAGGTCATGTGCAGTCAGCCATTGAATGATAACAATTGATATGGATGGAGCGTACCTGAACCAGATCGAGAGAGATTATTGATACGTCAAGATACTCTTTTTATTGCTGTGTTGTTTATGGTTACGCTGATGTCTTTAAAAGGGGAAGCCCCGAGTTACGAAGTTATGAAAGAAAAAAAACCTGTTGGCTGATTTCAATTTGTTGTTGCGATTTTGTTTCCTCCTCCTCTTATTAATCTCAACATAAACTAACGCATTTACGGGTTACCCTTTTTACGTAACGCCACACTAAATCTCTGCATTTTTATCTGTCTTATTTGACGACGCTTTTAGTATCTGAGGTTATATAGTGTCGAATTTAAAATGATTGTGAACAGTGAATTAGAAGGGACGTTTAAAGAGGTAGTCTGATTTTGGATAATGAGAGTCTGCCTGGAGAAACTGAAATAAAACCACTAAAATATTACTTCTGACACTGTTTGTCTTCGTATTTAGGAGACCCCGGGTTCGAATCTCGGCCCGCAGACCGGTTTCAGTTACAGGTTTCTTACATCTCTCTCAATCCCTTTAGGAAAATGTCTTGATTGTACATAAAATCAAGTTCCGGCGTAGCGTAGTCGGTATAGTGACTAGCTACAGGCTGTACTGTCCGGTGTTTGAATACCGTTACGGACAAGAGATATTCTTTTCTCCAAAGCCGTCCAGACGGGCTCTGGGGCCCACCCAGCCTTCTGTTCAAGGGGTACCTCGTTTCTATACTGGGGCTAAAGTGGTCTGGAAGTGAGGTTGACCACCCATCTCCTTGTAGTACCGAGGTCAAGAATGAGAGAGCTGTATCTCTACTCCCCTACATGCCTTTGTGGCGTTCACAGGGACAGCCTGTATATTTTCTGTGCATGAAATCAAGCCTTTAACCCTTCCTTCCAATCC
Organism: Coptotermes formosanus; assembly: GCA_013340265.1. Classification (NCBI taxonomy): domain Eukaryota; kingdom Metazoa; phylum Arthropoda; class Insecta; order Blattodea; family Rhinotermitidae; genus Coptotermes; species Coptotermes formosanus. The sequence goes on along the minus strand of BLKM01000265.1, from coordinate 1,688,767 downwards.
GCTTAAAAGTCACTGTTTTCTGTCGTCTTAACACTGGATGCTGCGTGGTCTGAGCTACAAACCATGGTCATGTGTCGGCACATAAACACACCTCTATAACAACACACTACACTTCGGGGATATGAAGTCCCAGTTTCGCCGAATAAGCTTAATACTGACTGCAACAGTTCTTGAAAGACAGTTATTATAATATAAGCAGTGCTACTACGTAGAAGTAACTCTCTGTCGTTAAGGGTTGCATAATCAACCAAACAGTTGGTATAGCAAAATCGCGAAGTTATGGCACTCCGAAGCGCGAGCACTGTTGCGTACGGGAGTAGTGTGAATGGTAGGGCGGGCAGATGAGGGGTGGAGAATGTGAGTGCAGCATGTCACCTCTCTTTCTAAAAAAATGCGTTTGTGTTGTTACGTTCTCATATAATTTCTGCAGTCGGAGTCCGACCATAACGGAAGTATTCCACAGCCATCTACATGGTTTACCATTTTAGACAGGGCCACAATATAGTACCAGTATTCTAAGAAGGGCAATGTTCCTGTTCGGCTAATAGCTGGCAACACGGAACGATTTCCAGTCTGCAACGGCTTTTAACCAACTAACCCGACGCCCCTCTTGTACCGCCTGCAGACGATACCAAGTGGAGAGACTAAAATCGGTCGTTTGCGCAGTGCCATAACATTGCGTCCAGGCTCTACCTCTCGTCTCCTCCTCAACGATAGGTTGCTTTTAGGCAGCCTCTGCCACCTAGCGTTTGTATCCGTGGGACAGAATAGCGACAGAATTTATCATCTCATGCGGTTATGCGTATTGTTTGCTGTGAGATAAAGTGCTGAACTGTATGTAATTTAACGCATGTGCAACACGCATTAGTCATATTACGCCTTCCAAGTTTATTCCCTCTGTTGTTTCCCGTGCTTGTCTCTCTCTGCTCTGTGGCGAGATAGTGAGTACAGCGGGTCGGGGGTATGTACTCCTTGTTGATTAGCCTGCCAGCTGTGTTCTTACAGATAACAGACGCAATAAATCCTAGGCAACATGCGGCCTTCCTTTCTTTATGCATGCGACTAGCCTGAGCTAATCTATGGATATGTTTTCCGCGTCTGGGAACTTGCTCGACCCCCATTGGGTGTATTTAATTGCTTTAGAGCAGCTGTCTTCAAACTCTTAACATCTGTGGAACCCTTGTGTCTAAAATCTTAATTTTCTCGCAAACCCTGTATGGTAAAAATGTACATTTTGGGCACAAGAATGAAATCAAAATTTTAAAACAACCTTTTGTTTAAAACAAAAAAAATTTTACTCTCATGTATGGAAAAAACTTAAATATTATTGGTGATTGACACAGAAAATAAACCCAAGGTGGATTATGCACAAAGATGGAGAGGAAAATAGAAAGTAAATTAAAATTCTCAAATTTATATTTTACATATCTCATTATGCAAGAAATGTGACTGCGGTATCCCTGAAAATCTCCCACGTGACCCCGTGGGTCCGCGGAACACAATTTGAGTAACACTGCTTTAAAGAAATAGAAGTGGCATACCAGTGGCTACAGCAGACATTGTAGACAAAGTTACTGTTAATGGTTGTCAGCACTTGTGACTACAGACAAATTAACAGTGTATCGAAATTTTTTAATTACAAGTATTGACCCCGAAGTGTAGGGGATTGTATGGCTGGTGCCAGGGGTGTGAAACTGTAAATAACTCCGGGGCCACGTGGCACGTTTTAGAAGTGACAGTGTTCCAGGGCGCGTCTCAAAAAATTGTGTTTACAAAACACTGGTTCTCGCCCCATCTCTTCTTTTCTCTTCTGTTCTGCTATAAAACATTCTCTATTTATACACTTGTCAGATGTCACTTCGAGTCAAGACTGGTTTCCCAGTTATCTTGATTGTGATATAGACTTGCAGTTTTGTATCAAGGACACACGATGACAGTTCCTTGAAATAGGCTTGGACTGTGTCCGTTTGGAAAAGTCAGGAACTGAAGGTTACCCTCTTGGTTTCCTTTTGTCCCGTAGGCAGGCAGCCATCGTTTGAAGCTCGTGTTCATCTCTGCCCTAATATTTAAATGTGATGTAATCGAACTGTGTTGTTCATGACGTGGAGTGACGTCATAAACTTACGCCCTTCCACCCTCCGGCTTCAACATGACACCCCCTCAGGGACCCAGGATTAAGATCTCAGAGTGCCTGCTGCAGTCCCTAGGGTCAACATTTTGCGATAGACAGTTACAGAGAAGAAGGAACTATGTCAGCACTTTAATACTGATAACTCATAGCAACTGAGAAACAGTGATAAGGGAAGCCAGGGGTGTGAGTTGTCAGATCGGGAGAAGTTCCTGCCGTCTTGTGACCGACGGTTAATTCCCGACAGGAACTGTCCCAAGATCTGAGGTTTTCACAGAGGTGAGATAGTGGTCTTTTGCGTGATTTCTGGCTTCGGCCACGATGTATATGAGATATGCGCTTTTCTGGGATAATGCCCTTCTTCAAGGGTCAGGGGGTTGTAGAAGGACTTCTTGACCTTTGAAGGTGGGACCGATATGTTGTCCCGAAACGTCGGTGCAGAATTACCACTCCACGCTGCGTAATGTACCAGAAGGGCGCAGATCTCATCTAGCGGTCTTTTGATTTGCGACACCACATGTTATGACAGGCGGATAGCAATGATTTCGAGGTACATGCTACCTCCTTCTTCAGGGTATCCATTTAAGTTCGTGATTTGAAGACGCTCTCAAGTTTTAAAATTATATATTACCTGTTCAGTGTGTCTGAAGATGGAGGCGGTGTGTTCCGCCGAAACGTGGGTGTGTACACATGTAACTGCGTAGCGTCACAGTAAAGAACCCAGCTGTGTGATTTTGTCTTAATTACGAGTAATCAAATCCGTAGCTTTGGGGCACACTCTGCCTCTTAGTCAATGAAAATTAGTTCTTCCGGGGTTAAAGAGACTGGAGGGTGAAAGTGACCACCAGTCTCCATGTAGGATGAATACGCCTATCTGCCTTACATGCCTTCACTGTATGGTGGAAGCATGCCGTTATTTTTCATGGTAGAGTAACTAATTGTCTGTAATTAAGTGAATTAGGAACGTCAGCAACTAACTGTATGGTACAGCATTTTTAACCAGCAGTTCATACGCATTCAGCCGTTTCAGATATTCCTCGTTTATATGCAACATAAACCCTCATAATATTAGCGGAAGTGTGATTATTGCATATTCCAGAGTCAACTAAACTCTCACTTTTTTTTTTTTTCGAAAATAGTTTTAATACACTCGTACGTGCCCTTTAAAGTGCTCCAAGTATCCTTTTCCCTTCGAAGTTACCAGTAAACTCCTTGTATATCTCATGTTTCTTCCATCCATTGTATACAGTATTACCCGCCCATATCGTGCCTTCTCATGTAATTATCCTGGGATGATTAACCCTTTAAGGACAAAACGTAATCTGTTTTGTTTAAAGGCCAAGTTCGTACCGCGCAGTAAACACTCTCCATCTCGTTTACAAAAAACCAATCAGTTAATGATGTGTGCGGAAATAAAAGCTGTTTATTCTGAGATATAATCAAAACATACGAATAGGCTGTGTGGTAGAATGTAGAAGTGTTGAATATTAAAGCTGGTGGCTGTTAAAATAACCGCTAAGCTTTAAAAGGTTCTGAAGTGCAGAAGTTTGAGGATCCACGTGACTGGCCAGACTGCTTCAACGATAATGCTCGATACTTTTATTCGTGAGGTACTTGGTTCGAGTCAACTCTGGTATAACGGATATCCTTGGAAGATTTTCGTGATTTTCGTCAGTTCCTCCGGAGTGGGCTACGACCGTTTTCTTCCAAATCCTTTCTAATTCACTGTATAATCCTCACCATACCATTCGACGTTGTATAGTCCCTAGTACCAGGGGTGCACAAATCCCCGGACATATGGTTGTCGTGGTAACTAAATTTTGTACTGCGGTCACTAATACTTGTGGGTCCTCAGTGTGGACCTTCCTTCATATCACCATTCCAACGCCTAGCATTTTGAGGTGGCTCCTAGATTTTAGGGAAATTTGTATACTTTTGTCTCTTAATAATCTGAAAATATCTCACCGTTACTAATTTTTTCCAGTTCTTTCTTGTTTCGTATCTGAATTCCAAATATTATCATAAGGATATCTTATGTTTAATACCATGTGCCAGTATTATTCCTTCAGAATGACAGATCAGTTCCCATGGGCGGTAAAATTGTGTCTGTCACTTGTGCCCTGTCTCGCCAGTTTTCATTCTGGAACAGATATCTGTGTCTTCAGGACAGTGACAGTGTGGCTGGCTTTGAGGTAAGTCATCCTCGCAAAGTGCTATGTTATAAATAAGGAGTCGTTATGAGAGTATTCTGTTCGTGATTAGGGAGAGTGAAGTGAGGGAGGGTGGGGCAGAACCACTTGACATATAATGGCTTACTGTAAAAATTTAATAAGGCATACTCTCCAAGCGCGCAGTGGATTTTAAATAGACGTTAATGGTGAAATGACAAGTGGCACTTACTGCACATCCCTTCCATCAGCTGAATATGAGACAGGTAATTGTTTATGCTGCATAACCCCTACCACTCTGTGTCTGCTGCTTAAATTTTCCGCTTCCTTCTTCCATATTTTCCATTCTTTCTTGTTTATTTGCACCTGTTTTATCTTACTGCTTTTATTTATTTCTCTCCTTTATCGTACCTTCCATCCGTCCTTTTGTCTGTGTTTGATTCCTTGATTGTTTCTTGAGGTATATTTCCTCGTTCTGTGCTTATCTGTGTTCAGAGTCTTCTCCCTTCCTTCGATTCAATAATTTTCTGTGTTAATTAGTTTCCTATGTTTAATCCTGTGGATTTGCTTTATCTCCGCCTTTTCCTAATTTGACACTCCGGTTCCGCCAGTCTCTTTGTCTGCTGTCTCCTTGTATTATTTGTCTCTTTATTATAGCTTCCTCTTTTATACTATCTTCTTTCTTCTCCTGTACTTTTGTGTTCGCTTTCTGCATTTCGTTGTCTTATTCCTTTCTTACATATGAAAATGCATTCCAGGACATATGAAAGAAATAGCTGGAGCTGGAGCACATAATGACAACTCAGTAGTCAGAAAGCGTTTGAGTGAGTATATGACGATGGTGTATCAGCTGCAGTGGTTTTGTAGAGTAATATCAGAGGTTATTTATTTAATGCGCGTCGAAAAAATGGAGCATGAAGAAGCTAGAACTTGTAAGCAAATACTGCCATCTCGCCTCAAGGACTTGACGAAAATTTCAACGACTTACAGATAATATTTCCGCTTGTCCAGCTTATATTGAAACCGATAAAGGTAAAGGTAAAGGTGAAGTTGTCCTTGTGCACGCCATGAACGCGTATGGGGGAACTAGATGTGCAGCTGCACTTATTCTTAACCTCGAAACTAGATGGAGGTGAAGCGGGGACTCCCGATTTGGAAACACGGTCGCTACTTACAAGATCAAGCCTTGTATTGTGTCTTGAAGGGTTATAAATAAACTGAAGAGCAGAAGATACCAGGAACGGTCGAAAGAATATCAGACAATTGTAATCTTTCGTGTAAGTCGAACCCGCTTATAACGACATCGGTTTGTGCGACACCTCGTCTATAGCGTCAGATATTCTGCGATACCAATTAATTCCTCTCTGTTAACCATAACATTACACTCGTCGATTAGAACAACACTCATTTAAAACGACACAACGTTTTCAGTCGTTTTCATGACGTTATAACCGCGAGAGACCTTACTTTTAAACCTAGTAACCTGAACATACCGATAGCTTGATCCTTGACGCTTCTGCTGTTGCTGGTGACGAGTTTTGAAGCTGTTATCATCGACATGAATATGTGCGTTGTGTTTTGACATATGGTCAGGAAACAGCCATCAAGATAACTGTGAGAAATGTGGAGGAATCCAATTAGAGACACTCTGGGAAACAAGAACAATCTGAACGAATATTTCTTGCAGCTAATAGGGTTGATAAAACATGGTTTCTTCAGTTCAAATAGACTTGGCCTGTTTAATAAATTAAACCTTTTGTAGCGATAGTCACACAAAGAGTGGGTCTGTGTGGACCACACACACGCACACACACACGTAACAGAAGCCAAGCAGGATAACACCTCAAAGGGTTTCATGTGTGGTATGCAATCAGGATTTGATGTTTGTGGAGCACAAAGCCGCTGTAAATCAGTTAAACGTTGTGCAAAACTAATGCCAATACGAGTTAGCACGTCAGAATGGGTAGGGTGAGGGAGGAACCTGGGTTCGACTTCCAAAATGAGCAGTATACGAGTGTTTTTCTCTTATGTGTAGCATTCGGACGTGCTTTGAGGCCCACCCACTTTCCTGTGCAATAAGTACCGCGGACTTGCCCGAGTATAAAGTGTCCGTGTGGTGCACGTAAATGTGCACTCATTTTCATCGAATGTTGTGAGTTAGGCGTGGAGCTACGCCTCTGCTCCTCCTCGCCTTCGTAGCGTGGCGTTGTATTCAACGTTTGAAGCCTGATATTCATGTAAATACTCAAAAATGCATTTTATACATAACAAAAGATACCGTGTCTCCCTTAAAAAAGCCACGCTATTAATGTTTTCTTCTGTGCCTAGCATAGGTCGCCATTTTTCTCATCATTATTTTCTGTTAGTCAAAATAACTGCACAGAAATCGTTAAGAGTAACTTCATGGAGTGGATTGCCTCTAGAGAAGCTAATAGTTGCTCACCTAATCAAAAAATTCCCCGCGTTTTATGGAACCAGAAGGTTCATCTTCGGGTTAACATCACCCGGCCACTGGTCCCTGCGCTAAAGTAGATGAGTGCAGTTTGCATGTCTTCGCCATATTTATTTGCGATTCGTTTTACTGGTATCCTTTCATCTACGTTAGAGTCCTCCAAGCGTCCTCTTCCATTCATTTCTGCCTACCACGGCGTTGTATGCATTTATCCTCAGTGTATGCGTGCCACATACACCACCCATTTGATCCTACTTTAACCCATTCCCTCGTTTATGTTTTCGCAAACGGAAATAAGGTATTTTGTGTAAAATAGGCCTATTTCGTGTAATATTTTTATGTCACTTCTTTTGTCATTCAAACATAAGTAGAGACGTCAGTGTTATTTACAGATATAAAAGTATAAAAAGGGAAAAATATAGCGTGTTCTTGTAATTATGGGGGCAGTTTTATATGCATGGATATTAAATAGCAATTAGAAGTGTTGATGTTTATTGCCTCTGCTAATATTGCATCTGAGATTCCCATGACAGATAGTTGCCTTAATCTGGAATTTGTAAATCGGTTTACAAACAAACAAGGTAGGGTTTATAGGATATTGACGCAAAAACTTGGAGTACTTCCCCTAACGTTTTGGTATGTACAGATCTCGCGTTAAGAGCTATCGTTTAATATACTAACGTGAGGTTAAGAGGCCACTTAAACCGTAATTAACCTGTGCTATGATGAGAATCCGTTCTTCTGCCTGTAATAGGAAACTGAATACATGAAAACGTTTACTTCAACGCCCTCCGCCATCTTGCTGGCATTTTAACATAGGATCATTTGCATGAAAAGTGACATCGGCGTGTTAATGTTGCTAGACAGTTGTTTCTTTCGTACACTGCATGGAACATAAATAGACGTGGACACTCGCCTGGAGCTTTCCAATATTGTGACAATCTCAGTGCCGGTAGAGGTTTAATTTTATACTTATCGCTTTATAATTTATAGTTTTAATATTTAAAGTATTCCAATACTAGGATTTGTACTACCAAGGTTGATGTGTTGATGCTTATACTCCTTTGTATTTGTAAATCCCTGAGGGCGGTACTTCGGTGCTGAAACGCGTAGGAGTTTTCTGTATTGATGTTTAAATTGATGTTCAAACATAACGGAATGACAACCATCAGACTAGTTCTTTACAAACAGGTTTAATATTAACCTTTTAAAGTCTAGCGGTAACTTTACATACGACCAGGTTTAACATTAAAAAATTCTACGTGGTGCCCACATTGCGTTTATGTGTTTTGTACGGATCTCAGAACAAACAGCAACTTTTGCCTTATAAAACATTAAGAGACTGGTTGTTATAACCGCAGTGGAGAGTGTTTACAGCGCGGTTCGCACTGAGTACTTATATAAAACAGATACGCTTCGTCTTTAAAGGGTTAATATCCCATACACGCCTTTTTCTTCAAAGAGACCCCGTTTCTTCAGGTTTTTCGACCAACAGCATGGCTGATGTGCACAGTTTTATCTATTGTTTTAAATTTTGTGAAGACATAATCTTCAGGAGATTACAACTTCAATATGGTCATTCTCTTTTTAGGACAGTTCAGTTTGATGTTGATACACTTGCTTAAAGTAATGTTGGAAATTTAGTTAACAGCATTAATTTTGACCACGACGTCCCGCATTAAGTAATTCAGGGCGTTTGTTGTGAAAACTTTTGTATCTTTGACGACATTGTAGCGATGTACGTCAAGAAACTGTGTGATGGATTTGGTACGACGATATGTAGAAACTTTCTTTGCTGATCAGCAACCTGTTAGTACTTTTTTGAACATCCTCGACGGAGGACTGGACTTGTCAGTTGTACAGGCGGTGTTTCCTTATTCTTGATTCTCTTCTTTTATTTGTTGCAGGTAAGAATATCCTAGATGAGTTGCCAGAATTTGAAAGAACAGCAGCTCCAGAGGTCTGTTTCCTTCAAAGTCAGTAAGACTGAAGAATTTCCGCCGTAACTTGGCCTTCCGCAACCAGAACACTTTTGGTCATCATTTCACTAATACTTCAGTACCGATTTTATGTATAAACGATCTCTTAGAAGGACTAAAGAGGCCTGTGAGTAGACATATTTTTGAATTACTAGCAGATTTTAACATTTTAGAGTCATTTATTTTTTATCTTGACCTTATTGACGCTGTTGCCGAAGTTCCGAACCAGCTTTCTGCCTTTATCTTAAGTGTTTATGTCAGTAGGGTAAGAAGGCGTGGAGATAAAACTGCTTGCTTTACAGATTTCAACACTGATCGAGAAAACGTTAATGTGAGTATACTGCGGTTTGTAGGCAGGTGACTCCGAAACGTCGGTAAATTTCTACAGGAATATATAGCGTCAGTTACCACAAGACACTTTTCCAATTGTTGATGCGTATGGGTTAGTCGGTACGTCCGTCAGTGTTTCGTATGCGTTACAGCTGAACGTGCAGGATGACCCGTTATTCGAAAACCGGTGGGGTTACTGGATTTTTGACACAGCTTTAAAAAATACGTGTATTGTGTCTACGAGCAACCATAACTCATGCAGGGAAATATTTCTGCCAGCCCAGGTGAAGGACGCGAATTTGTTTGTGGCGTGATATCACTGCATGCACTGATAATTCGCTCTTGTAAATTTCCCTATTTTCAGCCTTACGCTATATTGTGTATTTAATCTCGTTACTCGTTCAGACCTAACGTTGCCTGCGTGTCTGTCCAGTAACTTTTTCCGACGGTGGCCAGATCGAAGCTAGGCGGAGCAGCAATGTGTCCTTAACTGAAGCAGTTCTCAATTTTACTCTGCATTTTCCTGACGTTGCGTCAGCAGCCATTGTGGTGATGAATTCAGCTGTTAGGATAATAGATGATTAGAGCTGGCTTGTGTATAAACCATGTCATTCATTCCGCAGTCTCTCTTGCGACAAGTCAATAGCCACTTCAATAGCGATTTCTCCACAGAGTGGAGTGCTTCCTCTTTCAATCTAGTGCTTTCTCTTTCAATTTCCAGTATCTTCTCTTGTCCTTAAGGTCATCCAGTATAGATGCTTACGTCTTCTTCCTCGTCCTCCCGTCACTTTTGTCCTTCATTATATTTTTCCTTCAGTAACCTGTTGTAGGCGGAACTTCCTACGTAAGATGTGACCAATCCACTTAGCCTTCCTTCTGTGTATTTAATGTAGGATATTCCTCTCCTCCTTGACTCTATGTAATAACTGTTTTTGTATTTTTCACATGAACGGTCCAACTGATCTTTTCCATCCTGCTACGGCACCACATTTCAAAACGCTCCAGGTATTTATGGTATGCTTTCCGAATTGTCCATATTTCAGCACGGTATAAAACTGTGCTCCAAATGTAGCACATTACTAGTTTCTTCCTTAAATTTAAGTCCATGTGTTAGTACTGTGTTAATGGTGTTAAATATCCGGATTGTTAGTTGGTTAGTTACGGAGGTAATAAAATTACTGCCTGAAGAGTCTTAAACTTTTAGGTGCGCATGCTGTGTTGCGCGTGAGGAGTGGTAGATCAGAGGAGGGTGTGGTGCTGAAAATGTATAGTAATGGCACGGGTGACGCATTAGAACGGGACTTTCTGGATCAGCTGACACATCCCTGCAACCTTTCATTTTGTTAGGGGACTAAAATGAAGCCGCTGTGCGTTTTATTTCACACTGGACACGTCAAAAAATTGTGACTGCAGTTTGAATTTAAATGGTTACATTATTTTAATATATTGTTACGTAAAGCACGATACTCTCATGTTATTTATGATTCATTTGCATGGCACAGGGGGAACTTCAACTGTTTATGCAAATTTTAATGTTGTTTGTTTGTGATCAAAATGTTTATTTTGTTGACAAGGATTGCGTTTCTGCGACTCAGACATCAAATCTAGTAAAAATAAACTAAAGATTTAGTCCGTAATGAGGGCTGAAGTAATCGCCTTAAGTCTAATTTAATTAAATTTTATAAAGATGGCGTCGTGGTTTTCTTTACTTAACCCTTTAAAGACGAAGCGTATCTGTTTTATATAAGGACTCAGTGCGTACCGCGCTGTAAACACTCTCCACTTCGGTTATAAAAAACCAGTCTCTTAATGTTTTATAAGGCAAAAGTTGCTGTTTGTTCTGAGATCCGTACAAAACACACAAACGCAATGTGGGCACCAGGTAGAATTTTTTAATGTTAAACCTGCTGGCACGTAAAGTTACCGATAGGCTTTAAAAGGTTAAGGAAGGTACCTAACTCTGTATCAGAGACAGTCTGTAGGCGTTTCTAATGTGTGCACCACGTCCGAGTCTTCTGTTTTTCTAAGTCTTTAAAGTTTCTCTCATAATTTCCCTCCCCCTCTCTCTCCCTATATCATTCGTAGAAATCAATTCAAAATTTATATCCTCAGTCCAAATTAATCCCTTCCGAAAATATCAAACCCCGACTCCATAATTTGCATAATACTACCGCCTTGACTATTAGACGTGCGCTCATGTAGATGATAAAGGGGTGTTTTAGCGTGATAGGGGGCGGAATTAATACTCCAACCGCATTAAAATCTATTACCAACCCCTAATCTTAGATATATTCTTCCCGGTTGCGAAATGCTTACTTCATTTGTTAATCTCAGTGTAATTTGTATCTGCGGATGCAGGGTGAATCATGCAGCCTGAGGTCTGAGTTATAACTTGAGGGATCGGAACCTTCAGTCGCCCAGCTAGTCAATACATCACGCCCCTTGTATGGAACCCGAAGCGGGCAGGAACATCTCAGAGTATGTGGTTAGTATGGCTCTGAACTGGGCAGTCCGGGAATAGGGAGAGATTCCACCACTGCGTCCTGACCGACTCTGGGCCTCACACAGCCACCAGTCCAGTGGGTGCCAGGGGCTTTATTCTGGCGGTAATGTGGCCGGAGTTTGAGGCTAACCACTTCAGCTTTGTGCCGAATTTAGGGATGAGTGGAATTGTCCCTCCCGCCACCCCCATATACATATATCTTTATGGCTCGTAAAAATGGGAGCAACTTTACTATTCACCGAAGGTTCGTTGCTATTTTCACGTCAGCCCAACGGTTGTTCCTCTCCGGAGCCTTGTGGCAGAGACATATACCATTCATTACGGAAATGAAAACGGTATGCACTTTTTGTGTTTGAAAACTTCCAGTGAGGAGGCCACGTAGAAAACGTAGGTAGGCATAGGCGTGCAGTTGATTATGTACTCGATCTTAGAGACATACTGAGTTAGATGTGTCTGGTTTATTGTAGAGGCTGGTTATTGGTTTCTGTGAAAGCAGGGGATTTCTTGACAGGGTGGAAACTGATGTTCTGAAAGGAACTGTGACCCGTGAAGATAGCTGCTGTATATTTCTACCCTTAGCATTTCTCTTGACCAGGGGTTTTCAGCCTTTCGTGGTCGGGACGTAATGTTTAGAAGTAAGATTCGCGACTAAGAGTGGAGTATCGAATTAATAATATATTTTCTTTAATAATATATTTATAATAATAATAATGTTTAATAATATTTAATTAATAATATATTTTCTTTAATAATATATTTATAATAATAATGTTTAATAATATTTAATTAATAATATATTTTCTTTAATAATATATTTATAATAATATTATTTAATAATATTTAATTAATAATATATTTTCTTTAATAATATATTTATAATAATATTATTTAATAATATTTAATTAATAATCTATTTTCTTTAATAATATATTTATAATAATATTATTTAATAATATTTAATTAATAATATATTTTCTTTTAATTATATGACTATGGTATAGAAATTGATTATATTGTTATTAAGATATAACTAAGGCTAAGAAATTAGGTGCTTGTGCTAAGTGATAATATTAAAATGCAGTTTATTAGCTGGCAGTACACAGTGGCTTTGCAAAATTACAACTCTTTGAATAAAAGCTGAAAATTAATTTAGTGGTATGTTAATGTGAACCTTGACCTTGCACATATTTTGAAAGTTCTTCAAACTGTGATCACGTTTTTGGAGGACGTATCTTAAATCAAGATAGTGGGCACTAAGTTGGAGGGGAAAGTCGCAGGGTCGTGACGAATGGAGGGCATGGTGGAAGAGGCCAGTGTTTATTATTTAATGAAGCGCCAGTGGAAGAATAAAAGGAAGTGGTAGAAGAAAAAGAAGAAGAAGCGTCTTAAGTCATGCTGTGGTTGCAGTCGAGTTGGATGATTGATTTTTGTGATGGCAAGTGGTCAGAATCTTGCTTCACATAAGTATGTCTCAGAAAATGGCAGTTAGACATCCAGAGCCTCACTTTTAAGAACTTATTTTTCCTTCTTTTATTTTGGTCCAGGACACAGTGATTGTTTTTGAAAATTGTGGCACAGTGGCTTATCTTCTTGGTTCTCGATGAGCTGTCCTTGAAGGCCAGCAGTGCTTAAATGGCATCAGCCAGACCTTTGACATCAATGTCAAATTGCCTGTGCATCCACCTATATTTAGTCACACCCTCCTGAATGTAGCGGTCGAAGTCAAAATTTAGTTCACAATTATATTTTTACGTCAGGTAGTTCAATATTTTCTTCTTTCAAAAGAATGTTTAATATAGGGAAAGGAGCAATCTTGTGTATTTCCATTTTGTTCTTCCACAATTTTCGTTTTTATTTGAATGCCTCCGACTTCTTTATTAGCCCAGTCACTGTCTTATCACTGCCTTGTGTTGAATTATTCAACTCACTGATTTCATCCTATATCTTGTATTTGAAAAACAGGCTAGTTCCAATTACCATTTTGAATTTCGAGAATCTTTGAGCTAGGGGATGGTGTTTCCAGACAAGAAGTTTTCGACCTCATTGCATAAGGCCACAACGTATTTAAGGACGTTTCATCAAGACAGTCACCTGAACTGTGAATGATAAAATACATGCGTGTATTCACAGCCGGTATCTGAGTTCATGTTGTCTAACGACTTTGGTTTATAAAATTCACATATTGGCTGAAACTATTTATCATAACACTAAATTTCTCCAGCAGCCTCCTAAGAGAAAGTCCTTTGTGCCAAAGAGGCAATGAAAATTTTCACGTCACTGTGGCACAAAAGCCTTGGCATATTCCAAACATTCCTGCCAGGGGCGCGAGTAGAGATGCCAGGTGCTGCACTTGCACCATCTTGGGGTTTTGATATTTAACATTTTATTAACCCTTTAAAGACGAAGCGTATCTGTTTTATATAAGGACTCAGTGCGTACCGCGCTGTAAACACTCTCTACTTCGGTTATAAAAACCAATCTCTTAATGTTCTATAAGGCAAAAGTTGCTGTTCTGAGATCCGTACAAAACACGTAAACGCAATGTGGGCACCACGTAGAATTTTTTAATGTTAAACCTGGTCGTATGTAAAGTTACCGCTAGGTTTTAAAAGGTTAAATCAAACAAAAACTTAAAAACAAATTTAAATTTAATGCAGGTCCTAAAGGTGTTGTCTAACGATTAAGAATTTCTATTGAATGACAAGGATGTTACTTTCTTGTCCATCACTGATAAGGAAAAAAGTGGCCATTTTTCATTTAGGTAATGTGCGCCACCTTGCATAAAACCTGCCGGCACTCTTGAGTGACCGTGCACAGTGAGTGCATAAACTGAAACATTTCCTTGAAACACGAGTCTACGTTTTAAGAAGAAAATCTTCCCCACTTGCAGTGGCGGTCACTGGCCTGCAAACCATAAATTCTTGTTGCATATCTGGTCATCCTGGATAGCGTACATGTGCTGGGAGCTGTGCATCGTCCCTCATATTAGGTGTGAAATCAGCACATTTCAATCCATCACACCTCGTGATAGAACACGCTTGTGTAAGAGGAATTATTAATTTAATAAGGAGGATCATGACGCCGGTTTTTTTAAAATCCGAACCAATAGGTTAAGACACCCGCTGTTAATTATCACGCGCGATGACGTACAGCATTAATGTATCTGTTCAGTTAGAACTTGAATCTTACATCTCTCCGCAGATCAGTATCTGTCTATTGTTGTTTTTTTGGGTTTCCTCATCTAATGGTAGCTGCTTGTTCATCAGTAGCAGCATTGTACGTGGCCTCTATTTGTTTCTTTAATTATTGCTCGTATACCCTCTACATTTTCGGATAGAAAAACAGATGAACATCATCCACACATAAAAAAAACCGCAGGGATTTAATTATATTCACACCGTGCGATTTTTAATACGTTTGCTTGGCCGGGGGGGGGGGGTAGATTTTTCATGCAGAAATAACCTAGAATTAAAACTGTCGTGATGGTAGTTATATGTGAATGCGATTAACCCTTCAAAACACAGTGGTTACTTTACGTATTATCGGATTTAACGTTCAGGAATTCTCCATTTTGCCGAAAGAGTGTTGTTAGATGTTTTATTGTTCCTGTTATATAGGCATAGGCGTAACTTGGGGGAGGGGTCAAGGGTGGTAAATTCCCCTCCAATATTTTTTCAACCTAAGGATGGTTTATGTGATTACTGAATTGAGTAGTGACAAATGAAAAGTAGACACTAAAAAGAAAGTGAAAAACTTGCATTTTCTGGGACCAGTTTTCCCCTGTTGAAAATTTGAGCCATTTGTAAAATAAAGTTTGTAATACCCATGGTCAATTTGGCCCCCCCCCCCCATATTATTAGCCAAGTTACGCTTGTGTCTGTAGGGCTCTGACGATAGTGTACGACATCTGAGTTCGTTGACTACATGGTCTGCAGTGCCCTGCTGGATGAGCAGTGTGAAGGGTAAATGCACAGCGCGTATACAGTGCCAACGGTGCTTTATGTTCATGGATTTCTGTAAAGTGACTCTGGCAATGTGCACGTAGCAAGAAGGACTTCGCCTTACCAGCAGTGTTTCAGCTTTCGGTGTGAACTTCCTCCCTAATGATGGTGGTATATATGCCGCCGAAACATGTCGGATTTCGGATTTAAAATGATCCTTTAACGATCTTTTGTTATATATATTAAATGTGTCTATAATTTTTTGTGCTTTCTGGTTGATAATTCAATGAAATGCGCGATGTGAACAACAAAGTGAAATTTGACATCATGTACGTTTTCCATCGTATGTATTAAGGTTTAACACACTCCTACGTTTCGGTGACAGAGTCTGATCCGTGTTTAAACACAGTGTAAATAATTATTCTGTAGTAACATTTGTTTTGGAAGTAGCAAGTCTGACGATGGGGACCGGTCCTGTCCTCGGAAGAGTTCATAAAGCCAATTAATTCAGGTGTTTTGTATTTTTCGTAGAATAATTATTATTTGCTTACAGTGTTCCCTCTAAGCTGCGCGGGTGCGCTGCCGCGCACTGACTGAAATGCTCCCGCACACACTGAATTGTTGCCGGGCAGCTGGAATTTTCTGATTATGCATATTAAAAAAAAACTTTTAAAGTGCCACGCAGTCGTCACGTCGTGTAAAAGTTTTCTGCTCAGAGCACTAGCAGGTCCGCGCGGCTATAAAAAATTAGAAGGAACGTTGCTTGCTTACACAGAATTAACTGGTTGTTTTCTGTAATGGAGACTGGTGTGTTTACTGTGAAATAAGAACTTAAGTTTTAAATATTATTTGGATTACTTCAGGCTTCAAGTAATTAAAAGGGATGAAACAGCATCCGTTATAATGGTTGATGCAATTAGTATCTGGCGATGCAGGCCTGCCAACACAAATTCTTCAGAACAGACACAAGACAAATGAGCAACACAGCAGTCACTTTGAAACTGTAAATAGAAGGCCACTGAGCATTAGTACGTTGTCATGCAAATTGGCACATTAGGTTAAGAATTGCCCTGTCCGGGTTTCGAACAGCGGTGACATCACTTTTGTTGCTACAGTCACTCCCTCAATCCTATTCATGTCCCCATCAAAATACTCCCACCCCCAAAAATTTTTTTCGATTTTACAGCGTTAAATTCCAAAGTGCATATCTGTACCCTCCATTGCCAACATAGTGGAATGTGTTGTTTATTTGTTCTCCTTTGTTCCGCAGCCGCTACGCTCAGTCGTGTTCGAGACGGCTGTGATGAACAGTGTATTGTTTGCGTGCATGTTGCAGCCTAGTTTCGTCATTCATAAGGACCGGGGCTGTAATGGTTGAAGTCACTGTCTGTATGTGTCTGAGTCATTGTCGACTTCTGAACAAAGTGCCCGACGTCATGGACTTTGGTACGGATGTACCGACACTCTAGACACATTGCCGTGACAACTGTTATGTTTTATTTGCCTGTGGTGGACAAAGGGGCAATGGGACAGGTTTTACTCCGAATGCTTTGGATTTCCCCTGTCACTACCATTGCACAAGTGCTCTATACTCATATTTCATTCATTCGTCTATTGCCGAGGCTGCATAATCATTGCAATTGGAAAGGCCGTTAAATAGAACACTTTTCCCTCTCTCTGTCTAGATCTGAAGCCATGTACATATCTTCTCTTGGTAAATATTCCAGTCTGGGTGTCTATTTTTATCATAAATGCCCTTTACATCAGAATGTTTGTGTTCCCTTCTCCAATGCAAATTAATTAATCAATTCCTTCCTTCCTTCCTTCCTTCCTTCCTTCCTTCCTTCCTGTAGTCTCTCTTACGACAGGTCCGTAGTGTCTCTTACGACAGGTCCGTAGCCTCGTCGAAAGCGAGTTCTTGGCCAAGTGCGAGCTAGTGCTTCCTCTTTCAATTTACAATACCCTTTCTTTTCATTAAGGTCATCCAGTAGCTGCTTATGCCTTCTTCCTCGTCTTCCCGTCATTTCTATCCTTCGCTATAACTTCCATTCAATCACGTGTTTTAGGAGGCAGTTTCTACGCAAGGTGTGACCAATCCAGTTAGCCTTTCTTATTTTTCCAATGCAAATATCGGATATTAAATGTGCAAAGTTGTAGCCTTATTTACATGTTGTGTGTAAGTGAGTGGAACTTATGTTCTCAGCTGCGAGGAATAATATAGATTGAGGATAGATTATGTTTGTAATCAATTATTCTGTTTAGATATTTTAATCCGTTCGATGCAGCTGAGAGCCATCTGGTTAAGTGAGTTTCACTTCTTAAAGCTGGACATTTTTCACCTTAACTTGAAGTCCTCATCAAGGGCTACAGTCGATGCAAAAAATGGCTAAATTACACTACTTAATTACATTGACTATTTATTTATTCTCTTTAATTTAAGATGTTTGTCCTTTTCTTAGTTAAGCCCTTGAAATATTAAGAATCTTTAGATTAGAAATGTTATCGTATTTTGTCGTTGAAAGATATTTTTTCTTTTTTATGCACTCTAAGTGATTGTTGCAGTGATTCCTGTTTTGTGTAACGTAGTCTTCCTTTGGTGCTGTGTGCCCAGCACAGTGATTCGGGCTTCAGAAGTGAATATTATATTATTAACGTTGCTGTCAGTTACATTAGACTGATTAAAACGTATTACTTCATAGATTTAGGTTGTTCAGGATAAAGCATAGGGGAGAAAATTTGGACTTCAGAGAGGGAAGTGACAGGATGATGGGGGAAATCGTACGATGCATGCACACAGATGTCAGTGCGTGTAAATATGCTTCGAGCGCAATAAGGATAATTCTGTTTTGCGTGCAAAAGACAGAGGCTTTGAAGATTACAGGTGTATGTACACTCCCGTATGGACCGTAATCTCTGATGTCAACCTTTTACTAATGGAGAAGAAGAAAATGAAAAGAAATTTTATTACGTTGGCTGTATTAAGAAGCAGCCAAAAATGGTATCGAAATAGCCGGCTGAATTATGGGAAATACACCTACTGAACACGTGATACTAATGTTGCTAATTGGTTCCATTTGCAAGATAGAGGAAAGCCTGGAGAAGACAGACAGCTTTGAAGACCTGGGCGTAGATGCGAGGATAATATTAAAATGGTCTTAAAGAAATACTATTGAAGTTAGTAGACTGGATTTATCTGGCTAAGTATAGAGACACGCTGTGGGCCCTTGTGCACACTGTAGTAGGACCTAAACAGGATGCGCCGAATTTATTGAGTAGGTGAGCAACTATCAGTTTCTCAAGGACGCTGTACATAAAGTTAGTTAATTAGTTTGCAGTGTGGGAGACGGACAGGCCATTTCCCGAACTGGTTTTGAGCAGAGGCCAGAAAAGTGAAACAACAGAGCGATAAATAAAAGTGGAGATGGAACGGTATTTAAACAACCATTTCGGTTTAAAAGTTTATTCCTTAATGGGCGAGACATGTGGCACGCATGGTACAGAATATAAATGTATACTTGGTTGGGTGGAAAGGTCTGAACGGTGACAAAGATGGGATTCGACTGGAAATATTCCCAGTAGCGTTACCGCCACACAAACATAAAAAAGAGATGACGTTTTCCTTTTCCACGCCACGAATGCATATAGAGGGTTGCAGAGGTGTAGCTCCACTCATTCTTAATCTCAGCATCAGCTGGGAGTGGTTAACTTCATGCCCCGGCCGCATTACCGCAGGCAAAGAGCTCCGATTCCCACTCAGTAGGAATATGGATGGGCCCCACAGCCTGCCTGAACGTTTTGCAGAAGAGAAAAAGCTCCTACCCTTACCGGGATTCGAACTCTGGACCATCCAAACTGTAGCCGTATTGGCTGTGCCGACTGCAGCTGTTCGGACCACAACGTTGTGGCGTTGTGCTTGTTCAAAGAGAGGAATTCTGAAGGTATGGGCTGTATGCCATGTTTAATGGAAACCATCAATTCGCTAAAATGTATGAAGGGCACGCGGGAACAAACAGCAGAGCGTAGGAGGCGGTTTTAGGTTTTGTTTTTCTGGAATCAAACTAAAAGCACATTATTTCCACGGACTGCTGAATTTTCCATACAAACACCGGTATAAATATTGAAACTGATTGGTTATTCACCCATAACAATGATCATGGTTGCCTGCATACGCGCCTTTTATTTCAGCGGTGTGGAACCAGTATTTGTTAACAGTGAGTGCATCCCGTATATTGTTTCTGAATCCACTTGCTTCAGCCAGCGGCGCTACGGTTAAAACCTGCCAGTTTGAATTTGATCATTATCGGTCAGTGTGCAAAGCCAAGGTAAAATGTAATCGTATCTATAACACACAATCTTACGAACTAATGATCGTTGTATTAAAAACCGAGGCTTGTATTTCAGATGGTTCTTTTCGACATGTGCTTCCATTTCCACATACGCACGACCCGATGTCATACAAAAAAATTCGAATATGGCTATAATCGTTACACGATATTTGAGTGATATCTGTAATTTATTCAACAACGTTTTCCAACACGTGGATTGGATGACGTCGAATAGAAGAACTATGACATTGTAGTAATATTGAAGAAAGCGCCCACTTGTAAGACATGCCTAGCATATATTTGGACGGTTTTCGCAAAAACAGTTTTTTTCCCGCCAAGAATTAATTTATTTAGTAGTTTCTTATCAGTGGTTCCAAAAGTGTGCTTCACGTGTCCAGGGTATCTGCGCAAACCGCGTCTAATGAGGAATGTAGTTACACAGAGTGTCTTTAAGAAAAATAAAAAGTTTAATTAATATCAGTTATTAGGGCTGCCAGTAAAGTGTACAGCCGTATTTACTAAATCCCCTGCAGAGTAATAGCCCAGAGAATTGAAGGCAATGAAATTCCTGAAGCTGTAGTTTGTAAATTAAAGAGTATCCGCGAGCCTTAACTGCAACGAATGAATTCCGGTCGTTTACACTCCCTCTCCGTATGTTCCATTACGTTCCTCTTTAATTTTAAATTGCTTTTAAATTCCTTTACTGTTTTATGTTGTTTGTACCTTGCATATTCTTTATAAGGAATACATTAACCAACTCACGCACTTAATAAAATACATTCAGAAATATAAAACCACTACATGTTTCGGCACCGAGGTGCCATCATCAGGGAGTTATTCTGACAAAGGAGTATGAGGCCAGCACGCTTAAGTAAGAGTTTTGTATTAGTTAGTATACTAATTCCATTACTTTTAATTTTTAAAAGTGTTATTTGTGGTTCTGAGAACCCGTCAATTGTTTTTTTTCAGTATCGAAAGGGTTCCGCGGTAAAGAAAGTATGAGCCAAACTGGTGCAGACTGCACTGACCTCCCTAACGTGACACTGGACCGCTGCACGTTCGTCCAAAAAGGGCAGAAAGAATTCATTCCATGAAACTTAAAGATGCTTGTGGGTGTTCTTCTTTACTTGGAGAATGTTCACAAACTAAGCCATCCGTATGGAGTAAGGACGTGTTACGAACATCAGATTTCTTTATTGGAGCAGCGAATGTGGCGTGTATTGGAAATAGGTTTACATTTATTTCTCTGGATTTCCCATGAGGCCCACTTTGCTGTTTTATCAGTACGATTCTGCGCGTGCGCAAGGAAAATAATTCCCTTTTGATTGAATTTCTCGATACAGGGTGTGAAAACAACGGCTAAATCCCTCTGTCTGTAGCACATACATGGTGATAGTTAAATACGTTGGAAACTAGGGGAAAGCTGAAGTACCAAGGCGGGGCACGCGGTGGCTCAGTTGTTTGAGGCACTGCGCTAAAAGCCAGAAGGTCGCGGGTTCGATTCCCGATGGTGTCATCGGAATTTCTCATTGACATGATCCATCCGGCCACACCGTGGCCCTGGGGTCGACTCAGCCTCTAACAGAAATGAGTATCAGGAATATTTTCAGGGAAGTAAGGGCGGCCGGTGCGTAGGGCTGACAACCTTCCAAACTTCATGTGCCAATTGTCTTAAAATCTGGAAGCCTCAACCTCCTGGAAGCCTCAGGGCCTGCCCAGGTCTGTAATGGGACTGCTTTACCCCTACCTTACATTTATGCCTGAAGACTGTCGTAAAGACCGAAACAAGTAGAATTGTTGAGCATTGTTGAATACAATAAATGGTTGTCTTTGACGGTAAATACAAACTAACCCTGAGGATGTGTCTGATTGCAATTTTTATGCGAAGTCGAGTGTTCATAAAACATACATGGGCACAATGGGAGGTGCGTGGTCAGTTCTTCCCCAGTACCGTTTGTGAAATATATTGAGTGGGTCCCACATTGGGTCCTGGGCGCTGTGTACATGAAAGAAACCCTTCAGGATTCAGGTCTTTGTGATGTGACACTGCATGGCTTGCTTAGTGCTTCCCTGTGTTTCGAAGGATTATAGTGCCTTCATCTTCAAGGGCAGTATGATCCTTATGGGTCATGGAATTCTCAGTTACACCTTTCTCAAAACATCAAAACTCTCAGAGAAAAATACTGGGTCCAGTCGTATGTAGCACCCTCATTCCTCGGTTGTGGATGCCGTAGCCGACCGAGTTACCCCGGTTCATACTTAGCATTGTTATTGTAGCGAAATCGAGCACTTTAAGATGGGATAGACATGTATATCGTGCGGAAAGCAACGGTTTGTGATACCTAGCAGATGACATGATACCCTTTAAGATATATCAGATAATTTCACGCTGGTTTGACGCCTTCGCACAGGGTCTTGGACGGGCGGGGCCCCCCCCGTGGTCACTGTTGGACAGGCCTGCTGACGTAATTAGCTAATTACCTGGTGGGAGTAGGAAATAAGAAAGTGCTGGTCTGTTTACCTCTCCGGTATAGCATCTGCTTAGCGTCGTCCTTGAAGGAAACTGATCTGTGTTATTCTTGGCAAAGAACTGCAAACCAGCAGTCCGGTATTAGAACGCGGAAATTGAACACCGCTCGATTTGGTGAGGGTCTGTCAAAAATATATCACTGTTTACGTAATAACCCCTGTAATATTATCTCACAGCTTCCGTTCTGGTTGTCTTAGCATTACCAACCTTCCTGTCTACGCAGCTAATCAAGCAGCCTATTATGACATAACTGAGTAACTGAATGACTTCCAAACTGTTGTCATACATAACGTACTAATAACATAATCAAGCAACCAGTTATGAAGTTAGTTAAAGTGCCATTTAAAACTTAATGAGCTGACTTAACGTAAAATGTCTTTAGGTAGGTGTAACAATTCGTGATGAAGATATGTTACTGATGTGACAACACCTAATGGACTGTTCCATAGTCTTGGTTTTGGTTACAGAACGTTTCGGAAGCTAGCTTTCCTTCCTTCTTCAAGTAAAAATTATGAAAACTATTCCATTAGTCTTTGGGGTTGTGATTAATTGAATCCAGTAGACAGAATAGAGTAGGCTTTGTATTTGTTTTTATTTTTACTTGATAGCGGAAGCACAGGGGGCTGCCGAAATGTTCTGTCATTAAAAAGAGACTGTGCAAGAAGTTCGGTACACGAACTGTATCACCTGAACTGCGGCAGTAAGTCATAAGGCCGTAGTATGTAGGCTGCTGGCTGGACGTCCAAAGAAAGGCCAAAGCCACCTGAGACCGGCTGTGGAGTCCACCCAGCCTCCTATTCAATGGATAACGTTGGTTTTTTCCATGAGGGTAAACCGGCCGGGGCATGAAGCTGACCGCTCACACCAATCCAGTTCCGAGGTTAAGAGTGATTTAGACTGTATCGCCATGGCGTGTACACGGACATCTTTACCTTTAGCTTCAGAATTACAAGGCCATGACTTTGTCGTCAGACCGCCATTGCGTTTAGGCTACTTGATGGGCCAATACAAGGTTTTTGTTGTGTTGGGAAAAGTTGTAAATTGGGTCCGAAGGACAAGTTTAATATATTGATTACAAATGTTTCTAGTAGTAGTAGTAGTAGTAGTAGTAGTAGTAGTAGTAGTAGTACATCGAAGTATTCTTTTTTTTCCCAATGGCTCGACAGCCCCCAGTGGGCCAGGGCCTCCTCATTACCGACGCTTCACGATCACACACAGACACACCACAGTCGGTAGGACTCCTCTGGACAAGTGACCAGTCTGACGCAGAGACCTCTACCTGACAGCACACGACACTCACAAGAGACAGACATCCATGCCCCCGGCGGGATTGGAACCCACAATCCCAGCAAGCGAATGGTCACAGACTCACGCTTTAGACTGCGCGGCCACCGGGATCGGCACATTAAATTACTCATTACGAGATAGAGTGGGGTTCAATTCTCGGCAGAGTCAGTGAAGTGTTCTCATTTGCATATTTTGATCTTCGAGGTTCACATCGTGTAGTTGGGTAGATGGCTACCGACATTCGCTGCCTCCATATTCAGGATACCGCCTGCTAGACTGCAAAGTGTTAACTCACAAGATCACAGTATGGCTCTTCACCGCCGTGAAAACCCGAAGTCTTCAGAGCCCTCTCTTCTGTTGCGCGTCGCTAAGAACAGTTCACTCTGTTCAGTTCTTATGTATGTACGTGTATGCGGTCTTTGTAGAGGTGCCGAGATAGCGTAGTTCGTGTACTGCCTAGGCTGCGGCCTGGACGATCCAAGCTTCGAATCCCTCCAGCGGCAAGAAAATTTTTTCTTCTGCAGATCGTCCAGACTGGCCCCGTGCCCGACCAAGCCTCGTATTCACTGGGTACCGTTTTTTTCTGGTAGTAAAGCAGCCGGGGCGTGATGCTGTCCACCCACTTCCATCTAGCGCAGGGGGTTAAGAATGAGTAGCTCTGTGCCTCTACTTCCCTTACATGCCCGCATGGTGTGGACAGGTAAAATTTTACCTTTTGCGTCGTATTTAATTACACTCGGTGTAGCTGAGATTGTGTAACATCGAAAGGTCAGGAAAAATTAATTGGGAAGGGTGTGAAAGAAAGGAGTCGTGGTTCAATTTACCTGTACTGTGCCAGAATTTGCGTGGAGAGACTGGGGAAAGCAAAGAAAAATCTCACTAGGGCTTGTTATCAGACCACGATTTGAACCCAGGGTCTCCAGAATATAAAGCGCCGTTGTTACCCACTCATCGGCTACCTTCTGCGAGTTCCTGTTGGTCAGTTGATTATGTACACTTCTTTCTGTGGTTGAAACGGTCGGAACTTGAATCTGGTTATTCATCTCTGTCTACCTTTGATATTTGGGACCCTACAGCCATTATTCTTGTAGAACTTCATGCAGCAGTGCTTAGACATTGGGGTAGCTTTGCATTTGTGTTTGATACGGGGAAAGATAGTGGCTGGATGGTTTGTGTGAGACTGTTTCTGGACCCGGCTGTTGGATCTTGCATGAAACGCTTCGTGTCTGCTGTAGCAGTCATATAAAGTCAGTAGTTTTTTAAGTGCTCTCTGTTTGGCGAAAGAGTAAGCCTTGCAGCAATAAAACTACAAAGAGCCGCAGTGTTGAATTAGAGCTGCATCAAAGATGGGAACTTCTTTAGCTTTGTTGCTGTTATACTACCATAAGGATTTATACTGCAGAACACCATGTCGAGTAACTTCTACAGTTGAGCTACATCAGAAAAATCGTCATTATGAACGTACTTATTATTATTATTATTATTATTATTATTATTATTATTATTATTATTATTATTATTATTATTATTATTATTATTATTATTGGTTCATTCTGCTGCACCGTCAAGTTCATAAAACAGACATTGTGAGACCAGAATGTGCACCCCTAAAACAATGATTTATAATGCAGAACTCTGGGCTGAAGTCTACCACATGACTCTTTTTGCTTACAAGATACAGCCGTCAAACGTAGGCAAAACCGTCCTGTGTCCTGTCAGTTGGCAAAATTAGCAGATCGTAGGGGGAAATGTAACGTTCTCTCTAAGCTGCGCAGTAACTGAAATGCTGCCGCGCGGCTGGAATTTTCTTTTGCGGACGCTGATGGAAGTGCCGCGCAGTGTAAAAATTTTCTGCTCAGATCAGTAACAGGTCCGCGCAGCTCTAAAAATAAATTATAGGTAACGTTGGGGGACGTGTTTTGAGGATGGGAGGGGATTGTACTGGCTCAGGATCATGTCCAGTTGCGGGCTTTTGTATCAAACTTGTTGTTGGACCTTCGGATTCTGCTGCCGTATAGTTAGTTAAGTAGCAAGTTGGAGCTGAAGAAAATAATGTGGAAGGTCGGGAGCTGGAGTAGGATTTCATCGAAGGGCCGCTTTTGGTATTAGCGCTGTTGAACCTTTCGGGATTTAAGTGTAACTGGAACGATGAGAGTGGTGATGGGGATTGATAGTGACGATGATAATGATGATAATAATATTAATAATAAATAATGTAGTAACAAGACGGTGATATAATGTGGGACTTCATATTTCGTACTATTCATAGAGTATTATTAGGTGACTATGTAGGAGTATTACGAAATTAGCAGGGCTTAGAACGCGCATGCGCGAGGTACGTGCAGTGCCAGCAAAATATTAATCAGATAGCCTATAGGGAAAGTCACTTGTCAGAGATAGAAGTGGCTGTGAGGGGACCGTTAAATGTATCTGTAAATTTTCTTCACCTGATGATAGGTGCTCTGAAAATGGCAATGAATTTACAGATACCGTCAAAATTATCGGAATATTAACTCTTCAAAAAACTCTTCTCAATTGAGTTGTTGCTGTTATTACTGCTCCTCCTAAGCCTTATACTTCTACTATTACTACTACTACTACTACTACTACTAATAATAATAATAATAGCAATAGTAATAATAACACTGTCGCTGCTGATGTTGTATTTTGTACCTTAAACTTCTAGATTAAGAACGCGGACTTACTTCTGAATTTAATAACCCATGGTATATTTTTCGTCATTAGACGGCTCGTGCAGCTTTGTTTATTTTAGATAAATTCTAAAAGGTTTTGACGATGCTGTATAATATTGTGTGGTGATGGGTTTTATGGACTTTATCCATCGTCCGAACAGCAAAATATTAAACATACTAAAAAATTAAAATCACAACGTTTCGGAAGCTGGCTGTGTCTAACAGGCGCAACAGAGTAGGTGTTCTTCTCCCCTCCATTCACCTGAGGACGGAAGCAGAACCAGCTTCCGAAACGTTGTGATTTTAATTTTTTAATATTTTTAATATTTTACTCTTCGGACGATGGATAAAGTCCATTAACCCATCACCACACAGTTTTATTTATTTTAATTGGACCTGTCTTTTTTTTCGTAACGAAATCAATTGAGAAGAGACTGTAGAATGTGTGACAGGAAAGTTAGCTTCAGGTAAAATATCTCCATAGAATGGCACAAGAGAAGGTGAAAAAACTGATGTAGAAGAGCGACGTTCACGTAGAAACATCTTCATTTTTTAACACAGCATTTCCCTTGCCTGCACTGTAATAGTGTTCGAAGAGGATTAGACGGGAACGAAGCACTTTTTTCGTACAGCGAACGTTCGGAAACCAGCTTCAAGGCTTGTAAAATTAATTGAGTAATAATCTGAAGGCAGCGCGATGCACAGTGGCAGTCAACTTGATAGCCGAGTATACTGCTTCAGTACGAGGAGGCAGGCGGAGATGACGGACTCGGGTTAAATGTGCACTGAGTTTAGAGCTGTCGAAACTCGGAGCTGGGAAATATGTTTTATATAGAAGGAAGGAGATGTTCTGAGGGTTGAGATTAAATACAGCTGAGACGGCAAGACGTTCTTGCCTGCAGGTTGTAAGCGTCGATATTTTTATTGTGGTTCTTCTCAGATGCTCCTAAATCCATAATACAGTGTAGATGTGTTGTTGAAAAGATACACATCAAATACTGCTTATTTATTGAATTCGAGTGTTCATATTGTGTTCACAAAAGCTGAACTTTTATCCCTATCTTCAGCGAGTGTAATTAATTTCACATACTCGTACCTGTCTTATACGGATGCATATGAATATTACCCTGTCGTGTATATCAAGATTTCCATATTGGTCGTATCTTTTGAGGTTTGCTGACCAAAAATGTGTGTACAATATTTAACCACGCGTTATACATATCATGCCCCCGTTTTTCATTAGGTAACGCGCTTATGACACGTTGATAGACCGACATTTCTTAAAACGGAACTTGTGTAATGGGGGGGGGGGGCTGGTGTAACGGGCTACAAGATCGGGGTTTGGTTCTGGGCAGCTGAGTGTAGTTCTAGCCAAGACTGTCTGCGTACAGGTAGTCTCTATATAACGTGTCTCCAACCCGCGGCCCGCCAGTTTGTATTATGATGCCCGCGGCCGCCTTTGTAAATTAGGTATCATTCTGTAATCTGTCTTACGACAGGTCCATAATTTCCTCACAAGCGAGTTCTCCACAGAGAGCAATCTAGTGCGTCCTGTTTCAATTTCCAGTATCCTCTCTTTTCGTTAAAGTCCTACAGTAGCTACTTACATCTTCTTCTTCGTTCTCCCGTCACTTCGATCCTCCATTATATCCTTCCTTCAATCACGTGTTTTAGACGGCACTTCCTACACAACATGTGATCAGTCCAGTTAGTCTTCCTTCTTTTTATTGTATTAGGGTGTTTTTACCTTCCTTGACGTTGTGTAATGCTTCTTCATTTCTCACACGGTCGGTCAAACTGATCTTTTCTATCCTTCCCCAGCACCACTTTTCGAAACTCTCCAGGTATGTCTGATCTACTTTCAGAAGTCCAGCTTTCAGCGCCATACAAAGCTATGCTCCAAATGTAGCATTTTACTAGTAAATTTGGTGTACCCCGTAAAAATTACACAATAATTTAGGCGGTTAGGGTACCACGTATTGTAATTTTTACACCTGCGGCCCGCGAAGCAGCCGACAATAACGGGTGTGGCCTTTTTCCATAAAAATGTTCGACGCCCTTGCTGTGTGTAGGCATTACCCGGTACTCTTTGCGGGGATAAAACTATCTGAGCCTGAATCTACATGTAATACGCAAATCGAACTTGTATGAGATGGCAGTTGTGAGTAGGCAAGGTCAAGGGAGACGGTCATAGCCTCTTACAAACTTGGCGACCCTTGCCTGAAGAAACCACAGTTACGAAACATGTCTGTCAAGATAGTTTACACCCGGACTTAGTTGCAAGCCCTGTACCTCCATGATTCAATCATTTCAGCGTCATAATAAATGCTTGGGTACGAACGCATTTAAAATTGGTTGAGGTACGTATGCTATATTGCAAGAATGTTTTTTTTTCTGAAACCACGATGTTTCGGTAACTGATACTTTTTCGATAATTGAAGTTTTCCACAGTGGCGTCGTTGGAATTCAAGTCTGTCGGGATGTGGTGCTGTGTCCTTGGGGCGTGTAGTTCCCCGGTGTTCCGAAAGGGCCGTAGTGCGTTCATTTTCAGCGTAAAGCACTCCAGCCGGGTCTTGAGTCTGTTTCCTTCAGCTTCAGCTTTCTCAGGATAAATTGACAAATTCTGCTTTGTTGGGATGCCTGGGAGAGATAGTCCAATTTGATTCGTGGTTTGAGACTTGCTGTGCCCGGGTTCAAATGGAGTAGAGTTCTTTCCTGTATTCTGACACCTGATAATTGAAATAAAGTGTCCTTAAGAAACGCCATGTTCTTGGCAAAGTGGGAAGAGGGACTTTTCTAAATATCAGAGAGACTGTCGTACTTCGTCCCTAGAAATACTAACAAACATTTGCCCAGAAATTTTCCAAAAATCTTGAAATCGCCTCATAATTCTAGGCGCCGGAAGGCTGATATGACGCAAGTTCCACACAGGGGCCCACAAATATTAGGCGCTACTGTACACAATTTAGTCGCCCGGGCGAAGTGGCGCTTTGGATTTGTGCAGTCTGGTTCGAAATAGGTAGTAATTTTTCGCGTGGTCATCTATTAACGGAACAAACTTCTGAAAATAAAATTTTTTACGGAAACGGTAAATATTGTTAGATGTTACTGTAGTTCAGCGATCTCGCAACTTTTATACTGGCTTAGTGCCTCAAGATATATAACTGTGTGGCATCTTGTAATTGTAATCTGAAGTGATGTTACATCATTTTAAATCGAGAGCATACTCAGCCACTCCACACACTGCCAAGACGACAAGGATTCAAGTTTATGTTGAAGAAGACTAACGACTGGTCTTCCTGTCTTCGGCAGTGAAGATCATTAAGAACAGAACACGTCAGCAGAGGCGCCGACAGCAAGAGCGTCGTCTCTTGTTTTTTTGATGCAAGCAGACGTCATATCTTATCCTCTGATCTAGAAAACTTCGCCACAAAGTTTCGCCCGATTTGTCACTGAATATACTGTAACGAGTGTTCCGTGTGTGGGAGGAGTTCCTTTCGGACTCCTCACAAAGTAGCACCGTGTCGAGGATTCTGGTCTTGAGGGATGTCACATTTTATAGCGGGTAATTTAACACATCCGGATGTCTCGAAGAAACGGAACGCCTTCGTTTTCAAAGGTTGGTAAATCTTAGACGAACGTTGGAGATAAAGACACTACGTGCCTATGGAACATTGTGATACGTTAAATTACCCGCTACACAGTGTAACATCCCAGAAGACCAGAACCCTCGACATAAGCGTTGTTGGAGCACCAAATTTCGCATAGCACCTCGTCAGTTGACAGAGTTGTCTACGTGGATAAAACAGTAATATAACCACACATGGTGCGTGTTAAATACGTTGGAAAGCTGAAGTAGCAAGGAAGAACAATAAAAAATAGATATTACATTTGTTAAAACATGGTGGAGATTTTGGCACTTCTTGGGATGTTTTGCGGGATGTTTCCTTTCAGGTTTCAAATTTTGAAACCCGTGTTGTTTCTGCTGCTGCTGCTGCTGCTGTTGTTGTTGCTGCTGCTGCTGCGGCAGTAACATTAGAACTTTCATTCGAACCAGTGACCTAGCGGGTGTGTATTTCTTCATCTCGGCGATCATTGTGTCGGACATTTGTGGCTTGTATTGAAGCCGAGGTCACAGGTAAACGGGACACTATAAATCGCTTTGACTACCTTATGGTAGATGATTAGTACTTACGTTACTCTGGGGAAACAGAAATGGAAATGCTGAATTTGTATGGGTGGCGGCGAGGCCAGTACCCTACCATGACAATAAAAGAAACTTGAACTTCACTCATTAGAGAAGAAGCACAGTAGTAAACGTCACAACGTCGTAGACTCAGCCCAAACGAACCTTACTTACTGATGTTAGATCTTTGCATAAAGCCCGGTCAGATGGAGATGAACGGGTTTACATGCAGTGAAAGAATTCGTACCGATACGAACTGCTGTAAGAGTCCTGCTTGGCGCCTGGTCATACGTGAACTAAATACGTGCTGTCCTTTGTGCAGTACAGTGTACTTTGAGAAACATGGCAGCAGCGCGCAGACTTTGCTCCTCGTCTCTGGCATGATACTGGGAAGCCACAGAGCTAAATTTCACATGTGGAATTGATGGCAGCTTGTACCTATTTATGTTACTGTAGAGGTGACAATTCGATATCTCATCCCAGAGGTCAACTAAGATTCTCCGTGCTCTATATTACTGTCATGCTTACAGGCCCATAGTCTGGAGTTGGTAGTGGGTGCAGTGCATCTATTAAAAATGGGGCTACACCCACTAGGAATTTGCGAAATGTTAAAGACAAACATGCTGGTCAAGAGTTAGCTTCCTCAGGACAATATCACGAAGCCGATCCATAAAAATAATGCATAGTTGTGATTGGCAGAGAGAGCGAGTAGCGAACGATACGTAAGTAGACCTAATTGGTTCACACGCAAAGAACGCGATGTCATTCTATTTAGAGTACTGTAGTGAAGTCATGAGTGCGTTGGTTAGAGTGGTGTAGTGCGTGCCACTTCTGGGAACCCTTCCATCTGCACTGCTGCGGAAGCTTCCACTAACATCTTAACTCTTCTACGTATTGTAGCATGTCAGGCATCTTCGGCTGTAGTTGGGAAAGCTGGCCCCGCACGTCGTCCACGAAGCATGCCACTGCGATACGCAAGCTCGCGCCTTCTCAGTAATGTACGTGTATGCAGGATGTTCTGTTCAATGTTACAGAGCACATCGCGTAATCAAAGTGCTGATTTTGTGGTCCTGACAAAGGCACATATTGCGCTTATGCATACAGAATACATATACGCAGTGTATGTATTATATAGAGCATTATATAGGTATTATATAGAGCATTATATAGGTATAAAGTCGTATATACCTCTATGCACCCGCACTGGAAGCCGCTTGCACCCACTGTGTTCATGATCTGGCGACGGGCCCGCTTGCGCGTGAATACTAATTTATCTGTTATTGTGCCTGATATTCAATGACAAAGTAATATGTTTTAAAGCCGGAGGTAAGTGGAACTCGTTTAAGATACATATGCGAGTATAAAGTACAGGGGCGCACCCAAACGGGGGGCGGGGCTGCCGGGCTGCAGACCCCCCAAACCCCCCAAAACCGAAATTTAAAAAACACATTTTGTACGTTTTATATCAAAAGTTTTACGTGATTTCCCCTTCAGCCGAAACCAGCCACTGAAATCGGCTGATGACTAGTACATTAGAATTTTGAAAAATAAATTAATAACATTTAAAAAACAAGACAGGACACTGTAGTTATATTTGTGTATATATAAATGCAGTTGCAAACAGTGTTATGTTATACTTATGACATGATTTTTATAACATAATTTTTAAAATAAAAAATTATGTATATAGCCTAAGGGGCAGCCCCCCCCCCCATTCCCCCAGCGAAAAATTCTGGGTGCGCATCTGGTGGAGTATTATTGCAGACCTTCGTATAGTGCCAAGGTTAATATTCTTTGAGCCCTACCTTATCTCTGCTGTACGCGTTAATGGCGTTGAGCATACCATAAAAATATTGTTCAAGTTATATTACAAATAATAGTCCATTCCCCATACTGCCCTGTGTAGTATCTCCATCTCGAGGTTGGAAGGTTTACCTAGAACGTAGAGGCAGCATTCTCTCCGAAGCATTGGCAGCTTCAAAAATACACGCCTGCACATGGCGGAAGACCACAAAGCTTAATACTCAGTGCCGTGGAAACCTCAACCCCCAAAAACCTCTTCCTCAGAACAGTCGGTTGTCCGACAGAGATTCGAACTGGGTTCTTTGGCAGTATAGCGTACCTCTGTTGTGTTGCCACTACGCCAGCTTGTTCAGATGCTTCTCTATGACTCACATCGATTTTCAGTTTCCGAGAACCGACTTACATCGTCAATTCTGGGCAGTCTCTGTTAACTCCATTGTACGTGTCCGAACGTCGATAATTGCGCGCGCGAAGCCATGCTGTCCCGTGTCAGTACGGTATCCTTGCTCGGTCGGCCCCGTTCTCCGCGGACTATAGGATTAAGCCATCACGTTTTCTGCCATTCATATCCTTTAATCCACAGCCACACTCCAGATGTCGCCACTGCATAACGATTAATTACGCATGTCAGTCACTCCTTTTCACCGACTTTATTTTTCACACTCACTCCCATGGGAGAAAGTAATACGTTTCTTATCTGAACCTGCAGCTGGCAGGGTATAGTCAGTTTTTCTACGTATAGCTAATGACCTTTATGTTCAAGAGTGTTGGTAACACTGCAAGTTTTCTGTTCTGTGGGGACCATAAAGGTGCCTGTGTATGGAGTGTACATTCCTAATGCCTGACATCGATGGAGAAGAACGAATAGCTTCATGCTTCAGACGCCTTTGCTGTGGGAAAATTGAACGGAGCGGTTGAGCGGAGTTAAGATACTGGCGAAGAGAAAAATCGCTGTCTGCGGGTGTCGAATTCCTGTCGTCTAGCAGTAAGCAGTTGTTGTATCATTCGATAATTCCCGCTTGTGAAGCAATTTGTGGCTCAGTTTCCAGATTTAGTTTGTTAGTGACAGTTGTGTCGAGGAAGACATGGACTTATACTACTTTAAGGTTGGCCATACTGGCCAAGAATTTTACTGTAGATAACTGAGTAGTATCGATTGCTGTTAATCAGCGTATACGATATAAATGACAGCGCAGTTGTAGCATTAAAGACTTCCGTGTCATATGTAATCTTTCTTTTTCTGAATGATACTGGAAAATCCGAGTGCAGTAAGTAGGAAATCGAAGTATTCTGAGCAGCTGTGCCATTTAAAATTAAAATGAATATTCTTCTTGCAACCAGCGCACATTGCAATAGGTTTCCACGTAAATTTGCAGTGAAATTCACGTCCTTATCGAATTTGTTTCGTTTACGACAAAATTTTAAAATTACACAGCGTGTCTGAATTTTTAACGATGAAATATGTACACCTCCTGTCGGATTTAACAAGCCTGTACTCATCGACTGTGAAGTTGACCGTCTCGATCACCGAACTTCACGCCATGAGATTTTGACATTCGTGGCTTGGCAGAGAACAGTATTGGCTACTCCCGTCATTTAACGTCACGCAGTGACATTTTGACGTGAGTGCGTGTGTCTGTCTATAAGACAATGCAGTGACAGCTCTTGTCTGCAAGCGGTTTGTGGAACTGCATTATGGCACTCGTTGTGCTGATGGCGACAGAACTGGCGTGCAGATAGTGATAGAAGGACTGTGTGTTGGAGATAGAATTTCAAATTATGCACGTAAAGGCAAGGCATCCAGTCAGCGGATTCGCGCCGCAGCAGATAACCTGTGTACGACGGACCCAGGCCAACTGAGGTGGATAATCCCATTTAAAAAGTCAATAGAGCGGTTAAAGTCAATTAACCGTGAACCATTAATCAATTAACGTCCGCGGCAATTTCACCAGCCTGGAACACTGATACACTAGCAGGCCATTCACGAACAGACCCTATATTTACTACTCCAGTTGCCAAACTTTGATAGTTTCATGGCACGAAAGTTGATTTTAAAAAAGAACAAATTCAGCGATTGTTTATATACTGTGGGCTGCTTTGTAACGGCTTGCTTACAGCCTGGTAGGTTACATGCCATTCAAGTTATAATTAACTGCTAATGTTAACATTGAAACTGCCTCATGTTTATAAGTAGGAAACCTCATTAGTTACATATCATTAACATTTACGAGACTTAAAAATACACCTCTCTGGCAACATCGCTGTGTTTAAAACAAACCTCATCTACATCTGAATAGAGGGGAGGCACGCGGTGGCGCAGCTGGTTGAAGCACTGCGCTACAAGCCGGAAGGTCGCGGGTTCGATTCCCGATGGTGTTATTGGTATTTTTCATTGACATAATCCTTTCGGTCGCATTATGGCCCTGGGGTCGACTCAGCCTCTAACAGAAATGCGGACCAGGAATATTTCCCGGGGGGATAAAGACGGCCGGTGCATAGGGCTGACAACCTTACCACCTTCAAGTGCCGATTGCCTAGAAATCTGGGAGTCTCCTGGAACCACAAGGGCCTGTCCAGGCCTGTAATGAGACTGCTTTGCTTTGCGTTGACAGATTTTATGGTTATTCTTCGTTATATCGGAGTTGACACTGAAGATGACCGTGTGACATGTTACATACGAGTAAGAGATGTAGTTTAGTGTCAAATACTGACACAGTATTTGAATAGCATTTATCGTTATGTGAGTGTAGAACTATGAGTTTTATGCATGGAAATATGCTGTTGCCGATCCCGGTGGCCGCGCGGTCTAAAGGTGTGGGTCTGCGGCCGCTCGCTTGCTGGGATTGCGGGTGCGAGTCCCGCCGGGGGCGTGTTTGTCTCTTGTGAGTGTTGTGTGTTGTCACGTACAGGTCGCTGCGACGGGCCGCTCTCTCTCCAGAGGACTCCTACCTGGTTTGTGTGTGTGTGTGTGTGTGTGTGTGTTTGTGTCACTGAGTGTGAAGTGTAACAGTAATCCTCTGCAGCTGCGATGAATATGTAGAAAGAGGTCAGAATAAGAAAGAAATAAAGAAAGAAAGAAGGAAAGAAGGAAGGAAGGGAGGAAGGAACAAAGGAAGAAACGGAGGCAATGCTAATGGAACGATTATGACATGAGCAAGATTGTGTTAAAGACACCGGTGAAGGTAAAACGGTAAAATTGTGCCTGTGCCCAATTAAGACGTATGGGAGAGTCGTCTAGCCCGCAGCCTAGACACTATACTCATAGAGATATCCCGGTTTCAGGATAACAGATAAAGTTACTGCACTGTTAGTGCTCACATTGAACAAAATCAGCTGGTTACTTTGCATTAGAAGTGACATTATGTGGCGTCCTTGTGGATGTAATAAGGTGGAACTGCAACGAAAGATAATTATTTGTTGACATGTGGAAACTTTAAATTTACCTGACAGCGTCAGCTTGGCCTTGAGTCTGACAGGCCTGTTACAACTAATATAGGCTGCGCGCTGTGCTGTGTGTCGACCCATGTTGTCAAATAAAAATATACACGCGGGTTTTGTTGCGTATAAGACATATGCTGACATCTGGCGGAACAAGCGTGGAGCTTGAACTGCAGGTGTTCTTGTTTTTAGTCAGTTTCCTGTCGTGTGTTTGCTGAGCAGTGATTGTAGAATTGCGAGAATGTCCAGCTGTGTCTGTGGACAGCAAAAAAGCAAACGTAGCAGATTACAGTTTTCAGGGGTGTGACGTCGTGCAGTTCCGTAGAATGATACAGCTTTTCTGAGGACTCAGCTACTTCGTCTTAAGGTTAGTATGAGGATTGTTTCGCCATATAGCCTGGCAGAGAAATGCCAACCATTCGGAGAAAACTTCTGCCTTTATTTTCAGTATAGCAGAAGGGAAATGGCGCTATGTATTCTGGTAGGTATTTACCAGCGTTCTGGAGGAGTATGCTGCTTCCGTCTTCGGTGTAAAAGAAGGGCTGTGACGCCATGTAGAGTGGTATATAGGTGCTAACGTTTCGGAGGTACTGTCACTATATTCCAAACACATTCTTAATTTTTCCAGGAGGATAGGGTTATTATTTCGATAATGGCAAAACTTACCCTAGTCTCGCAGTTTTCAATAACCCTGCTTTGGTTGGTACGTTCATCTTGTTTTAATAAGTACTGTCCAATTTTGTTAAAGTTGTAACTTTCTAGGATTGTGATTGTGTTGAACATGGCTGATTTTTGAAATGGTTATAACAAGCGTATTTACGACTCTGCAGCAGTCAGATTAAGGGAAAGCGTGTATTGTGAATAATGGCAGATCGTGTACAATTCAGCTAAACGTCTCTAGGTGTATCCAGGTGCTATGAGAAAATGGTAGTGCAAGGAAAAGTAAACGTATGCAAATATGGACAATAGGTCGCAATAGCTCCATCAGGATAGTGATTAGGCTGTGGGCTGGGCGACAGTGGTTCAGATTTGTCTCTCCTGCACATTGTCCAGGCCGGCTTTGGGCCAACCATTCCACGAAAACGTAGGGGGTGGGAGGGGGGGAGGACATGTGACCCCATTCATTCGTAACTTCGGTACTAGACCGAGATAAGTGGGCAGCTTCATGCCCCTTAGGGCTTTGCACCTGGGAAACGAGCCCCCACTACCCATCGGGTAGGAGGTTGTATGGGCCTCAGAGTCAAATTGGACACACTGGGGAAGTGAGAAATATTTTGTTCTACACGGGAATTGAATCCCCGTCTCTTGCTGCTTTGACATGGGCCGATATGAAACAAAATTACTTCTTTAAGCATTTAAGTGAACGTCGAAAACCTTATCTCAACGAAAGAAAAAATAAAACAGAGGATGAGATAGCACAGTATTCATAATGAAATTGAGTGTATGACGTGGTCTACAAAACTTGCGGGCAGACGGACTGGCGAAAATGATATCCCATATACTGTGAGCACTGAAACATTTCCATGTTACAAAGAATATATTTCGGTCATGATGACCATTCGCTTCTGCTGTGAATAGCATTCGCAGTGCGTGTAAGGAAGCATCTCATTTATATTCTTTGTTAATTCAAATTATTAGTTGCAAAAATTTGCAAAGGAGACTGTGAATGCGTTGTGCCAAAAGTCAGGTTTGCAAATAACACTCAGGAACACTGGAGTTTTCCAAAGTTTTTTTGTGCCTCTATGAATTTCCAGAAAGCGCACATTAGCGTTATTTGTTCCTGTCACTTCGTGGTAGTCTTAAAGGCCTTTCCACTTGGAGCGCTGGTGGTCATTGATTCTCTGAGAAACAACAGTACAAGACGACGGGCGTAGACTGATGGAGCGGAAGATTAAGCGGTGCTCTTCTGCTGTTTTTACGTGGTGTTTGGCGGGCTGCTCGTTTGTCTCTGCCAGGCGCCTGGATTTGCGATTCTTCAGCCCGCCACAGACTATGTCATGCGGTTTTTATATCTGTTCGCTACAACTGTAAAGGTCACGGCCTCGTGTCTTTCTTTCTTTTTCTGTCTTTTCTTTCTTCCTTCATTTTTCAACCTTCATTTCTTTCTCTTTCCCTTCTTTCTGTGTTTGTTTCCTTCTTCTTTCTGTCCTTCTTTCTGCCTTCCTTCTGTCCACTTCTCTTTGCTTGTCCCTTTCATTCTATTCTCCTCTGTAATTTTCTTCCCGCCTGTCCTGTGATCTCGATATGCGTTGAGAGGTGCAGAGTGTAGGCCTCGTGTAGGGCAGTTTAACGGCAGGTGTTCATCTGCATGCCTTTGCGTCTGGTTCATTCATGTACGTACTCATTACCACTCCGTTAAACATTCAGTGCGGAACCTTAACACAAGAGACAGGCTTAGAATTGTACATCGTATTCTAAACGCAACAGAACCTTTCATAAAGTGGATGTGTTCCCTTCCTCATGTTAAAGGTGGTAGGGCTGAACGTGCACAGTTTCGTCCGTTACCAAGAGCTGTCTCAGGCACTGGAAAACAAAAGTCAGATAGTTTTAAGGTGATTCATCCCCGTTGTACTGTTGATCTCATATATATATATATATATATATATATATATTTGCCAGTGTACAGGCATACACATCATCATATACATGTTGACTAGGAGACAAGATTCGGCGTATTACAAGCCTAATCAGGAGTTCTATTTTAAGAAATATTTAACAAAAAGTTACGACGGGAGTTACGAAAGAGATCTCTTTGCTAACTGCAGTCATAACATTTGTTGAATGGTTCTTAAAAGAGAAGGGCTGCTGATGACTTTAGTAAACCAAAAGTTGTCGCCTAGTCAGCATATATATGATGTTGTGTATGTCTGTACATTGAGACGTATGTACAAAAGTCAAATATATTTTTATTAAGGTAAAGGTAAATTTCACCGTAGAACAGGTCATGAAGGCTCAGAGGAGGGGGGTAGAGGTATATCTCTACTCTTTCTTTAACCTCGGTGGTAGATGGGGGTGGGTGTTCAACGCCCCCCCCCCCCCCTCGACCGCTTTACCCCATGGAAGGATACCCGATATGCATTATAGAGAAGGCTGGGTGGGCCCCAGGGCCAGTCTGGACGGGTGCGGAAAAATCTCGCCTTCACCGGGATTCGATCCTCGTACCGTCCAGGCCGTAGCGAGTCGCCGTGCCAAATATGCTGTCTTCGTTAAATCATGAGATTAAAACAACTAACATCCTTTAATGCGTCTGCTACATGTTTTGGCCTATCTGGATCACTGTCGGGAAGTTCTACGTATAGGCCTGTACAGTACAAGGCAACACAGTGCAGTACCTCACCGCTACTTTCAGTTGACTAAATTAGTGTTGTCAGTAATCGGCAATATTTCGTTATGTCGGAACCAGCTGCGTAGATGCGGTCCTACCTTTTCTGTGTGCGGATGAAAGCAGGTCGGATTCCGAAATATTGTCTTCTCAACTTGACGTGTGTCAATAACCAACTCGTACACACAATTCAATAACAGCTGACATTCAAGTCTTTATTTACCCCGAAATGTTTCAACAGTGTTACAGAGTCATACTCAGGGGGCACTTGTTCAAAAACACGGGAACACCTTTAAAAAAATTTAAGTCTTAAAACACTCAATACAGTTTTTCAGGTGTCCACAAAACACTGTGTTCACATCACACGCAGAAACGCCTACTGATTTTTCTGAAGAGTGTGACACGTTGTACTGTGAATTTTCGTGAGGGGTCGTATAAGACAGGCATCAAAATTATATTTTACCCAGTGTAGGGTCTGTCCGTCTGTCAGAATGACGTGTTTGTGGGATGGTGGCTGGCTCGTGAATGTCTTCTGTTCAGAATAGTGGACGATGGACGGAGTCCAGAGATGCAGTGACACTGAGCGCATTTTACCTTCCTTATACACCTGTAATTGTTAAAGGCCAGGACTGAGCTTCATTCTGAACTCCAGTTGGCAAAGATAGAAAACTGACTCCTCAGTCCATCCATTCATCCATCCATCCGACCGACCGTCCATCCATCCATCCATCCATCCATCCGTCCATCCATCCATCCATCCATCCATCCATCCATCTGACCGTCCATCCATCCATCCATCCATCCATCCATCCATCCATCCATCCATCATCCATCATCCATCCACCCATCCATCCATCCGACCGTCCATCCATCTATCCATCCATCCATCCGACCGTCCATCCATCTATCCATCCATCGATCCATCCATCCATCCATCCGACCGTCCATCCATCCATCCATCCATCCGACCGTCCATCCATCTATCCATCCATCCATCCATCCATCCCTCGCGATCTAATCAATTTCACCCTTAGATCTACCTTTTAATCTTCACGTATCTTATAAATATTTTTCTCATCCTGTTCTTTTTAGCTCGTACCCTGAAGAAACTAGATATGTACCACGGCTTCATCATCTGTGAATAGCAAAAACAGATTTCGAATCTGTCTCCGCCTCTGTCCGGTTGCAGTCCGCTAACAAGACCACAGCAATAATCCCTCGTCACCCAATGCCATATTTCTTCTGTCGTATTTCCATTTTGTTTGCCTCTTCACAAATAAGCCCCCTTCTCCTCCTAGATTATTTGTAATACTTCTAGATGGATTGTGGTTGCTTCTTATGATATTCACTTCTTTTCTCTGATTTCCCAGAAGGCGCAGTGGGTATTGTTTGACTGATACGACATCTCCATTCATCTGTGTTTGATTTTCTTCTTCTTGTTTGCTCTTCAAACAGCATGAGGGTATTTGAGTTCTTTGTGGACTCTAACTGTGTAAAGTGTCTGACCATTTCGAATTTAAAATAGCTTTTTGTTAACCCAGTGATCAACATTGAAGGCACTGCCTGAAAATTTTGGACTCCTCTCTGTTCCGTTCCAATGGTTCTTGTGGGCTGAGTCCGAAACCAGCCTATGGCAGTTCTTATTTGCTTAGCTGCATCATTACCTTACTCACAATGACATATCTTGTTTCCTGAGTAAAATGAATTTATCCCATGCTCTCTGCCCTGGTTTCTTTAAGATACTTTTTGTGTTGTTCTCCAGACATTTCTTATGCCTTCTATGGGCTAGTTTTCCTTATTTTTGTACTAACCTTTCTTGAACACTTTTTGTCACTGCAAGCCCTACGTGTTACGCCCGTCCTCCTTGAATTGGTAAAAAATAGGAATTTTGAAGTTTCGCATTATGTAATTTTCTACGTCCTTATGTTCTTTCCTTCCTTCTATACCCACACGCTCTCTCACTACGCTGTTCTTAAAGGCTGTGACTCTGTGTTCCTTACTCAATCCAGGAGAATCATTTTACATGGGTTTTCGGTGAATTCAATTCACCCGACTGTATAGACGTTCAATGTACTTGGAAATAAATGATTTCGGAGATCACCGGGTGTGCCCGAAAAACCAACATGAAGACACACTGCGCACATCATATGTTCATTTCTTACATCGGCTCAGTAACGTCTAAAATTTATTTTTGTATCTCACAGTAGACACTCTCCGCCTCAAGTACAAAACTAAACTGGTTTGTACGGTTTAGGGGAAACATCTGTGTTCAGTTTGACAATCACACGAGACAGATAAAGATACCAGTTTTATTAATATTAAGGCACGTGGAAGGTAACTGACAACTGGGCTAAAACGCGGAAAAACTTTAAATGGAATACAGCAGCAAAAGGGGGAGGGAAGCGGTGTTCTCGAAGGAAGTTCCAGCTTAAAGGACCTATGTACTACGTAAGTTGTATGTATTTAGCAGTGTAGGGGCCCTGTCATAATTACAAGAGACTTGGGGATAATAAAAAATCAGCCCTGTCCCTAGGAATTCCAGCGAGATTTTGCCATTGCCCGCAGGAGGCGCTTTAAATGCCATATAAATCTTCAGCCGTATTAGATGCTTAATATTAATTGTATTCCTTCATTAAGTGTTTGAACTAGGTACTGCAGTCTCTTCTTCCCCTGAGGGTTGCAAGTGGGTTAAAGGACCTGAGGGGGCGGCATTCCGTTATAGAATTGTTCTCAAACCGTGAAACTCGGGCATGTTGTGGAGATTGCATAAGAGCGTGCTAAAAGCAACATCTTGTGATGATGTGTAAGGGAATGCGGTTACAATTCCATACATTTCTAACGTTCACTATCGATTATTAATTGCCTTGTCAGCGTGGCGCTCTTGACCTTTCCGTGCTTAACCGGTGGACTGGCTTCTTGTGTCAAATGGCTGATTGGTTTCAGTCAGGGCTGCGGGGTCGGGGTCGAAGTCGGAAGGAATTTTAGGTGGAGTCGGAGTCGGGAGGAATTTTTAGTTGGAGTCGGAGTCGGTACATTTTTAACGACTCCGACTCCGACCTCAGTCTAAAATCTTAACTAGATACTCCAACTCCAAGCCCTGATAGCTACAGTAACCATTAGACTTATACTTAAATATAGGTTATAAGTCAAAAAAAGTAGCCTGATGATTCACGTGGTGGCGATGAAATGTCTTATAGGTTTACCGTTATTAATACGTATTGAGCTTTTATGAAGGAGTTGGAGTTTTAAAAATCGAGGAGTCGGGGTCGGAGTCGGAACTTTTGTGTACCGACTCCACAGCCCTGGTTTCAATACGTGTTGGTGATGAAGACAAAATCTGTGACCCAGACAGAAATCGAAACCGTACCATCCAGGCCGCAGTCAGTCATATCCTCACCCATTCACGGGAAAAGTTTAGGTTGCAGTTAAGTAGGTGTTGAAGTCCGGATTTCGAATCTCTTTCTAGATATTAGTAACCTAACTTGCTGTGCTATTTAGAAAAATATATTGGCCAGTTAAGGCAGGTAGAAAATGGCATATTAGATGCAATAAGAAGTCGTATAAACGGCATAATCAACCGAATGTAATTGGAGTAATAAAAGCAGGCAGAGTTAGGTGGCTGGGACACCTAATTCGAGCAGATGATTCTAATCCCTGTAAGAAAGTTACATTTATCCAACTATATGGCACCAGGAGAATCGGAAGACCTTCAGCAAGGTGGCCAGATGATGTAGATAAGGACCTAAAAAGAGCAAATGTTAGCAACTGGAAAATGAAAGCACGAGATAGATCGGTGTGGAGAAACATCTTTGGGGTGGTCTTGGGCTGACGAGGCTTTGGCACCTAAGAAGAAGAGGAAGGAGGAGGAGGAGAATTTGCTGTGCGAACTTTGTTGTTCTCGCAGCAATGACAGTGAAAACGGGACGTGACGTCATGGAACCGCACAGAAATCTGCCGACATTTACCAGAAGTTTGTGCCTCAGTCTTCATGGTAGAAGAGTGACTTCGGTACATTTCTGCCAGGCTACACGGCGTCACAACCCAGAAGACTCATCTGCTTAGCATAACTTGTTATAAATCATGCGTTCTGTTCGCATTCACATGAAATGGGGGAGCGTGGATGTGTCGGAATATATTGAACGCACTGTTGTCAACTTAAAATTTCATTCAGCATGGCAGTATGAGCACATTTAATGAATTTGAAGGCTTGATGAAGAAGGTAGTATCACGGCATCTGTTTGAAGGAACTGGAGGAAATGGAGGAATTCGAGATAAACGTCAGTTAGGGTAGTCGATGCCCCGGTCGATTTTCGGACCAAGAATCTCTCAAATACAAATTAGAAGCGTTAGGTCTTAGGCATAAGAACAGGGGAACATTTAGCATTTTTTAAAGTTGTAGGCATTTGGACTGTGACATGTATTGCGATAGAAATGTACCACCTTGTCAGATTAGCCCATAACCGCTGTTCAGGTTATGAGTGCATTTTTACAAGGCCTTAGTACTGTCTGCACCCATTGTTCAGGCATGCAACTGCACTGGCAGCGAGTGTGTGTGGTACAGTACAGTAATCTTACAGAATATGGTTTTTTTTAATCTTTAACCTTTTAAAGCCTAGCGGTAACTTTACGTACCACCAGGTTTAATATAAAAAAATTCTACATGGTGCCCACATTGCGTTTACATGTTTTGTACGTATCTCAGAACAAACAGTAACTTTTGTCTTATAAAACATTAAGAGATTGGTTTTTATAACCGAAGTGGAGAGTGTTTACAGCGCGGTACGCACTGAGTCCATGTATAAAACAGATACGCTTCGTTTTTAAAGGGTTAATGTACATCTAAAAGTCCCCCTCCCCCCCTCAGTTAACTCAGTCAACTACTACGTCTTTTGCAATGAAAAGTGGAACATAACTTGTAGATTTGGCTGGAGCTATAGCAAGCATAACTTATATCGCAAAATATACGGTCGTGTCAAAAACATTGAACGGCGAAATGATTCCATCATACATTCATACCTGAAATCTTTGTCATATCGCACTCTATTACTCCATAGACCCTCACGTCGAAACAGAAAACTGTTCCATTTATCTGCCTCCACTTTTTTAGTAATACTGACAATATTGCAAGAGGAATAACAATTATGCAACTCGTCATCGTGCAGTTTTACCCATTGTTGGCCGTCACCCACCTCCATTCAATTAAATTCTCGTATTCACATTTGTGGAAGAAAGTGTTAACCACCCCGATCTCAAAACTTCAACTGGTGACATTAACTCATCTCTATTACATCAAAATATTCTCCAAAGAACCCTCTTTACAAACACTTTTATCTTTATTC
This sequence comes from Coptotermes formosanus, assembly GCA_013340265.1. Classification (NCBI taxonomy): domain Eukaryota; kingdom Metazoa; phylum Arthropoda; class Insecta; order Blattodea; family Rhinotermitidae; genus Coptotermes; species Coptotermes formosanus. The sequence continues at coordinate 1,644,343 of BLKM01000265.1, read as the reverse complement.
TTCCCGTAAAAGTACAGACCAGGTTTTACGTTTATGCAAAATAAGGGATAAGCTTACAGTTTTGTGTAATTTAATCATGAGGTTTTTAGTAACAACACGGAGAACCAGGCATGTTCTGAATTTTATCATAGCACCAGTTTTTAGAATGTAGTCTGTTATGAATTCACACTGAATAATTTCGGTCTATTCCTCTCCTGTTTGGTATTCAGTAGGTCGTAGGTGCAAATCCTTACACGGAGACCGGCCATAGTGCTGAGAAATATGATTTTCCTCGGGTCTTCTAGGCAAATATCAGGATAGTGGTTGAAATTTGCCATAAATAATTTGTCACACATTCTTTCCAATTCATTATTCTTATCATTCAATGTAATATTGAAAGCGTCGTTAAATAAACCAAGAATAAATAAATAAATAAATACAAATTTTAGTTTCTTGAAATCTGTACTTTCTAGAAAAATAAATTACTGTGTTCCATTTTTTACACGAAGACACGAACGTGTGACGCAGTTCGCGTTACGATAAGGCGTCCTAGCCTGCAAAAGGTAACCACACTAAACCCCGTTGGAAACAATCGATATGCCCACGTGAAGACATACATTCTCGAAAATTACAGGTATAACTTCCCTTTGCTTATTACTTGTTTTTTGTTTTGTTTTTCTCAATCAGGCTCTTTTAATACTGAAAAACGTGGAAGTGCTTTTCTGTCCAGTGCTCCCCGTTTGCCGAAAGTGCATTGCGTTTTGAAATGTTCCCAGGCTTCACTTGTACTTCCGGTAAGAGCAGCACGTAGGTGAAGATGAACAGGGAGCACTGGTGGAATGATACTGACAGGGCAAGAATCGAAGTATTCGGAGAACATCGTGTCCCAGTGCCACTTTGTCCACCACGAATCTACGTGGGCTTACCTGGGCTCGAACCCGCTCCTCCGCAGTGAGAGGCCGACAACTAACTGAGCCGCTGGAGGGCTTTGATTCCACAAATTCATTTGAACATTATATAAGAATCCAGGTTTCACCTCAAAGTATACACACTACGTATCCGTTGCTAAGACCAACCGGTAAATTGTATTTGGGAAGTAACATCTATTGACCTGATGCGAAACACATAAATGCACTGTGCAAGTGCACGGTGTTTTATTGTTGACCGGTGTTTCGTGTGGTTAGCATTATGCTTTAAGTGGTTAATGTAGCCTGTGAGTTAATGTTTTTAAGCTGCATTGTTGAACACAAATCCTGGCCGTTAACTGTGTTACGCTGTTGTACTGTGTAGTCGCCAACTTGACAAGCAGCCGTGAGAGTCTGGGATGAGTTGGGGGTTTGGGGGATGGGGGGAAAGTTTGCAGAGAGTGTCTCGTTTCACAAGTGTTCCTTTTTCTGTTCCTTGTGATTAGAAAAAGAGGCCCCGTTCCACTTCCACCCTTAGTAAGCACTTCTATATTAAAAACCTTAGCCTATATATAATTGCCCCCATCCATTAAGTTCAATATGTAAGTATCAAGATTACTGCCTCTAAAAGTTTTCTCTTTTTTGTGTCTATGGAAAATATTTGTTAGTGAAGAGAAATGTTGCCCAGGCTTGTCTCTTTTTATTCTCCTGTTACAGCGTTGTCGCGTGATGTTTTGACTATCTTTTTGAATAATAAGCACTGTGTTTTTATATCCGAGATGATGAATATTTCACTGACGGAGAGCACTACTTGTAATGTCAACCCTTTCCAGCACGTATTTCATGTAAAATTATTTACACGTTACGTAACTGCTTAACAATTTGAATTCTGAGAGAAAGAAAGTACGTTTCTTTCCATGCACCCCATTCCAGAAGATTATCGCTTTAGTAAAAGGTTTCCAGGCTTTTCCTTCTTGTCCTTCTGATATGAAATGTCTCATGATGGAGATTATCATGGGACATTGGTGTAATGATACTGACAGGAGAAAACGTAATTTTTTGGAGGAAAATCTATTGGAGTACCATTTGATAAACCACAAATTCCACAGCTATGGAACGAACCCGGGCCTCCGTGGTGAGGGGTAGCGACGAACGCCTAAGTCATTGGAAATCTTTGAAGCCTGAAGTTCATGAACATAACACACAAAAGTTGGTTCGTTCCTGTCTGTGAACACCCGCACTGTCTGTCACACAGTCAGCCGGTTAGCATTGTTAGGGAATTGATGGGTGTTTATTGCGATACGCATATGAAAGACATAAGTAAACAGCGCGGACAGAACGCTGAGATTATGAGTGTTAAAGAAGACTGTACATAAAGTCAGTCATTACGGCGTACAGGGCTAATGCACGGTCACTTAGTCGGGAAATATGCTTCATAAATTGTGGGTGCCAAGTTAGTCTGCATGACTCCATGCCATTGCTTCATAAATGGGCGCATGAGTGTGTCTGCAGTCATTCCGAAATCATAGCTGTAGATACACATTACTATGTTTCACGTTGCGGCCATCTGTAACTACCCGAAGCGTGTATTCGACAGTATTTTGGTGTGGTTCTGAAGAGTTGGATGGTATCGAACTCAAAACATTAGTGTCCTATGAAAGAAATTTGGTTTCGTGTCAAGTTTAAGATGCCCCCAAATGAATTAGAGCGCCCTTATAGGTGATATTTTTACTTGCTGTGTGAAAACATAGAATATGTTTTTCGCATGTTGGAGTTTCTGAGTCAAATTTCGAATGCCGCTCGTCATTTAAAAAACCTTGTGTTCAAAACTAATAAACTTGTGCCATTTTAAAGCAATGAATTGGATTTGTGTTTTGCCAGATGCTGCGTAAAACAATGAGGAGAGACGATGAACCGTCTGGGGTTCGAACTTTTACCTCTCGAACAGAAATGTACATTTTATGCCGTTTTTTATCTTTCCACATTATATAGCCCTTGTAGTTAATACAGGGTCCTTAAATAAACAAGGAAGCAAACAGCACGTCTCTTATATGGTATTTGCTGCTTTTCTTCTTTGGACAGGAAGTGAAATTAGAAAGGGATTAAGAGGGAGAAACATCTGTGGAATGGGTTTCTCTCTGTCTGTGATTCCGACATCTTGCTAATTAACCTGCGTAACCCCTTGATGTCTTGTGTGCTGCGGTTATTCAGGCTTGCTCTTGAAGACGACTGAGAGAGGTACAAAGCGGTCACTGTGCAAAGGCTATGCACGGCTGGTCTCTAACATTGTGTGTATTAAGTCTGGAACACTGTGTGCGTTTTCAAAACGAGTGGGACATGGGGGCAAACGCTTTGCATGATGCACACGAGATATGTCGTTTTGGAGCTGGTTATAGTTCATTTATAGTGTCTTTTTTTTTTTTGTGACATCAGTTAAACGACAGTCCTCCTGGCATCTTTTGTCAGTTTGACGGTAGTCCGATATTTATCACCGTCTCTGAAACTGAATTTATAAGCAAAAGTGAAAACCAGAAATATGTGTCTGTTGAAAATCTGAGTAAGCAATGTGTTAACAAAGACTCAGTCCATTAGAATGAATTCTATGTCTTGCAGGATTTGTGGCGAATCAAAGAGATTTTATGTTTTCATGAAGGTGATATTAAGTTTAATGTCTTCTGGGCTGTGACGCCATGCATTTTGGTCGTTAGGTACCAACGATTTGGATAAAGCTTCTATCCAGTTATTTATACCCTGAAGATGGAGGTGTTAGTTTCCTCCGAAACGTTGTTACTTATCTAACTACGCGGCGTGACGCTCCTTAAGACCGTAAACTTATCAAGTTACACTAACACATTGTTTTATTGTGCTATTTTTAATATAATCGTAGTTGAAGTTAGAACCTGCACGTCCAGAATGGAACATTTAACTTTGTTATACCTTGCCGAATGTACAAATTATGTCATAAGGTATGGACAAAAATGATCTGTCATGTGTCACAAATTGTTGTGGCACAACCAGGCGTCGTAAAACATTCAGATATTGCGAGGAAGTTAACGTTGATTCGTTGTAGCTTGGGTCCGAATGCGAGTGTTCTGCGCATCTTGCCTCATAGCTTCACAGTTACCTGTCCGAAATGTAAATGGTCTTTTGTGCTCACCCTGTGTTTCCATTATAATTGAAAAATCGTGAAGAGAATACAGTTTCTTGTTATTATTATGGCCAGTCGATCGCGATTTGTTTACGAAGTTTGGAACAATAGAACACACTGTACTGACCGGTTCCTTTTCACGCTTATAAAAACGCGTATCAAATATACATAACGTTCTTATTTCAATTTTGTTTCCATTTGGGGGGGGGGGGAGTGGACGGTAGTATATTAGGCGCGTCACAAAGCCTTAAAATGTAAATATATGAGTATAGGGTTCCAGAATTTTGTTTCGCTTTCTCTTGAATTTGATAAAATGGAACCGATACGATATTTGTTTCTTGTATTTCTTTGCTGTCTTTTTGTGAAAATTTGAGTTACCGCTAACCCTTTGATGGTAGACGTTCTTTTAAATAATATTTAAAAACTCAGTCCTCACGAAAAGCAATACGTGTAAGTTACGAAGACCAAATGCTGATGAAGGGAGTATTCACTAATCATTCTGAGAATCGTTTGTGACACAGCGTAAATGCAAAGTGCAGAGTATTGCACAGTTAAGTAGGGGCACGCGGTGGTGCAGTTGGTTGAGGCACAGCGCTACAAGCCGGAAAGTCGCGGTTTCGATTCCCGATGGTGTCGTTGGAATTTGTCATTTACATAATCCTTCCTGCCGCACTATGGCCCTGGGGTAGATTCAGCCTGTAGCAGAAATGAGTACCAAGAATATTTGTTGGCGGGTAAAGCCAGCCCTTGCATAGGGCTGACAACCTTACCACTTTTCATATGCCAATTTTCTTGAAGTCTGGAAGCCTCAACCTCCTGGAACCCTCAGGGCCTGTCGATGCCTGTACTGGGATTGCTTTGCCTTTTTTGCTTACTGTTAAATAAGGTGGTACACGTAGTTACCACTGTGAATTAAAGGGATAAGAAGTGACAGTTTTTCCAACGAAATATGCAGATAATATGTACTTTTAAAGAGGTAGACAGATATTGTAACAGACTGTATATGTGATTACTTGTATTTGTATTTTGGGAAGACCAATATAAGGTACTTGGCCGTGTTATTTATTTATTTATGTATTTGTTTAATTACCTGCAGCAGGGCTGACTCAGTGTACTAACTAGGCTAAGGGTCTGGAAACCGTAGAATGAGGTTAGATATCCTGTCCGTTCTCATGGCACAACAGCCCCTAGGGTGCGAGGGCCTCCTCATTATCGAGGCTTCACGGTCACACTCAGACACACCACTCTCGGTAGAACCCCTCTGGATGAGTGATCGGCCCGTCGCAGAGACCTCTAGCTGACAACACACACCACTCACAAGAGACAGACATCCATGCCCCCGGCGGGATTCGAACCATCCCAGCAAGCGAGCGACCGCAGACCCACGCCTTTGACCGCGCGGCTGTTGGGATCGGCTAGATATCCGGTAGGGGTATAGAGTTTTAGCCTTTCAACAGCGGCCAGATCAGCGTGTGACCAACTTTTCCCCACCTGTACAAAGGGAACCGCAGGCAATTCATGCGGGGTAAAGTGGCTGGGGCGTGAAGCGCGTCCATTGAATACCGAGCTGAAGAATGCGTGGAGTACCATACATCTTCATGGCTTAGTGTTGTAGTCCAGGGATTTTACCTTATTTATGCGTTAATTAACGACACTTTCAATATCTTAGATTAGGGATGGCAAATAAGTGGCACCTGCTGCCCAGCATCGCACAGCAAGCGACTTGGTCTGGCACCAGTGATTTGCTAGAAATCTACGAGTGAATTCCCTATTCAAATTGAATTTCATCGAACATAAAACTGGTAAGTACAGCGCATTTAGTGTGTTGATTGCTGTTTTAAGAATGACTCAGAACTATCTGGAGTACAAAAACTAAGGGGAATGCAGAAGCGTAAGAATATATTTAAATAAGATTCTTAGTAACAAAGGACTGCAAAGAATAAAATATTGCATTGCATCCGAAAGCTACATTAATTATCAAAAAATAAATTATATCTTTATGATTTTTCGCACATTAGAAGAAATATAACTACCGGAAAGTAGTAAATTAGAATCAAGACTTTAAATTTTTATTGTTGTAAATGTTTAAGACTTTCGTTTTGTGCTTTTCATATTGTTTGTTTTTTTATCCAGTCACTATTGTTGCAACAAACAATTCATCTCGTATCAGTTTTAGGACATGTATGAAAATAAAACATAACACTCGGACGTCGTAAAGATGTCCGAGTGTCACCAGTCACATTAGTCGTGTTGGTGAGTGTGTGAAGAGAATGTAAATCGGTGTAGTGGTGAGTGTATGGCCAGAATGTAGAGCGATGTGCTGGTGAGTGTGTGGAGAGAGTGTACATTCCGCTGTGTTTTATTTTGACTCGATAAAAGGGCGAGTCAAGTACTCAGCACGTTAAGTATGCGTAATCAGTAAAATAGTAACTCAACATTAACTCTTGTATTTGTTTTTCCGCGAAATGCTTCCGAAGATCAGTATCCCCCTTAATGGGAGCAGTAAAAGAGTTACTTAGGGATGGCAGACATTGAAGTATGATGTGATTGACTGCGATGTTGGAATTTGTTTCCCTTGGGTCTGACAGCGTCCTTTACGGAACCTTTACTGTCAAACAGCACTTTGAGAGATATCATAAGGAATTTTAAACGAGAAGGAGGAAATAAAATGTATTTATTCACAGAATTAAAATAATTTAATATTTGCTGTAATTCTTGGTATAAATTTGTCGAAACTGAAGACAACACTGTCGCCTTCATGTTACCCTCTTGCTAGTAGTATGGCTAAAGACGGGAAGTCGTTCTCATGTGGCAAGTATATTGATGAAACTTTGTTGTCTTGCGAATTTATGATTCGAAAATTTAAGTAAACCGTTAATGGAAACTGCATGTAGAATAAAAGTACTATCAAGGCTTTTATAGAAAATTTGGTGAGTGATATCTGAGATAAACTTGAAGAAAAATTAGAAAAATACGTTTTGCGATTTGTTTTGATCGGATAACCGATGTTTCTTATGAGGCAAGAATTACAGTCATAGAGAGATATTGTTCAGGGGACAGAATGAAAGAAGAACTAGTGAAGCTTGTCTCTATCAGACAACCAAGGGCGAACATGTCTTTGAAGCAGTTCTTCAGATGTTGTCCTAACTTTATATTGAGTGTCATCTGCAACAGACGGCGAGTTGGATGACATGTAGGGTTTCTTCCATTAGTTCCAAAGGCCATCGGTGATGCAGTTGTGCCCTTCCATTGCATCCTTTATCAGCAGGCATGTTGAGAACAGGCCAGTTGTTCAGATTTGGATCGACGTATGGGAACAGTAACAGTGGTTAATTTGGTTGCTTCTAGGGCGTGTAACAATCAAAAGTTTAAGATGTTCTGTTTGAAGTGAACTGTCAGTGTTGTGCACGACCACTGTAATATAATACAGTGTTAGCTTATTCGAAGTCATGTACTTCACTGGTGTGTAGAATTTTTGCCCTGACGTAAGGCGTTTTCTTTGGAACACAGGAAACAGATACCCCTTCATGGTCTTTGTTGCTTTTTTTCTGCACAGTTTATTGAACGCAGCAAAAAGCTTCAGTGCCGTGAATGGACCCAAATAGCGTTGTCGGTAAGCTATAGAGATTATAGAGACCGAGGAATCGTGGTCTAAGGCGTGGGTCTTCTACCGTTCGCTTGCTGGGATTGCGGATTCGAATCCCGCCGGGGACATGGATGTCTGTCTCGTGTGAGTGTTGTGTGTTGTCTTTGCGTCGGGCTGATCACTCGTCCAGAGGAGTCCTACCGAGTGCGATGTGTCTGAGTATGATCGTGAAGCCTCGACAAAGAGGAGGCCCCTGCTCACTAGGAGCTGTTGCACCCTGGAAAAGAAAAAAGACTGAGTAGTGAGTTGGAAGGGAAGTGGAAGGAAGTGATTGTCACAGTCTCAGGGACTGTCCCTGACTTCTCCCGGAAAAAAAACCTGTATTAGGGTTGCTGGGCTCTGCATGAAGATTTGAACCAATGATATTCAAATACAAGGCAGGAGTACAAACTATACACTCGCAGATTTTCAGTTATTACAACTTTCTCTGTGCAGGAGACTCGAGACGTATTGCGGTCATTGAAATATAGATCTGTGGTTAACAATTTGAGTTCAGTGTTTTAATGAGGACGGTTGTAGCAAAGTTTCGAACAAAATTTAATTTTTCGTTCACCTTGATAATCAGTGGCTGGGGTTTTAATGGCTTTCAGCAGGGTAAGATGCGGGCGAAGAGAACTAACGAGCTGCCTTTCGTGGGTGGGCGGCGGGGTAGTGGAGTGGGAGGGGGGGTGCAGCCCCTGATGAGTTCAGGAAGAGGAACTGTACGAAATGTAGGTGCGAAGTAAGAACTAGTGCAGATCGATTGCTGTTGCGGCGTTCGATGTACAAATAACCTCACATTTAACGGATCGATACGGTACAGTATTTTGTGAACTGTGGAGAATGATTAAGGTTATGGTACTGTGAAACGTAGTGCCTTGTATGCTGTTAATTTCTCGTTTGTCTCTTTCATTTTGTCTATCCAGAAGATTGAAACTGAAAGATTTACTGAAACATTGGTAGCTATGTAGCAAACTACACAGTGATACACCCCAGTAGACTGTAATGTCAATATTCGTCCCTCTTAGAACCTCAAATTTGATGTTTTAAGAAATATCTTTTGTTAAACCTTCGCAAATGAAATTTAAGTTCTGAAATTTTCTGTGTCCATTTATTGTGCGGTAATTTCTAGAAAAATCTTTTAATCTGCATTTCGCTATTTATTTCTAAATGTCGAAAGCTTTATGTGAAAATTCGGGTGTTTTCAGCGCTAGCAAATAATGAATACGTCTCTTTCGATGTAGCGCCTAGCAAATGAATAAAAACCAGACGTTCAGGAGGCTGTCTGGCTAACTAGCCTTTGACAGACGTCACGACTGACTAAACTTAGTCTGTATATGTGTAGGGTCTGTGACTGTAGACCTCAGTACTCCAAACTTCAGTACGTTATTCTCGGACATCAGGAGAGCACTGGCCGCAGTTGAGCAGCCGTCCATCCCTCTCTTGACGGCAGTTTATTTTTGCTTATTCTTAAGCGTTGAATGTGATTTATGTTTTACTTTTGTGACCTTATTTGGATAACATGTTGTGCGCCACGGTAGAATATATCTACTCACTAAGTTCTTGAAATGTACCAATAAACGCACTGTTATTAGTTAATATGCTCTTGTATTAAAATATTATGCTCCAACAGGAGTCGAAACATGCGGCCTCACAATATTGTAATATGAGAGCATATTAACTAATAACAGTGCGTTTGTTGGCATAATTTTTTACGTGATTGTAACCTTGCACGGTATGAATTGCATAAAGTTCTGGATATGTATGTATTCACGTAAGGTATAATTAATTATTAGATAACAGACATTCAAATTATTAGAAACTGTTAATATTTTAAAATTACCAGGTTATTTATTATAATTGAAAGATTTCTGACGAAGAGTGATAAGTTATATAGACCATTTGAATGTTATGGTATAGAATTTAGTTTACAAGTAGAAGTGGTGCTATTACATTGTTATGTCTTTCTGCATAACGTAATATTTACAGTGTTCTTCGTTGGATATTCCGCTAAATGTGGTCTATGTTCGTTTTGCGTGGTGTATATGTAGTAACAACTGTTCCGTAAAGAGTAAACTGGTTTTTTGTTGCTTGTTTTGGGACTTCAGGCTATATCATGCTAGTCCAGTCTGTAAACTGTTTTTGAGTGCAGTACACGTAGTGTAGATTCTGCAGGAAGTGTTATTCTGCAGTAGAATGTGTTGGCGATTTTCCACTTTCGTTAATTGGCAACAACAGCAGCAGCAGGACCATCGATCCAATGAACGAGTTAATTAAATCCATCGGCTCAATGGAAGCAGAAAAGAAGAAGGATAAAGAAGTGTTCCGTTTTTCTTGGCCGGAATCTGGTTGTGGTACAAGTTCATAATGTAATCAGCTGGATTCACTTAACAACGTATTGTGCGCACTTTGCAGCTTACCGGACCGTGCTTTGAGCTTTCCGTGCCCGCAGAAACAGCTCTTGCAGCGCCATTGTTTGCATGTAATGGAGACTGACGTCATAACCAACTACTGTACATAAGTTAGCGCTATTTTGTTTTCAGCGTTGATTGATTCGATTGATTGACCATCTCAGATTGTTTCTCCACAATAACTACATAATAATAATAATAATAATAATAATAATAATAAATGACCGTCGCCGTCGGGTGATCAGCACTATTGGATCGTATACTTGAGGTACAGGGTTCAAGTCTTGGACGAGAGACCGATTATCCTCATTCATCCTTTTCTTGGTTTTCATGAAACGCTGCAAACGAATTCAGGCATAATAATTCAAATTAGGTCATGAAAGATTCTTTCCACATCCTTTCTAACTCATTACTCAGTAACCATGATATCATTCGATATTGTGTCACAGTCGGAGCTGCTGACGGCTTTGTGAAATAAACCGCAAATAAAGAAGCATTCGCACGTGCCTATCATAAGTGTTGAATTTCAGCGTGAGAAATGATGATAATGCATAATCTAACTGCAACAAAATATGATAGACTGTCACCATTTGGGGCCTGTGAATGGCAAATAATAGTTTGAGTAAGGCCTATTTATTAGTTTCAACTAATTTTTTAAAACACTGCGACCGCTAGCAATAGGATTCTGCAGTACTTTCGAACACCAGCAGGTTTGCTTAGCGGTAACACTGTTTAATAATGGTTTTCGAATCGGATCCTAGTGTCACCCATTATTTTGATGTTGATGGTCGCCTTCATTTACTTCAGGCATGTTCCGGGATTCTACGTCGAGTGGGCCACGACCGATTCCTTGTACATGTTTTGCAAGTTTTTTATTCACCAGTCATCCTACCTTCGACAGTAGGATAACGCCCGTGTTTTTCAAAAACGAACTAAGTGCCAATTTAAGCTACATTCAGTTGTCTCATTTTTACAAAATAGGAGCGGTATGTATTCTGAGATATTTACTCTGTCCTTAAATAAAGCACAAATTTGCAGGCTTACGATTGCGTTCTGAGACAGGAAGAAGTGCTTGGCTCTGTCAAAACACTAGAAACAAGTGCGACGGAGACTGAAGGTCAGTGTTTCTCAGAACATAGCAACTTGTGATCCAAATTCAGTGGGTTGCTCACGCAGAGTTAACTCCAAGTAATGGCAAGACGTTGGGAAATCAATGCAGATGACACACCGATTTCCTTGGATCTAGGTTTTATGCGGTTTTCTTCAGTTGGTATAGGCAACTGATGAGTTAATAGTTTATCCGTTTAAAACGCAGCGTTTTATACACATATAATCCGATATAACGTTAAACAACTTTGCATTTTTTCCACACAATGTATTAACGGGCTTCGTATGTTTGTCACAGTAAACAGCTACACGTCATTACTCCGTCTGTCTTTGTAAGGGAGAAGCAGCGTTTGCTGTGAGGTAGGTACCTGAATTTGCACATCCGTAACCATGCATAATGGTGTATATCATTTTATGCAGTTTAACCAGTATCTTGAGACAGAGTCGTTAAGGTAAGGCAATCCCATTCAGGCCTTGACAGGCCCTTAGGGTTCTAGGAGGTTGAGGCTTCCAGATTTCTAGACAATCGGCACATGAAGGTGGTAAGGTTGTCAGCCCTACGCACCGGCCACCTCTACCACCCGGGAATATTGCTGGTACTAATTTCTGTTAGAGGCTGAGTCGACCTCAGGGCCATAGCGCGACCGGAAGGATTTTGTCAATGAAAAATTCCAGTGACACTATCGGGAATCGAGCACGTTACCTTTCGTCTTGTAACGCAGTGCCACAGAGTCGATAAATGAATCAAAATTTGAAGTAGCCCTCTTGCTTATCAGTACAGCCATAACGGAAGTAGGCCTACCCATTTATCGGTTGACGAGTGTAGTAGCGTCACTTCCGTGGAAGCCGCTTTTTAGTACAGTTCTTCCACCGGTCAACTGTTTCCTGCAGGTTACTCACCTTCAGCATGACACCCTGACAATTGCAAAGTCACAAAACCTGTTTCAGTAATCAATAACATACTTCGGAGTCACTGAACTTCCATTACCCATGTTATCTGTATTACTGATAGACGCCATGCATATTAATACCTTCTTAATATTCTGTTGTCACAAGAAGGCCCCTTAGGTCTAGTATATCCTTTCCTAATCCCCCATTTTCCAAGTTATTTCAGCTGTACCAAACCCCCATAATGTTCCCCTTTCCGGTCACAAAACCAACTTCTTTATCCTTGTCTTAATCGTATTGCAAAATGCGTCCTCTGCTCGGTGATTCCCCGAGGACTCCTTACTTGGCACGAGCAATGCCTTCCACCATGCGGGGCGCCAGTCGCCGGGTCTGGCGGGGTTCCAGTGCTGTAAGCCCCAGTGTGGGGTGCTCTAAGTCAGTGTCAGCGCCCCGCGGAGTATTGCAGGACTGGCAATGTGCACAGGTCAAGGACTTCTTGACCCTTGAATACGGGACCGATACGTTGTCCCGAAACGTCGGTAAAGGATTATCATTCGACGCTGCGTAATATCCCAGAATAGCGCCGATTTTATTATCATTGCGGCGAAAGCCTGAAATGACGGATAGGTCAAGGACACCCCACCGTGCGCTCGGTTTTGTCTTCACTTCTGTCGTTTAAGGTAATCCTGTGTTGCGAATGTGGCAAAACCTCCGTAATCACGACGCACGTCAAAGTTATCTTTGCCCTTAACTAAGCACAACGCCGTGGAGACATGTGGGGAATGGTGCGCCGGTGACGATGCTGGATTGACTCCAGATCCGCTCTGGACGTGTCTGACAATAACATTTCGTCGGCCGCTGTCGAGAATAGAAACCCAATTCTTCCGTCCTCCAGCTTGTAACGTAGATAACTACTACCGAGTTTGTAACTAACTCCATATATGGAAGTCCTTTTTTTTTCTGAGAAGCTAACAGGCAGCTATTCAAATATCCACATCAGAGCGTGCGTTCTCCACGTGGTAACTTCTCTTCAGGTTTCCCGATTAAAACTTTGTGCATGTCTAAAACGCTACACGCCATGTTTCCCTCACTTCGAAACTGCCTTGAATTGATTGTTCTAGTAGTGTTTCGTGAAGATTGCAAGTCATGAATCTCCTCGTTATGCCATGTCTTGACATGTGTATATGAATACCATACGTTTGGATAGGATATTCAGTTCACCGGGAAGATCAAAACACGTCTAAGTAGCAGAAACAACCTGGATGTTATTGAAGATCAGGGATTGAGTCTGGTAGTGGAATTTTGTACTAGCTGCGCCGAACATCCAGAGAATTGGCTTGCCAGCCACGAGAGCTGTCATTGTTCTCTTTCCGGTACGGCTGCTGGTAATGGAATTGCTCTGTGATGTGGAATGTTCACTTTGCCATAGGTTTTACTCCACCTCTTCTCAAAGGGCAAATGAGTATATGAAAAAGGAACACTCAGTAGTGACTGTCGACATTGAATTCAATTTACTGGCCCTTCGTTTCTTCATAAATATGTAGCCTCGTTATCTGTTTCCATTTCCCGCGCTCTGCTTGGGGGCTAGCCCTCATGACTGAGATTGTTTGTGGCTTTCCTCGATTATTATGCAAGTTCCGCTTCCTCCTACATTCTTTCCAGTTCCTTATCCATTAATCGTCCTGTATTCTGAGCTGCCGACATCTTCGTAATATTTGGAGCTTTTAACAGAGGATCTAGGCACTAAAATTATGTGGGGCGATCAGCGGAGTCACAGGTGAGCTGAAAGCCAATGTTCTGGAAACTTGCTGAGTGTCCATCATCAGTGTCGATGTGGGTTCGATTATTGAGACACATCAGGTTTCCGAAACATTGGCTCTCAGCCCATATTTTACTCCGCCAGTCTCTAGAAACGATTGTATTAGGGTCATGCGTGTGCACTGACATGGATTACATAGTCGGAGAATCCTGGACGTCAAAATCAATATAATTTAAAATGTGAATCGGATATATATATATATATATTCTTACTATCGTAATTTTTCTGTTCTTATGAAGCATAAATGATTTCGATGACATTAGATTAGATATTCATAAGGATGTATGTGTAACTGGGAGTTCGACGTTGATTTCTTCATTTCATATGTAAAGTCTCTTTGTCTACTGTCACACTATATAATTCATATCGACCTGACCAGCAGTTATCAAAATATTCCATAGGTTTCCACCATATAGCTGAGTTTTCATCCTGCTAGGTCCAATGTCTACCGGCTTTTTCAAGATGTTACACTTCTGTGTGGGGGCATACGGTGGCGCAGTTGGTTGAGGCACTGCGCTACAAACCGGAAGATCGCGGGTTCGAGTCCCGATGGTGTCGGAATTTTTCATTGACATAATCCTTTCAGCCGCACTATGGCCCTGGGCTCGACTCAGCTTAGGGCTGACAACCGTACGACGTTCATGTGCCGATTGTCTAGAAATGCTGAGAGCCTCAACGTCGTGGAACCCTCAGGGCTGTAAAGGGATTGCTTTTTTATACTTTCGATACGCAACTGCAATTGTAAGCCGTAAGATCTATATATTTATAAACAGATTTAATTTTATCTTAAAATAAAAGTTTTTCTTTGTGCAACGAAAATTGAGATCTCAAATTGGATAATCAAAAATTACAGTTGCAAATTTTATCCTTTTCATCCTTACACACATCCTGATGATGGCTTGCTCCAAAGCCGAAACATGTACAGCAGCGGGTTTCCGGACTTAAATAAAGTCGAACCCGGTTATAACGACTTCGGTTTGTGTGACGCCTCGTCTGTAGCGTCAGATATTCTGTGGTAGCAATTAATTCCTCGCTGTTAACCGTAACATTGTACCCATCGGCTAGAACGACACACGTTTATAACGACACGATATATTCAGTCCCTTTGATGACGTTATAACCGAGTTCGACTGTATTTTGTTGTGTTTGACGGGTGAGTGTTTGGTTTTATCGCTTATAAACGGTTTCTTCCTTTTGTTATTGTACGGTAATAATGTATGTTTGCTTCCAGTCCTACTTGTTTGAGCTGCAATCTTTGCTCTTTCTCAGTGCAGATGTTGCGGCAGCGCTGTTCTGTGGCAGCAGACACTTCGCTTCTCGTTCAGCCTGTTGCGCGATTGAACCTTTGAAACTGTTTCCTCACACGAAGTCTCGAAATATTTAACTTGCTATGGAATTGGGCTTCCTTATGTCAGCGAGAATTAACCACATGGAGTAGGCACTTCATGTGTCTCTGTGTGTTGGCAAGGCGTTAACTACAAGTTTATGCGGTATGGCTTGTTAGTTATGTAATCCCGCTGTGCAGCTATGTAGCATATGTTGCCTAGGAAACAAGTTCTGTGATACATGGCCGCGGAATGTTAGTTCCTGGCGCCCAGTCGACAGACGGATGTACATTCACCAGGATAATAAAGCCCTTTGGAATAACAACGTGAAATGGTTAACAAGTTAGGAGATGTAGGCCCATGTTAAGTTAACGAGGAACTGAATGACCTGTACTCATCACCAAATATTATTCGGGTAATCAAATCAAAAAGAATGAGATGGGCGGGGCATGTAGCACGTATGAGGGAAAAGAGAGGTGCATACAGGATTTTGGTGGGGAGACCTGAGGGAAGGCGACCACTTCGGAGACCCAGAAGTAGATGGGAGGATAATATTAAAATGGATCTTCAAGAAGTGGGCTGGGGGCATGAAGTGGATTGAGCTGGCTCAGGATAGGGGCAGGTGGCGGCCTCTTGTGAATGCGGTAATGAACCTCCGGGTTCCATACAAGGCGGGGAATTTCTTGACTAACTGAGAAACTGTTAGTTTCTCCAGAAGGCCTCTGCTCCATGGAGTTAGTTAGTTACGCGTATGGTACGTATTATGGTTCTTGTTAGAGTCGGTGATTTCTCCGTTGTCTACTAAGAACGATACAACCGATAGACAGTGCCTGTGTTAGGATATTGAGAAAAAACGAAGTATTGGACCAGCAGGTATTCATTATTGGCACGCGGAAATGAAGCGTTACTAACTCTGTTATAACTATCGTTTGTGTCCAAAATATGATAGGAAATTCGGATGCGCAGTACAGGAGTTGGAGCCCTTGATCATCAAGAAATGCGTGTTGGTGTTCACGTGCATGCGTCAATAAAATTATCCTATTGTAATGGAAATTGAGGCAAATTTTATTAAAATTTTCAGGTGTCAATTTTAAGAAAATCCTTCTAGCTGTTTTCCTCGTATACGCTACGGACAGACAGAAAGATTTTATAACCACTCCGTAGGGGTGAAAACTTCCCCAAAATGGTTTTCTTTAAAAGTAGTAAATCTTAACTGCTTGAAAATTCGGAAATGTCTGCTACCTTTGTACGTACCAATATACTGAACTTCTTAGAATGGAAGTACGCGTGACTTCCACTGTTCCTGTCTTCTGGTCCTGTTTCTAACTACAGTCAAGCATACATAGGAACTGAATAACGACATTTTTTAAATTTTAATAGGTCTATCACGCTGTGCACGTACTATCAAGTAACTGCAAAATAGAGTCCGTTCAGCCCAACACACGCTCAATATGGTGTACTGTACGTACTGTGAATAATAAACAAATATATTGAGCGTGTGTCTATTTTAAGGAAAATCAAGATAAAATAAATTCCGGCTAACCCAACCTAAATTAACACAAAATTAAATTAAAATTGTTGATAGGACTCTATTTCGCTGTTGTCTGAGAATAACGAGAGAAATACAGCCCTTTGCGTTTAACATGTAATGATATATTTACAAAGTGCAGACGTGTACTGGAACATGGCGTACCCTAACCCTGTGCTCCATACATAAAGCAAGTTCTCACTGCGTACACGTTGCCATGAACCTTGCGAAACAAAAAATCATCCTAACAACAGAATTTTGAGTTGTTCTGGGAATTTTCCACCGAGTGTGTTGTGGTAGCTAGTAAAGAAATTCACGAAACTGGTAACAGTACGCAGATACTCATCTTGTGTGTGTGTGCGTGTGCGTGATTAACAGAGGCTCTTAACGTCATCAGACGAGAAACGCGGCTCGGGAATCGTTCTACGCGCGGTGTCTGTGGGCCCGAACTAAAGAAATATCGGGATACAGTGTTGTTGGAGAAAGCATGTACACAGACACATCGTTTGGACCTGTCTGCAGCACCGCGTGTCTGTGTGTCAGTGCTCACACAGCTGCCCAATGATTTGTGATTTTTTGTTACTTTACTGTACTTCTATCACCTGAAGAAATTAGGTGAAGCACGTGTAAAATGGAAACGACAAGGAGACGGTGTAACGAACAGGGCATTGCCTATTTTTAGCGACAGACTGATAAATGTGTGAAGATTATTGTCTTTTTGAATGGGACGCCATATAATCTGGTATTTTCGGACGTTTCGGAAGAACCTGCCTTCTAAACTTCGTGGTAGAATATTCGACTGCCCTGTGAGCAGATAGATGCATGGATATCACTTATAAATACCAGGTTAAACGTAATGTGGTTCTTGCTCCTGTAGGCCTGCGTAACATGTGTCGCCGTGGAGGTTAAGCGCCACGCATTCTTAACATCAGCGGTGCATGCAGGTAAATTGCCAGTTTGACGCTTCGAGCACTTCGTTCCCAGCAAGTGAGGCCCCGATTCCATTTTGATAGAGTGAATGGGTGCCAGGGCTTGTTTGAGTATGGCGACGAAAAGTGACTGCCCTGCTGAAAATCAAGCCCCGATTTTCTGGTCGTCCAGGCAGAGGATAGCCAGTATATAGACTGAACTACCCAGCTCATGCTTCATATCCATATAAGGTAACATACCAAGCACACAGAGTATCATGCATTAAACGACGTTCTTCAACTCTTCTGCAAAGCTTTCGTACGCTCTGCTGTGTACGGGTCGCCGTGATCGTCGACAACTTCTCCGACACTTCCGTTATGCGGGATAGTTTAACAGAGTGCTGCAGGCGGTAGAGAGTACAGAGCCGTATTCTTGTGGTCAGAGAGAAATGTACGTTTTATGAGAGAACTTGACGCTAGATGATCTCTTTGCTTTCCGTTATTTCACTTTTAGTCTCCTTCCGAGAGGCCGTACGATGCGCTGAAGACTGCCGTGGCAGTAGTCGAATGCTGAAAACATAACTGGCGTGGACTAGACAGTAGTGAATGCATGAAAAACAGCATAACGAAAAACTTAGTTAATCTGCATCGAGGCTTGCCAAGTTTCTTAACGAGGGACCGCTGGTTATCGCAGTGCATTCATGAAGTGTGGATACAAGTAGGTCTGTTGTTCAGCACACTAATACTACACCAGAGGACGTAAATTTGATGGTATAAAATATTCGTACTAGTAAAATTTGTAAGTTTTGTTGTGCGATATGGGCGGGCGCCCGGGGGGGGGGGGGAATCGTACATTATACTGGATGTAACAATGGCGGCAGGAAGCACAGGCAGAGTGGTAGCAATGTTGCTACTACAGTGCCAGCGCGGGGAGAGTTGCATTCAGGGGTGAACAATGTGTGCAGCAGGACTGGCCAACTTAAAGCCACTGGAGGGTCACATAATTCGTTAAGGACTTGCCTGATGGCCGCAAATATGTATACATGTGTCGAAAAGCCGGGGGGGGGGATTTAATTTATTTGCAAACAATAAGTTACACTGAAGGAACAGTTGAATGACAAGGTAGTAGGCCGTACTGATCTCTGTAAAAGACAAAGATTGATTGCTTTAATCTGTGCTGTCTTAACTGTCATGAGTTGTAGTTTCTAAACATTTTCTCTGTTAATATAGCTGTCATATTTTGTTCTGAAGGCCTGTTATGTTTGTCAAATTGTGTTTTTGAAACTATTCTGGTGACCGAGGGCCGCAAATACTTTCCTCGGGGGCAGCATGTTGGCCAGCCCTGGTGAGGTGATTGTAAAGACATTATCTTGTTATGGAGCCAGAGTAAACCCTCTCACCACAGTGTGACGCAGATGACTCTTTCTTGGCTATACGATTCGATTTAATGTTGCAGCTTAGTTCTGTGCGTTTTAATATTATCATGGTCGGCTTACTTACCCCTACGCAAACTGAATAATGCCTGTAGTGGACGCAACAGATCATTAAATCCTACACTAATATTCTCCGATGTAGGTCCGTAAGATATATATTGTATATGTGTATCTTCGAAGTTTTATTGTTTGTTCCAAAAATTTCTGTTCGTATTGTTTAAAAATGTGTTTTTCCTCATTGTTTCTTCTTTCTGAACTGTGACACACTGTAGTCTGATAGGTAGCTACCACTGTTTCGGAGAGATTTCCTTCTTGCATCTTCTACTGTTTTGTCACCTTTACCCTATTTAGTTACTGGACTCTTCTCACAACTGTGGTTCTAATTGTGAAAAATACTCTGACTTTGCTGTGACGGGGACAGACTGACCGTAAAATCACCTGTGCTTCAGTACAGTAAGATGTTAAATTTCTATGATGAAATAGGGCTATCAATTTTTCGTTTGGGATATGGCTGATTTCTTTCTGAGCACCACACTGTATAAAAGCTAATATATTTATTAAGGAATGAAATTCAAGTAAATAAAAAATATATGTATATAATATGTATTCATGCAATTAGACTAAAACCAGAGTTGCGAGAACGTCAAAGCAACCATCCCCAGTACCGATTATGATAGATCAAAAACAGCCGGAGAATATAGAATATTTCTACTATTTGGGTGGCATGATAACAAATGATGCTAGATGTACACGTGAAACTAAATGTCAGATTGCCATGGCAAAAGCGGCATTTAACAAGCAGAAGGCTCTTTTCACCAGCAAATTTGACTTAAATTTAGGAAAGAAACCAGTGAAATGTTACATTTGCAGCATAGCTTTGTTTGGCACTGAAATTTGGACCCTTCGGAAAGTAGATCAGGAGAACCTGGAAAGTTTTGAAATGTGATGCTGGAGCAGGATGGAGAAGGTCAATTGGACAGCTCATGTGAAAAATACAGACGCAGTATCACGTCGAGTCAAGGAGGAAAGGAATATCCTACCTTAAATACACAGAAGGAAGGCTAACTGGATTGGTCACATCTTGCGTAGGAACAGCCTTCTAAAACATGACATTGAAGGAAAGATATAATGAAGGAGAGAAGTGACGGGAGGACGAGGAAGAAGACGTAAGAAGCTAGTGGATGACTTACGGAAACCAGACAATATTGGAAATTGAAAAAGGAAGCATTAGGTTGCACTCTATGGAGAACTCGCTTTGGAAGAGGCTACGGACTTGTCTTAAGACAGACTACAGAATAATTGAATGTAATTAGAAGATTCAAATTAAAATCACACCGCTTTATCAACCGTGGTTACCTTACAAAGTGAGAAGAGTGGCGAAGCACAAGCTATAGAATAGCAGTAAGCATTAGTCTGATTTGCGGTCAGTGCTCATTCCCTTTGCTGATTCTCCACGTAATCCCACAATATATTTTTCTCGTTACTTTCGTGACGTCACACCTCCACTGCTTACTTGACAGCTGATTTCATTGACTTCAAAATATCGTTTCTTTATCTAAAGTGTACACCCCTAGCCCTGCAGTTGATCATTACAATGTCCTCCCGTGATTTGATCGCTTCTTCGCTCCGTTTCGAAATCACAAGTGTGTGGGGGGGTGAGGGACAATTACTGTAAGAGGGTCCGTCTGTACCTTGCGTTTCAACTAAACCATTTCAGACCCTAATGCATCTGAATGTGTTTCTTTGGAAAGTTAGCAGCTCGGCGGAACCAGGGAAGGAGGGCTGCTGACTGCAGTCACGGAACAAAGTTTGTACTTACAAAGCGACTCGATACGTGCGTACATTAAGTAGTGTCAGCATTTGTGTGTGTGTGTGTGTGTGTGTATATATATATATAATTTATAGTATCCGTGTGTCACACTCGGTTGCAAGAGCGGTAGCGGCAAAGTGCAAAGACCGAAGTTGTTTTAGGTTGCTCTTACATGCATGCGAAACCAAAAGCTATCATGAGGTTAAATATCACAACTCGGGAAACCCCCAGACTAGCGCCGCTGCAAGGGTATAGGCAAATGCAGACGGTTTAGTGCAGGTTTGTGTGCTGTAATTCAATCAGAGTTTGGATATTTTTGACGGTATGTGGAAGGTAGATGCCGGGGCCTAATTTTTAGGCACTCATACGGAATATGCTGTACGGACTGAAGAATCAGAATAAAATATGGATAAAATGCTGCAGCATATTAATTATTTATTTATTTATTTATTTATGCTTTTATCGTGTAGTGGCCAATGGCATCGTTGCTTTCCTGGTAATATTCTGGATGGGCTGAGGGAAGTGAAAACCCCTCAACACGGTCAGAATTTGAACTTGGAGCCTCCCAATATCCAGCAGGCCTGCTGACCACCGCTGGATGCAGCATGACGTGTGAGCCTGGAACCATAGTGGTGTAATTCAAGTAGCATTTACTTGTTTATAAGTTTACGTTAATGACTGTAAAGTGTTCTAGCTTAAACCGTCTTACTGTCTACTGGCCTTCCGCAGGCAATTTGTATTAAAGCTCCGACTCAACGTTCACAAACATCAGCGCTTCCTTCCGGCGTAAAGAAGAAAGTCTCGTCCTGTGGGCATTAAACCTTTGTTGCCATTATCGTGACCTCTGTGGTTAGTTTCCATTAAGCTTATTAACAAACTTCTAAGTTTCATATGGCGGATTATGTACAGATTGTTTCTTCGTAACGTATCTACAAGTGAGTTGAGATTTCAATAGCAAATATTGAAATTTTAATGATTGTAATATGTAGTACATACATACATACATACACACACACACACACACACACACACACACACACACACACACACACACGTACATTCCTTGGATCCATAAATTTGTCGCAAGACAGTAGGATGTGGAATAAGTCATAAACATACAAAAAATACAGAATATGGAGAACTTTACAGTGCAAAATCTTATAAACATTTTATACAGTCTTATAGTTAAGTATTATGGGTCATCAGTACACATAAAAAATTCATCTACAGGTAAAAGTGGTGTGTATTTTAATATCTTCTTAGTGCTACTTTAGATTGTGCCTCTTCATTCTTAAGATTTGTGAGACTACGTGGTGAACTGTTGAAAATTCTGACGCCAGAATAGAATGCACTTCTCTGAAAACAGTATAGGTTGGCAGCATGTGCAACGCAATAATGAACGTACATTTTTAATCTGGATATCGTTTCCTTATCAAATTTGAAGTTCTCACCGCGGTTAAAATTAAGATAATGGCCATCTTAAATGTGACACCGAGTAGCGCGGTAAATGGATACCAACCTGTTCGGGAAAATTGTTGCTTCCAACTCTAGGGAAGATGTGTAAATATAACAGTTAAGATGGAGACACCACGTTTCTCATAAACCTTGATACCTGCCTATCAAACAGCACGGCGTCGTCCCATACAAGAAGACCACATTCTTTAGTCAGCTACGTAATTGATACAAGAAAGACATTCAGGGTAATTACTGAAAAGTTCTCACTCAGAACTTAAGCAAACTACAACCGACAGCCCTTTAAACCAGTGGTAACTATAGGGTTCAGCACGCCTAATGTCAAGGCAGCATGTAGTGTAGTCCTGCTCTTCCAAAACACTGTTTATGTGTTTCGTAATCGACAAAGATACTGGTTTGCATTCAGTTGTAACTAAATCATTAATGTATGATGAACACTGTCACGGCATATTCAATTTTCACGGATTATATCCGTGTGGTCACGGAAGAGTATGTTCCTTACCTCATCGTTAATTTCCTCCGTTTCGTCACGGAATTATCAGCAACCATGGAGCAAGCTTACACTACACTCTGCAGCACCTCTCCAGTTTTTATTGATAATGTACCGAAATACGCGTGTCTGATAATTTTACGGGAGTAATTCACCTGATGTTAATCTGTTGGCAACCCTGAAACAAAACACACTTATCTCACATCTCACGATAGAATATATATATATGACATGGCAATTACTGCTAAGGCATGCTTCTGCCTGCAGGAGATAACGCGTATCGCTCACCGTTTGTAAGTGCTCTGTCACGGGAATGTGACTTCTATCACGTCAGTGCGATATAAATGGGACACGACAGAGTGGAAATTAAGACGTCATCAGCCCCCTCCACAATTTGTTCTTCTCCATGACCCTTCCCAGTGCGTTATTGCTGTATCACATGACCCTGCTGTCGCTGATATGCGCCCATATATTTTATTAGTGGTGCAGTGAGGGTTGCTTGACATGTGCGGATGGGGGTTGAACTACCGGCTGATCAGAAATATGGTGTCTTTATTCTTTGATTGTTCCGAAAGGAACACTTCACCGTTGGCGATGTACGTATATGTACACATATATATATATAATCTGTCTTATGTCTATATGTCGGTGGTACACGGTGGGTCAGTTAGTTGAGGCACTGCGCTACAAGATGGAAGGTCGCGGGTTCGATTCCCGATGGGGACATGGGAATTTTTCATTGACTTAATCCTTCCGGCCTCACTATGACCTTAGGGTCGACTCAGCGTCTAACAGGAATGAGTATCTGGGATATCTCCTGGGGGGTAAAGGCAGTCGGTGCGTGGGGCTGACAACCGTACCACCTCCATGTGCCTATTGCTTAGAAATTCTGGGAACCTCAGTCTTCTGAAACCATAACGGCCTGTCCAGGTCTGTAACGGGATAGCTTTACCTTTTACCTTCACATGTCTATATGTCAATTTTATGTTCTGGTAACCTCATTTTAAGTCATAATGTTCCTGACCCCCTATGCATTTACGGGGTCTGTGCGGTTCATTGCATATCAGATTCGAAGTTCTCTTGGTGGTGAGCGTCTGTGGATGTTGCGCCGTGTGGTTTGGTATGTGACTGTCAAGGTTTCGGAGTAACTTGCTACCTACAGCTTCAGGTTAAATGCTTATATTTCTCAAAATGTAAATGCAGGAGTATTCTGCGAGACTTGGTGGTCACTACCAAGTTCACATCGTCACATCACAGGTTCGTTAACATTTATCTCACCTGTTTGATTGCAGCACATGATCCTTGTAGTTGAGGATGAACGAACTGTTATCGCAGATTCAAATCGTCCTCAAGTCATTGACGAATGCTAAGATGGTATCTGTCGTTATTTTACAGTCTCATTTTCTATAAATTGGGTTCTACCGCTGCGTTAATTAGGATGTACAGATTGTTAAATACGTGAAACTAATTCTTCAAGGCTGATATAACTCAGAACTTAAAGAACCGAGTTCCTGTAGGTTGATGTAAGTCAGTATAGGAATAACAGAGTTCCTGGAAGGTTGTTATAACTCAAAAGAAGACGAACCGAGTTAGTGTAAGGCTGGTATAACTCAGAAGAGGAAGAATCGGGTTACTGCAGTTCCTGACGTGTAAAACCAAAAAGGCAGAATGCTGGAGATATTACTCTTTGGAATATGATGCCACGTAGTCTGGTGAAGGCTTACAGGCGTCTGGAAAGAACCTGTTGCCTACATCAGCAGCAAACCCGACTGAAGAGTCTCTGTAAGTCTACAGGACTACACGGTGTCACATTTCAGAAAGCATTCTTCATAGACATCTGTGGGATGGCATCAGATCTCCAATGTAGCCAGCGTTGCAATGTGGATGAACCTAAATGTCGTGATGTGTGTCAGGTAACGCGTCTGAAGTAGCACTTTGACCGAATATGGGTTAGCATATAGGTGATCCTCTCAGGACCGGAGCGTCAGACGTAGTGTGGGTGACCAGTATGTCCAGTAAATGAACTGAGAAGTAAATTGGGAAAGATTCTGCTTGTTCAGTTTCCTTCTGTTCTTCAAAATTACAAGCCAGTTCACTGATATTGTGTGTCACTTTAAGATACAAGCACAAGTTACATGTGTTTGAAAACAAAGTGCTCATTGCAAAAATGATTTGTCTTATAGAGGTAGGTTTTGTGGACGAGACGTGGATTGAACTCACTTAGCATGTGTAATGTGGCTGACTTTGAATTAGCATCGTTGAGCCGTTGGGTTCTGCTGTAAGACTTTAAGATGGATGTTAGGGAAATATGTTGTGAGGATGGCAGATAGATGGAACTGGCTGAGGATCGTGTCCAGTAGTGGGCTTAGGTATTAGCGGTGTTGAACCTTCTGGTTCTGCTATCAGACAATAAGATGCATCTTATGGAAATATTTTGTGATGTTGGGATGTGGATACAACTGGCTCAGGATCGTGTCCAGTGGTGGGCTTAGGTATTAGCGGTGTTGAACCTTCTGGTTCTGCTATCAGACAATAAGATGCATCTTATGGAAATATTTTGTGATGTTGGGATGTGGATACAACTGGCTCAGGATCGTGTCCAGTTGTGGGCTTAGGTATTAGCGGTGTTGAACCTTCTGCTTCTGCTATCAGACAATAATATGCATCTTATGGAAATATTTTGTGATGTTGGGATGTGGATACAACTGGCTCAGGATCGTGTCCAGTGGTAGGCTGTGGTATTAGTGACGTTGACCCATCGCGTTCTGCTCTCACACAGTAAAATGGATCTTAGAGAAATATGTTGTGAAGACAGGAGGCTGGACGGAACTGGCTCAGGATCGTGTCCGTTGTAAGCTGTGGTATTAGCGGTTTTGAACCTTCGGGTCGTGCTACCACAGTGTCTTTGTACTCAACACTGGATTGCAGTATTCATTTCTTTTTAAATATGACACGTAACACTGGAATGGATTCTGCATTGTGACTTTTGTTTTGGAAAATATAATATGATATTTCTGGCATTGTAAGGCTTCTGTGTTTCGCTTTGTTCAGGAGATGAAGGGTAAACAACAATAAATGGCGATGTGTAGGCTAGTAGTTCATAGTGTGAACGAGACAGCGGGTCACTGCAGGACACTGGTACAATCATTCAGATTGCAGCGGAAAATAAAATATGAATCATATGTGATGTGTTTTGTTCGCCTTGTATTGCCTTCTGGTGGCGAGACAAGATGGATGGGCTGCGCTCAGAACAAAACTTGTCATATTTCAACAGAGTTCTGGATCTTTCCTTGTTTATCGGTACTCAACGTAAACCCCAGAATAAATTTCAAATTCCTCGTTTTTTTTTCATGTTTTTGTATGGTTAAAGTGAATGGTATGTGGCGGTATGGTGCCTGCCTCTTAGTCTCTCCACACGCAGTATCTCAGCCACTAATGTAGTAGAGGTGCACTAATCCTGGGCAACTAAATTTTGTACGGTGGCGCGTAGAATTTTGT
This sequence comes from Coptotermes formosanus, assembly GCA_013340265.1. Classification (NCBI taxonomy): domain Eukaryota; kingdom Metazoa; phylum Arthropoda; class Insecta; order Blattodea; family Rhinotermitidae; genus Coptotermes; species Coptotermes formosanus. The sequence continues at coordinate 1,617,996 of BLKM01000265.1, read as the reverse complement.
GGCGGCTTCTAGATTTGTGGAAATTTTGACTACTCCAGCACCATTGGATGGATTTTGGTTTACTTTTGTGTTGTGGGCCTACAATGAAACGTTGGTGTAATTTCGTTTAGGTTTTTCGTCGTTGGGGTGGTCGGCATAATTTATGTGAACCTGAAATTCACCCACTAATGTAGTAGAGGTGCACTAATCCTGGGCAACTAAATTTTGTACGGTGGCGCGTAGAATTTTGTGGCGGCTTCTAGATTTGTGGAAATTTTGACCACTCCAGCACCATTGGATGGATTTTGGTTTACTTTTGTATTGTGGGCCTACAATGAAACGTTGGTGTAATTTCGTTTAGGTTTTTCGTCGTTGGGGTGGTCGGCATAATTTATGTGAACCAGAAATTCACCTTAATCAGTTTTCTCAAAAACGTCGAAAAATTTGGTGTATGATGTAAACAACAGATGTTGTAGAGGAATTTTGAGTTTTATATAATAGAATACCGGAAAGAGATAAATATAGTCATTTAAGTAGGATGCTAGAAGTACGTTCAGGTAGTCGAACTCTGAACTGAACTCCATAGAGCAGAGGCCTTCTTGAGAAGCTAACAGTTTATCAGCTAGTCAAGAAATTCCCCGCATTTTATGGAACCCGAAGGTTCATTACCGCATTCACAAGAGCCCGCCACCTGTCCCTATCCTGAGCCAGATCAATCCAGTTCATGTCCTCCCATCCCACTTCCCGAATGTCCATCTTAATATTATCCTCCCATCTACGCCTGGGTCTCCCAAGTGGTCGCCTTCCCTCGGGTCTCCCCACCAAAATCCGGTATGCACCTCTCTCCTCCCCCATACGTGCCACATGCCCCGCCCATCTCAGTCTTCTCGATTTGATTACCCGAATAATATTTGGTGATGAGTACAGGTCATTAAGTTCCTCGTTATGTAGTCTTCTCCACTCCCCTGTCGCCTCGTCCCTCTTAGGCCCAAATATCCTCCTCAGCACCCTATTCTCGAACACCCTCAGTCTTTGTTCCTCCCTCAGTGTGAGAGACCAAGTTTCGCATCCATACAGAACAACAGGTAAAATTATAGTTCTGTATACCCTAATCTTTGTGTTTTTGGATAGCAACCTGGAAGACAAAAGATTCTGCACCGAATGATAGCAAGCATTCCCCGACTTCAATCTGCTCTTAATTTCTTCATGAATGGAGTTTCGATTCGTTAGGGTTGCTCCCAAATATTTGAATTCTTCCACCCTTTCAAAGGATTTATTATCTATATTTATGTTGTGATTGTGTCGTGCATTCTGATTTCGAGGCGTGACCATGTACTTAGTTTTCTCAGCATTTACTTCTAGACCAATCTCCTTACTAGCAATAATTAAATGTTCTGCATTTTTCTTTATGCTATGTACGCTTCCGCCCAATATATTAACATCATCAGCATAAACCAGAAGCTGATGTGTACCATTCAATTTCAAGCCCTCCTGGTTTGCCTGAACCCTCCTAATGGCATATTCTAAAGCAAAGTTGAAAAGCAATGGCGACAGAGCATCCCCTTGTTTCAAGCCATTCTTAATAGGGAACGTGTCAGACAGATGTTTGCCTACCCGAACTCTGCTATATGTTTCACTTAGGCACATTTTTATTAACCTTACTAGTTTCATGGGGATACCGAACTCAATGAGAATATTATACAAGACCTCCCTCCTAACTGAATCATAGGCTTTCTTGAAGTCTATAAATAGCTGATGCACTGCCTCATTGTATTCCCATTTTTTCTCAAGTATTTGGCGAATGCTGAATATATGATCAGTGGTTGACCTGTTACGTCGAAATCCACACTGATGATCCCCAATAATTTCCTCTGCATATGGAGTTAACCTTGACAAAAGGATGTTGGATAGAATTTTGTACGTAGTCGACAAAATTGATATGCCTCGATAGTTATTGCAATCTGTCTTATCACCCTTCTTATAAATAGGCACAATGACCGACTCCTTCCATTCCTCAGGCAATTCCTCCTTATTCCAAATAGAAATAATAAGTTTATGGATTTCAGACCGAATAATCCTACCCCCTGCTTTAATCAATTCTGCTGGAATCTGATCAATACCTGGTGATTTGTGGCTTTTTAGGTTTTCAATAGCCATCTCAACCTCAACCGCACTGGGCTCAGGCACTAGTGGCTCTGCCGTGTGTACTTCAATCTGCCTAACATCGTTAACCCCGTGTATATTCAACAGCTGGGAGAAATGATTCCTCCACCTAGCCAAAATACTGTGGGAGTCTGCAACCAGGTCACCCTTCTCATCCTTTACTACATTACTTCTAGGCTGGTACCCCCTCTTAAACTCATTGATACCCCTATACAAGTCTCTTATATTCTTGTTCTTACTGTTTGTTTCAATTTCATTAATTTTAGCTTTCAGATATTCCTTCTTTTTGTGCCTGAAATGTCTACTAGCTTCACGTCTTACGTTGTGCAGATTATCTCCATTATTTTGGTTTGGATTCTGTAACCACTGAATTTTAGCCTGCTTCCTTTTATCTAAAAATTCTGCACATTCTGCATCAAACCATGGTTTATGCTGCTTCCGTTCGTGTAGACCTAGACTCTCTTGAGCCGAGATTTTGATATTCTCTTTAATGTTTTCCCAAGCCCTATTCATGTCCTCACTAACATTTAAGTTTTCCAGAGCTGCAAACCTGTTTGAGATCTTAAGCTGATACTGTTTCCTAGCCTCTAGTTCACTTAGCTTCTTGAGATTAAGTCTCTCTACATCAAACTTCTGTGCTGCTTGTTTACTTACTGCCAGTCTTTCCCTAACTTTCGCAACCACCAGATAGTGATCAGTATCACAGTCAGCTCCCCTGAAAGATCGCACATCGAGTATACTGGAATGCCGTCTCCTATCTATCAATATGTGATCGATCTGATTGTGAGTCTTCCCATCAGGAGAGGTCCAGGTGTATTTATGAATATTTCGGTGCGGAAACATAGTGCTCTTAACAACTAGATTCTTTGATGTGGCAAAGTTTACTACTCTAACACCATTATCGTTGCTATCCTGATGTAAACTCTCATTCCCAATAGTCGGTTTGAAAATATCCTCTCTCCCCACTTTTGCATTAAAATCTCCTAACAGAATTTTCATATGGTATTTAGGAAAATGATCAAAAACCCCTTCTAATTCCTCATAGAAGCTGTCCTTTGAATCATCACCCTTCTCTTCCGTTGGTGCATGCGCATTCAGAACAATGATATTACACCAGCGGCCTCTCAGCACTATGTATGACATCCTAGCACTAACAAACTCCACTCTCTTGATTGCTGATACCATTCTCTGGTGCACAAAAAAACCTGTTCCCAATTGGTGATTTTCCTGCCCTTTGCCATAGGAAAAAGTATACTCCCCGGCTCTTACAGTCCCTTCTTTGTCCCACCTAACCTCCTGTACACCCACTAAATGTAACTTGTACTTAGCTAATTCCCTGGCCACTGTCATAAGTGACCCTGGCCTATACATGCTCCTCACATTCCATGTTCCAAAACTCATATCCTTTTTCCGTAGCTGGGGTCGTACCAAAGAATCGGTCCAGGTCCGAGGCTTTGTAGGCTGTTTCGTAACATCATAATTTTTTACGGTGAGGAGTTGTTAGCACCTCGCCCAACCCCCAAGCTGGAGGACCACCCCTTGTCGGCTGTCAGCGACTGCTTATTCAATGTATTCGCAGCTACCCTCCATACCTGGAGGCCGTTCCTCCATCCGCAACCCGAGGACGCGCCATGCCGTGGTGACAGGGACCCACTTAACATGGGGTAGTCGAACTCAGGCACTTTAAATTGTGACAGTGGACCGATCAAAGTAACTATCAGTTAAATGACAACTTTTAACGAACATCATCCCGTTGTGTTATTAATAGCATACAAATTAAATTAATATCTGTCAAAACAACTAAATTCTATCTATATATAGAATTAGATGTTTCGACCTGTTTCAGGCCATTCTGAAGTTCACAATTGGTTTTTAAAACTTACTGAGGAAGAAACGTACATTATTACATACGGTATATCTTCAATCCTTCCGGCCGCACTGTGGCCCTGGGGTCGACTCAACCTCGAACAGAAATGAGTACCAGGAGTATTTCCTGGGTGGGAGGGGGTGGGGGGAAAGGCGGCCGGTGCATAGGGCTGACAACCTTACCTCCTTCGTATGCCGATTGTCTTGAAATATGAGAGCTTCAACCTCCTGGAACCCTCAGGGCCTGTCCAGGCCTGTACCGGGATTGCTTTACCTCTTTTACATGTATTATTACATAATGTATATGTATTACATAATGTATGTGTATGTACATTATTACATAATGTACATTTCTTCCTCAGTATCTTTTAAACACCAACTGTGAACCTGAGAATGACCTGAAACAGGTCGAAACGTGTAGTCCTATATAAGAAATAAATATAATTTTGTTTGGACATTGATTTAATTTTTGGACAACTTTTACGTAAACGTATATTGATAACGTGGAAGCTTTTTCCGACAGTACGTTTTTATCTGAAGTAGGACGTTTCAATATTGTGTATCGAAATTAGGAATGGACAAGAGTTCCTGGGAGACAAAGAGTTAGACGGACGGGCGTACAGTAAAATTAATCTGAAGCAAATAGTTAGTGATCTTTTGGGCTGATTTCAGCTGATATCAGATAGAGTCAAATGGCGTTATGTTTTATACAAATTAATGATCTTTCGGTTTCCATAAAGGAAATGGGTTGTTTTGGCAAATTGGGTGAGCGGCAACTTGTAAAATAGAAACACTTTCATGGTGTCGTGCACCAATGCTTTAAATACGAATTATCATTTTAGATAGATACGAAAGGCGTCCTCGCTAAAGAATGTAAGGTGTTCATTCCTTTTTCGGTGTTTACCGTATAAAAGCATATAATTTAGGTCATATATTCTGAGCTTTGTTCGGATATACACGATGGAAGTGTAGCGCTGGCCTAACGGGGACTAGATGTGAACAGACAGTGACTGGAGGGAGGAAGGAGAAAGACCGTGGAAATAACGAATTTTCCATTTCATTTGGCTACTCTCCAGCGGTAATGAGACTGCGGTCTTTTCCACTATTGACCTCACACTGTGATTCCCCCTGTAGTTTCCTGGGTAACGCTTTCGAGGATACCATTTCAACGATCAGTACCCAGTCTGCCAACCTAACGAATATTCAACATTATTATTATTATTATTATTATTATTATTATTATTATTTATGATTTTCCGATCCTAGTGGCCGTGCGATCTAGGGCGCGGACGTGCGGCCATTCGCTTGCTGGGATTGCGGGTTCGAATCCCGCTGGAGGCATGGATGCCTGTCTTTTGTGAATGTTGCGTGTTGTTAGGTAAAGGTCTCTGCGTCGGGCTGGTCAGTTGTCCAGAGGAGTCCTACCGAGTGTGGTGTGTCTGAGTGTGATCGTGAAGCCTCGATAATGAGGAGGTTCTGGCCCACTAGGGGTGTTGCACCACCGGAAAAAAATATTTGTGGTTTATTGTCGGTGCTGTCAGTGTCTGAGTAAATAGTGCGGATTGCTAGAGTTCGGCTTAATCTGCATACAATGCGACATTTGCCTGGGGGATTTGTGAAAAATGACGAAAACTATTAGGATACCAGTAGCCCAATTGGAAATCGAAGAGGGTACCTTCCGAATACAAGTCCAAAGCGTGACCAGTTTACCAACCTGCTCGATGACTCTTACGCTACACGTCCATCCAATCTACCCTTCTGGTTTTGATCGCCTTAAATAGCACGAATATTTAAGCCCTGCTTCACGTACCAATTTGTACTAAACAGCAAGTCGATTTATTTTTGTCGTGACGTAATGAGTGTAGTTGAACGTTACATTTATATTTAGAATTAATTAAAAATTAAATGAACTTTGAAAAGTTTATTTTCATTTGTTGTCTAGCGATTGATTGTTATCAGATCCTAAATGGTGCTGCTCTCTGTTGGATACCAACAAAACCAATTTTCCATTATATTTTTGAATGAACACATATACATAAAAGGAAGAAATATAACACATATTTCTAATAAAATTAGGGTGAACAGAGGATGGCAGGGGTCGGGGGTAGGAAGACAAAAGAGGCCACGTAAATATCCCACTTTGATGTGAACCTCGGGCGTCAGAAATGCGAGGTGGGGTGTATAAAAATTGAGGGCGGGGGGGGGGGTGCTTTCAATCAACCTTGTGTATATGATTGAGTTTATTTTCTATTACACACACATTTCTATTATCCTGCGTACAATACACCCCTTGTCGGTGGATGAACCCCCCTTCCCCAACCTCTCCCCTACAGGGTTAATTATGCAGCGTGTACGAGCAGCCTGAGGTGTTATTGGCGCGGCTGATGCCTGGATACTCATGGGATATTCCCAGATGTTCTCACTTCGATTCCAGGTGAACTGTTTAGCTATAACAAACTTTGCATTGCAATATCGTGCATCTGTACCAATGTGTAACACTGCACCTCGCTGTGTAGTGGTTAGCATTTCTGCCGTGTATTACAGAAGTTTCGAGTCTCATCGCTGATGGGGACTATTGGTAACAAGGTGTCTGTGGTTTTCAATACTTCTCAAACCAGAAGATTAAAATTGGCCACAATGGCGTCCACATCTTTTTCCCTTCAGTATCTACTGTGGTCCTTTGGTTAAACTCAGTGTACCCAATTGGGCTCAAAGAATATCCTTAAATCAGTAATCGGGTAATCTTGTATAATCTGGGATTAATTACGAGTTGTGGTAGCACTACTCCAAGGCTCAGTACCGTGAGCACCAAAGGCCGTCTTTGGACACGGTACACACATAATGACCTATTGTAAAGGTCACGCTAGAACAGGGCGTGAAGGCTCATGACGCCGGGGGGGGGGGGGGGGTAGAAGTATAGCTCTCTTGTTCCTTTAACCTCGGCGCTAGATGGCGGTAGGTGGTTAACGCCGCTCCCCGGCCGCTTTATCCCCGGGAAAGACACCCGTTACCCATTGTACAGGGGGCTGGGTGGCCCCAGGGCCGGTCTGGACGGGTGCGGGAAATTTCGCCGCCTACCGGGATTCGATCGCCTGACCCTCTAGGCCGTAACGAGTTGCTATACTGACCACCGGCCTACCATGACCTACTGTAGGCGTTATTCGACTTAAAGTAGGCCGAATCTCATTTATTAATCTATCGTCTCCAACAGAGGAATAAATTAAAATCAAAATATTATGGGGAGAATCATTCTTAACAAAGCCATGCACATTTTTCGGAGATCACGGAAAGAGTTAAGAGTTGATAATTTTGCAACTTATAATCTGAAGTGTTTTTCCTTCATTTCAGGTATGTGCCCCACTGTCTGTAGCAGTGCTGCAGGTAGCTGAGTGGTAACGTAACCTAACCTTACATTCTATCTAGTTTAGACTAAATTAACACTTACGTAGCAAGAATTCATTTGAAATTAACATTATCTCAGGAGTGTGAACTAAACTGAAGAAGTGTTGCTGGTCCCATCATTGTGCTTTCGTGAAGACGTAATGGAAATTCGCGGTCCATGACAGGCACGAAGGTTTGTCAGCGACTCATTAACTTTCGTTTGACTGAAGATCGTGTACCGCTGTGTTAGTTTCTTTAGTGTGTAAAAAGAGATTAACCAGTTAATGCTGCCGAGGGATATACTGTAATTGCTGTTTATTGTGAAAATGACACCAAACACATCGTGTGCGAAAAATACAGTTTCTGAGTGTTAAAGCGTGTGGTACATTGGTTAAAAACTGTTTCAGAGAGTTGGAATTAATTTAATTTTTCAATGACCTGTTATAATTTTATCTCCACACACTCTTTTTTCTAGTCGTTGGTAAAAAAAGGTAAAGTTTTGCTTACACACGCCTGGAAGCATATAGGGCTAGTGGAGGTGTAGCTCCACTCATTCTTAGCCTCGGCACTATGTGGAAGTGAGTGGTCAACATCATGCCCCAACCGCTTTACATCCGAGGAAGGAGCCCTGGAACTCATTGAATAGGAAGCTGGGTAGACTAGAGAGCCGGTCTGGACGTTTCGGAGGAAAAAATTTCCCCTCTCGGGATTTGAACCCTTGATCGTCTGTCCCGTAGCCTAGACGTTATACCGACCATGCTACCGCGACGTAGATGGAAGGATAATATTAAAATTGGGATAATGTTAATCTGGACTGCTGTGAATTCCATTACAGTGGTTGGAAGTAAGTTTTACATGAACAGAGAGGGAATCCCGTTTGAACTGTAGTGTTGGTAACCCTGTGTGGGGAGCAGTCGGGGAAAATGTGCATGTTCAGATGTTGAGATAATTTTGCAATTGTTTGCTCTGAGTTGTTTTAACCTACAGTTGGTCTCAACTTTCACTTCGCGGTTTGTGTATCCAGCGAAACGATGTGCAAATACGGATAATGTGGCTGCCGCAGAAATTGCAGTGTTATCAACAGTTGCCCGATACTTCTGTTTCACGAACTTCTAATATCCATTAACTAGCAAAATATTTTAATTTTAATAAATACTCTCCGATTTGTTAAAATATACGTTTCTCGGATCCTGCCATTGCTGTTTCCAGAGTCGAATCATTAAATCTGAAGTATTTTCCGTGAATTACTAATGTATAGTTGTTTGCACTTTTGGAGATGAACAAAAGATGACGCAGGATATATTTCAGTAATCCAGTTCTTTATTTTATTTAAATTTACGAAGCAAATATTTGCCACCCTTCTACAGCATGCGTATATCAATTGACTGTAGTGGTAACGTCATGTCTACCCGCCGATTTGCATGCAGGAACTCCAAACTAGACGGCGATTTTCTCTTATATTTGGTATACGGGATTAAAGCACATTTGACCCACAACTTTTGATTTTGGTCCTCATCTGTCGAAGTTGTTTTACGTGAAACATCGAAATATTTCTAACGACTCACCGGACGAGAAATTAGTTACGTGAAATAAAACGTACTTCTCGTTAATATCTACAACTTTTATTTTAAACCAGTTTATTATATGTCGTCAAGAACTGTAAGTACAAATTACTTACGGGAAGAAAGGAAAATTGGAAGTTCTGTCGTACGTTGGAGGATGATATTAAAATGGGCTCTGAAGAAACTGAGTTAGAGTGCGCAGATCAAGCCCGCTGGCGGGCTTTTGTTTTTATGGTGATGATCTTTCGGATTCTATAAAGCGCGGATAATTTCTTGAATAATTGACCTGAATATTAGCGTTAAAGGAGGACATTGCGAGATTGGATGATGCTACAAGACAGGCGTGTTCAACCTGTTATGCGGTGCGGAAAACTACGGCAAAATTGGGACTCCTTCCTGGGAACATGAATTCAATGCAAAGAATGAATGTTGAGAAATGTACGTATAATTAGGCCTACATGTAAATTGTACCTATTTATTTGTCTGTGTCGGTCTCAGTGGCCACTCGACCTAAGGCGTGGGTCTGCGGCCATTCGCTTGCTGGGATTGCGCGTTCGAATCCCGCCGGGGACATGGATGTCTGTCTCTTGTGAGTGTTGTGTGTTGTCACGTAGAGGTCTCTGCATCGGGCTGATCACTCGTCCAGAGGAGTCCTACCAAATGTGGTGTATCTGAATGTGATCGTGAAGCCTCCACAGTGAGGAAGCCCTGGCCCGTTACGGGTTCTTGCGCCATTGAAAAAAAAAATTGTTTATACACCATGTGCCATAAAAATATACCGATAATATCGGAAATATTGACAAAGAATGCAATTGACAACGTAGGCTAGGGTACCTCTATTTTTAACATATCTTTACAAAATTAATTAATCATGTAAGGTTTGTCCCCATAAATAAACACATAATTTTTCAAAATTGCTTCTGCGTTAAATCTTGGCTTTGCCAGGGAAACGGTTAGAAGATGTTGTGTCAATTAAAATGTCGCCGCGGGCAACAAAACACTGTGTCGCAGGCTGCGTGTTGCCCAGGAGCTACGAGTTGAGCTGGCCTGCTTTAATAGATATGTTTCTGCAGTATCACTAGGCATCAGTCGATAAGCCAGTTGAATAAGATTAGTCACAAGTAATGCTCAAGGGGTCGTAGTTCGCTTCCAGGCATGGGTAAAGGTTCTTCTCATCTGCACAAGATTCAATCCGCCTCTGCAGCCCACCCATAATCCTATTCGGTGGGTTCCGGGGGCACTTTACAAGACGATAAAGCAGCCGGGAGCGTGAAGCTGATCACTGACCACCTAGTATCGAGGTTCAGAACGATTTCAGCTGTCATTCCACATATGGCGTACACAACGAGAAGTTTGTCTTTACGTAGTTTAATTAAGCATTACACTATGAAGTCAAATGACTGATTGTGAGTAGATGGGGGTAAGCGGTCAACTTCATGCCCTGGCTGCTTTACCCCCCGTACACATTGGATAGCAAGATGGACCTTAGAGCCTTCGTAATCTCGCCACGGAGGAAAGCATCTGCCTTTGCCGGGAACCTAACGCCGTTTCTCCGGTCTTCGAGGATCGTAGCTTGTTTACTATATTAACTGAGGTATCGCTGTTACTATATTAACTGAGGTATCGCTGTTACTATATTAACTGAGGTATCGCTGTTACTCAGCACTGGTGATACTTTGAAATAAGGTTGATAGCATGTAACGCATACATTTTTCTTCCTTAGAAACAAGTTTTTCGTTTCCAGAACATGCTTGCGTATCGATTGAAGGTGGTTTGGTCTCATATAGTGGAGTACCACCTGCAGTGAAGACCCATAATTCAGCAACATATTTTGATAAACGTAAGATGCTAGAAGGAAATCCCTTAAGGCATAAGGGCAGAGGGGTAACATATAAGTCTCCAGTTTAAGTCAAGACAAAATATGTCTTCCTTTCTGGCAGCAGATTGTCGCCATAAACTTCAGAAAACCATTCTTGGCACAGACACAGCGCAAATGATTGTTAACGACGAAGCGTATCTGCTTTATATAAGGACTCAGTGCGTACCGCGCTGTAAACACTCTCCACTTTGGTTGTAAAAACCAGTCTCCTGATGTTTTATAAGACAAAAGTTGCTGTTTGTTCTGAGATCCGTACAAAACACATAAACGCAATGTGGGCACCACGTAGAATTTTTTAATGTTAAACCTGGTGGTGTGTAAAGTTACCGCTAGGCTTTAAAAGGTTAAGCCAGCGCCTCCTAGCGGCCTTTGCAAAATCGATGTATATTACCTTCTAAAAAAGCATAAAGCATAAGCGCATGTTGTATATATGTATCTCTTACTGCTGCACTATTTTTGGGATTTGCCTCGTATATAGCTGAAAGGCAGTTCTTTAAGAATACGACCTTTCGGAGATTGAAAATTTTCTTTCCTCAATAAAGCGGAATAGAATGCCTACTGTACTGGTCCCAGTAAATGAAACCCGTATTGATCAGTAGACCCAACTGGTGAACATTATATTTATTCATTAGACCAAACCGAGTAGATTTTCCTCTGTCTGTACACGAGAATGGAGACATAATCTCTGGAACATCTTGTTTTTTTTGGAACGTCGTTTTTTAATCAGATAATGTACAAAGTCCTAGTGCAGTTTTCGGTACTAGTGGCGCTGGTGGCGGCAGCAGCAGGAGATCGTTTTCATGAAACTTTTGAACGATATTTCTTGTCCCTGTTTGTCGTCTTGTTTGTCGCTGGCAGCTGGGGCGGCTCGTATATTCCCTCCTCTGGGTTTATGAATTTTGTTTGTAGAGATTTAGCAGAAATTGTTGGACGAGGGACAGGTAATCGCAGGACCTCTGTCTACACATTACAGCATAGACACAGAGAAAAGCATATACATTCATGCTACGAGTGGGATTCGAATCCAAGATTTCAGTTTTTAGAGGCGGAAGACAGTACACGGCTTTGCCAGAGCATCCCTCATGATCGGCGCTTTTATGTGCGGCAACATAAACTGTAATATGAATAAATGTGAATTTATCGCGAACATCTGAAGTCGTAATGATGATAAAGGCAGCCATACCCATTGTAATCCAAAAAATTTACTTGCTGTGAACATAATGTTTTTTGACCGTAACAAATGTATTACTAAGTGTTGTCGGATTTACTGTGTTAATTTCTTCTATTAGTGAAATATGCGTTATTTCAACATTAATGCGTTAACATCATCATCATCATCATCATCACCATCATCATCATCAACAACAACGACTTTATACGGGGTATTTACAATTATATACCTGAAAGAAACCATGTTTCTAGGGTATATAGTGTTACAGCTATTCTGCAGTTACAGTATAACAGTTAATGACATAAAATAAAGAGTAATAATTGTAGGCACTATGAACCCTTTAAAGACGAAGCGTATCTGTTTTATAGAAACACTCAGTGCGTACCGCGCTGTAAACACTCTCCACTTCGGTTATAAAAACCAGTCTCTTAATGTTTTATAAGGCAAAAGTTGCTGTTTGTGTTGAGATCCGTACAAAACACATAAACGCAATGTGGGCACCACGTAGAATTTTTTAATGTTAAACCTGGTGGTATGTAAAGTTACCGCTAGGCTTTAAAAGGTTAAGGAAAGTGGCGCAATGTTTAATATGTTCTTTAAAAATTTTGTTCATCTGAAATTTGAGATTTTCTGAAACCTTACAAAATGGCCGTTCTACCCAGACCCCTGGATGAAACGGACCCTTGTGTTTTCTGTTAAAGGAATGGAACATAATTAAGAGAATCTAATGAATAAATGCAACGATATAAATTTGACCAAAACATGTGCTACAGCACTGTCGGGTCTTTGTTCCGTAATTACGGCACGTGTTACATTAATTACGTTTTAAATGAAAATCCGACAGAGACGATGTACATACCTTACAGCGGGGCATCGAAAAAAGTTCTAGCCACAAAGAAATTTGTTCTTTCGTAGCAGCACGTCCACTCTCCGTGTATGATCTCACTACACTAATGCATACGTTGTAGGCCCCAAGCAGGGCCAATGGCATCATTAGTTAAAGAATAACAGCAAATGGCCGTCTTACCCGGGGGGGGGGGGGGGCCGCAGTGCTTTTACACACAACATCCCTACTCTTCTTTGTCAATATTGGGCTCGCTCGTAGAATGTTTCTTTTGCCTCCTGATATAGTTGACATTGTCGGTATTTCCTGTCGTATTATTATTGTTATTATTATCATCGTCATCATCATTAACCTTTTAAAACCTAGCGGTAACTTTACGTACTACTCGGTTTAACATTCAAAAATTCTACATGGTGCCCACGTTGCATTTATGTTTTGTATGGGTCTCAAAACAATCAAAAATTTTGCCTTATACGATATTAACAGATTGTTTTATATAGCCGATGTGTAGAGTGTTTACTGTGCGGTACGCGCTGAGTCCTTAAATAAAACAGATATGTTCTGTATTTAAAGGGTTAATATTATTATGTTGCTAGTGGGATGTTATGGTATGGTGGTGCCGAGTGTCCGGAAATATATTTATTTGTTTATTTATTTAGCCATTCACTGCGGTTATTTATGAAATTGTTAAATTCGTTTAACGTGAAATACGAACATTTTCCTATTGCGGTTTTGGAGTTATGGCACTTTGTAATCTGGCAGATTCCTATCAGATTTTCGGAGGAATTTACTGTGTGAGTCGTCATAACTCTGAAGGCCCTGAAGCCCCTTTGAACCGTATTTTTATGCCACGCAGTTTAGTGGGAAGGCGGACAGTTTCATGATTTCCTTGCTACCATGCTCAAAACCCACTGCCACAACGCGAGTGCAAAGTAATTTTCTCTCATATGGGGCTTTACAACGCATCAACTTTAATAACAAACTGTACCCCTTTGTGGTCTACTGATTGGCTGATAAATCAATATAAATCGCATGATGGCTGGTTATTGGTACAAAATTGGACATATTTCCAATCACAACTGGAAAATATGAACGCGCGTATTCACAAGCTCTGTGCAGTCTCAATAATTGTAGCGGACGGAAAGACAGACATATAACATACGTTTTAATTTCATTTCGTGTTCGTTCTTCTTTGCTTTAAGGGTTCATATTGTACTCTAACATTCAGAACATTTCTTATTCTGTTCACTCAGTTTCTTTTTGTGTCGCGTGTGATTCTCAAACTAAACAACCCGTATTTCCACGGTCAGCAGATCTTTTACATGCTTGGTTGCTGTAAGTAGGAGACTGCGCCTCCTGTGAGGTGCAAACTGAATTTATGAGTGTCATTTAAGTGAATCATATGATGAAAAACGTTAAAATGAACCCTATTTTTGCACCTTCACTGGTTCACAAGTATATGCTATATGTCACTGTATCGTTAGATTATTATTTATGCTGGTTTGGAAATGACGTATGGGATAGGAAGGGAGCCCCTTACTTGTTTCCGAGATATTCACCCCTCACATTTCGAGGCATTGTAGAGAAAAATGTAATTCTGTGGAATGTCGACGAATTTTAAACCGGTTGCCATCTGAGTGCAAGCCAGATACGTTACCTTTGAGCTAACCTGTTAGTCGCGGTCAAAGATATTTATGTTATTCTTTACTATATTTATTTTTGTATTTGCGTTTTCCTGTAATCTGTCTCTTTAAATCGACAATTCCCATGCATATGCAAAGGAGCATAGAAAGAGCTCTACTCTTCGCCCTCTTATACCCAAATACAGTTTATAAGAAGTCAGGAAAAGTGCCTGCAAAATTTCATTGGGGCGCATTCGGATCTTTGCACTCTGAAATCTTCTGAGTTGGTCACCCCATTTAATCCACTGGGATCCCATTCTTTGATGTTGCTTACAATTTCAAATACGTTACAAAATGCCGTTATGATTATTGTGGTCAGTTGTGACTTTTTGAATAACCTGTTATTTACATTTTTTACGTTGATTTTGTCAATGTTAATTTTATGGCCATATATAAATGCAAAATTTCGTCCCGTCGAACATCTTCTAGTTGCTGATGTACAAATAGTATTTCATATATGATTTGTGGCTACAGTAAATTCTCGATTTGACGAACCCCCATGTATGGGACCAAATTTTGGGGCCTGGCTATTTCGAAATTACGAAAAAGTCCGGTACAGACTCTAAAATTCTTATAAACACGCGCCATTTGTGAGAAAGATTTGAAATTTTTTCGTGTTGATTTTCGTAGAATTTGTTGCCAACCTTATTGTTCAGAATGCAGATTACTTTACGTGCCGATGAACCTTATCTGCTACCTTTGAGGAGAGAATATGAGGTGTTCTTGTTTACGACGTCATCTTAGTCTTTGGCTTCATTGGCCAGACGTATCCACAGCATATTTTCAATAAATCCGGTTCTTTAAATATTTTCTTCTCGTCACTAAAGTTAATAAGTGTGCGGCTTAGGGAAGAATAGGAGAAATCTCGGGTGCATTTAAGTGTAAATCAAAAGCTAGAGTTATTTGAAATGCTAGCCTCTGGTCTAAGCGGGAGAGCCATATACGGGATATGCGGTAATAAGGCAAAACTTGTCTGGTATGAGAAAAAGCAAAGACAGGCCTTCAGATATATTCGTTATGTTCTTGTGGGTCTGCAGAAGGCTGTAGCCGTTAAACAAAAGCTAGACGAAGGGAATGTACGAAGCCAGCAAAAGAAGTGAATATAGACGAAGCTGTGATGAAATGGTACGTACAGCGAGGTTTGTGCGCTATGAACATAGGAAGCGTACGGATATAATCTGATGTCGATGCAGTGACAGAGCGTCTGCAAATTGAATTTAAAGCAAGCGATGGTTGACTTTGGCGATTTTCAGAGAGGCAGGGCATCGCGAATAGACTTGCGTTCCGTGAAGCTGTCAGTGCGCCTACGGACGGTAGTGAACTCTTGAGTGGGGTCAGTGGGTCACTTCCCTGCGGGTTTTGGGGACATGTTATTACAGTTACCTATAATAACTGAAGAAATTTATATTAATAATAAGCATATTGTATTACATTTCATATGCAAATTATGATTCGTACTGGAAACTTTTTTGTGTGTGTGTGAGTAATTTCATGGGTTTTGAATACAATTTTGCGAGTCACTAACATTCTAGGTCTGATGGACATCCCGTCGCCTTTATTAATCCACTTAAGTCGACGACCTCTTTTACGTTCATAATCTTTGTCCTTATGAAATTTCTTATTCCCGTATATAAGCAGTAAGTATTAAACATTACGATTGACATATTTATGTTTCCCAATTATGCAACATGTAATTCACACGAAGAGTAAAATCGAAAGTGCATGAGGGCGTGACGTAACAACACGAAGGCTACGTGGTTGCATTATTTCGTCACATCATGATAAATTGCATATATCTGGCTGCATATTGTGTGATTATAATCTAGTATAAAGCAATGTATATTCTATATTGTGACTGTCCTTGTAATTTTAATACTAGACATGCCCGTTGGTATGCAGATACAAAAGCGTATTTATTATTATCAGTTATACATTTATTATTAACACTTCGTTTTTAAGTGCGTATTTAGGCTACCGATTTCAGCTCATAAGAGCCATCATCAGGCCGTAACAGAAACTATAAATTAGAAAACTCCATACGATTTGTAAGTGGAAGGTCTGTCCCTTTTACAATATTAAATACATTAAAAATGTATACATCAATGTATAAATATATTGCAACGCGCCTGAAAATTTAAGTAGTCTGTTGCCTGTGTTCTGTAGCCGACCCAAGAAGTAACACAAAAATATATGAAATTTACACAGCGTACTCTTGTCAGTAGTATGGTACCGTGGTTGTTAAATAGCGGGAAATACGCTGTATTCCTGATTACATACGAAACAACTAAGAACACATGAAAAGTATCAGTTCTTATGTAAGCTATGCTGTCTTCCTGCACAGACCTAAAACACTTGTCCATATAAAATGGAAGTTTACATCCAAGAAAACTTCATATACTTCTCGCCACCTTGTGTTCTATTGCCTTTAGCAGTTCTTATGTTTGAGAGAACATCCATGCCGGGAGCAACAGTGACACATGTCTCCAAAATGAGACGGGAGACTCTGGTCTGTTTACCTTGTGTTAGTTTCTCTTCACATTACCCAGTTGTTCGGATAATTGTTTAAGTTCTACCGAAGGTGAATATCTCTGTGATCAAGGGAACCGGAAGGCTTGCTGTTCTTTGAACCCATCCGGAGGCTTTATAGAGACTACAGGCTCCCCCCCTCCCCCTCCTCTGAAATGTGTTGAGCAGCGTTTCAACGACTGGTAGGCAAATATTTGACAAATTTTTATTGCTTATGAATACTTGCCACGTAGTGGGAACGGTGCACTTGTACCGTTATTGGCCACTTGTCCGTTTCCCATCCATTGTTCCTAAATGTGACCCACATCGTAGTGATCACCAGTTGTGAGGTGTCGAGATCTCGACTGCATATAAAGTGTGTATATATAGTATTTTAATCTTGTGCTCAATGTGATGATGGCCATTTAGGCCGAAACATGTAGTTGAGAACAGGGCTGTGGAGTCGGAGTCGTGGAGTCGAAGTCGGAAGAAATTTTAGGTGGAGTCGAGTCGGTAAAAATGTACCGACTCCGACTTCAATTTAAAACCATTAGATAGATACTCCAAATTCAGAGCCCTGATAGCTACAATAACCATTAGACTTATACTTAAAAATAGATTATAAGTCTAAAAAGTAGCCTGATGATTCACGTGGTGGTGATGAAATGACTTATAGATTTACCATTATTAATACATAGTGAGATTTTACGAAGGAGTCGGAGTCGGAGTTTTAAAAATTGAGGAGTCGGAGTCGGAAGTTTTGTGTACCGACTCCACAGTCCTGGTTGAGAACAATAGAATAAATTGTTGTGTTTTGACTGAATTTATCGTAATTCTAGTTGCTCACTAGTGTTTGTGTACTTATCTAGTCGAAACTTATTGCGAGTAGGAATGTTTGCGAAATAAACCAGTCATGGAAACATGACGATTGCGTACTTGGCTACTTGTACAATAACAGTACGCAAATATTGGCGTATTTATGAAATGTGTTAGTCGTGGGAACGCGGCTGGTATTAGTTTTAATGTAAGCTTCTTCTCACATGAATGCTTAAGTCTGTGAGAAATGTTTTATGCATGTTTCATTTTAGTGAATAACTTTAACGGACGGATTTCATTGCCGCTGTGCCAACTGGCATAAAAAATTCAAGTAAGTGGCTGTAGTACATGTGTTAATGTATTAACCCTTTAAAGACGAAGCGTATCTGTTTTGTATAAGGACTCATTTCGTACCGCGCTGTAAACACTCTCCACTTCGGTTATAAAAACCAATCCCTTAATGTTTTATAAGGCAAAAGTTGCTGTTTGTTCTGAGACCCGTACAAAACACATAAACGCAATGTGGGCACCACGTAGAATTTTTTAATGTTAAACCTGGTAGTACGTAAAGTTACCGCTAGGTTTTAAAAGGTTGAACTGAAACAGAGGCTACTGAGCTTCCTCAGGTCTGAACAGCGCGCTGGCGCAGTAAACCAGTTGCGTGACCGGTCTTGCGGAACAGCTGAACGTCACGCACCGGCATCACAATAGCGATCTGTTTCAGTGTCAGCGGCTGTGTGGAAACAGAACATGTGTTGCTGTTGTGAGGGCGAGTTGGAATAATGCCTGTTGAGACGGTCAGTCGAACTGCCTGCAAAGAGTTAAGCACGAGGCTACGGCATTAGCCCGTAACGCTATGACTAAGAGAGGCTCGTGAACACCGTAATGAAAGGCTGATGGCGCTGGACGGGACATTGTAGGCAGAGAAAGAAGTAAGTGTGAAGAATAATGAGAATAAGGAGGAAGCAGAGTCAGTTGGAGGAAAATAAAAGGCGAAGAGGAAGCATAAGCTGAAGAAAGGTGGAAGGGAGAAGAGGCGATGGAGTGTGGAGGAAGGGAAGGAAGGTAAAGATAAAATGAGAGGGAGACGATAGACAGAAAAATGAAATGAAGGTAAGGAAAGTGAATGAAAAGAAATAAGTGTAACAGAAGCAGAACAGTGAGGAAGCAAAGGGAGATATGATGAGACAAAATGAAGAGGATGAAGAAATGGCGATGAAGAAGACAAAAGGAAAAAGAAAAGTAGGGACAGATGTAATTCCATGCAGTGTCTGTTCTGTGGATATTAAAGCTGGGCGGATTCCACGCTTCGGAGAGACTGACTATTGTTCTTACAAACATAAGCGGCATTTGCAGTGTGTTTGTTACATCCACTGTTTGAGTAATGGTGCAAGGAATACGTAAATATTTTCGTTTTGAATTTTTCAAGAACGATCGTAAGAATGCAGTTACAGAAGTTAGTTTCGCTAGAATTCTGGCCGGTTCGTTGCATGTCGTTTCGCTTTGGTCCGTCTTAGTGTTTGCCAGGTCGACAGAAAAATTTCGTTTCTTTTGCAACATTTTTGTAATTTCCTTCAGGTTTAAATTCTTTTGGGGCGGCCGAATACACCTTAAACAGCTTGTTGTAACAACACGTCGCCGACCTGAATCGATCTCTTTATTACGAAGCAATTCAATGAAAACAATTTTTGTGTTATTTTTTGCACTTTCTTTAACCTTTTAAAGCCTACCGGTAACTTTACATACCACCAGGTTTAATATTAAAAAATTCTACATGGTGCCCACATTGCGTTTATGTGTTTTGTACGGATCTCAGAACAAACAGCAACTTTTGCCTCATAAAACATTAAGAGACTGGTTTTTAT
Organism: Coptotermes formosanus; assembly: GCA_013340265.1. Taxonomy (NCBI): domain Eukaryota; kingdom Metazoa; phylum Arthropoda; class Insecta; order Blattodea; family Rhinotermitidae; genus Coptotermes; species Coptotermes formosanus. The sequence goes on along the minus strand of BLKM01000265.1, from coordinate 1,598,283 downwards.
AACCGAAGTGGAGAGTTTACAGCGCGGTACGCACTGAGTCCTTACATAAAACAGATACGCTTCGTCTTTAAAGAGTTAATTTGCTTTCCCTTCGGTCTGGTGCAATGTATGCTGGCCTTTATACAGCTGTAGGCCTGTATGCAATTTTATGACTGCAAATATGTCTGTGTAATTCCTTTTTTAACCACAAACTCCGGATTGAGGTAGGTAGTCAGGTTTTCCGTTTTGTTTGTTTGCAAACGTAGCGCGAGACCTCGTGAAAAAAATCCCATTCTTGCTGTTACTGAACAGACTCTTTTCTAAGAGAATTTGTAGCTTTAAATTGGCAGAACTGTTCGTGCATAAGAATATATATTAGTTTTTTTACTCCTTTCAGAGATGACGTGGAAGCTCGTAGATTGTCAACTCTTGCCTCGGCTTCTTAATTAAGACTCCGAGACAGAATCTCTGCTAAATTGTGCAAGATTCAACTATTGTTGAGATTTAGGATTAAAATTTACACTGAATATCGCGCGTCTCTTGGTTCTCCATTATACAAAAAGCGTCGAACTTTCAAGTACAGTGTTAAGGTTCTTTTCTTACCCTCTTCTGTCGCACCCTTAAGACGCCCCTGAAACAGAACAACTTCCTTATCTGTCTCTTTCATTTCTCCCAGTGCATTTCACTGTTGTGCTGTCAGAAGATGTTTCAGTTTTCTGCTGACTCTTTATTCAGCGACATGGGATTTAGGAAGCTTTAGTCGTGACGGAAGTAATTTGCAGATTTAGATGGATTGTTTGCTTCGTTTTAATTAGTTTGAACCGCGAGATAAGCTGCTTCAATATTCGTAGTAACAAATTAACTAATTAACTTTAGGGAGCAGAGCCTGTCTTTGGTACCCATTGGTTGCTTAGCTTATCAGGAATTTTCCAACGTTTTGTGGAACATGCAGGTTCGTCGCTGTGTTAACAGCAGCCTACCACTGTTCCCTATCCTAAAGCAAGTGAATCCCGTACACACAATTCCATCGTATGTACGTGAAGATCGTCTTTAATATGATCCATCTGACCTCAGGGCTTCCAAATGGCTTCTTTTCTTACCGGTTTTTCACCAAAACCTGTATGCATTTTTATTTTCCCTCATGCTTGCTATGTGCCTTACCCATCTCATGTTTCTTAAGTTTATAATCCTGAAAATATTTGAGAAAGAGCACAAATAGCTGGGCTTTCTATTATGCAGTCTTTTTACAGCTACATTTAAATTGCCAACCTCCCAGGTCCAAACGTTTTTTTAACACCATGTTTCCAAACACTCCCAGCCTCTTGTTCCAAGTTAAAAAATAAGACACGAGTTTACAGAAACAAATGAAAGACGTTTTTGATATTTGATGTTATCGCGGCGGTGACAATGAAGGTTATGTTCTCCTGTTATGTGACACGGGGTAGTCTCTTCTATCATCAACATGCGTGTGTAAGGTTCCCTCTAAAACGTTGATAAATCTCAACCAGAATGCATGGCGTTAGGTAGTAGAAGCCGCTAATCTTTAAAGCCACGACTTGTGCTTGTAAAACGTACCGAGGAAAGGCACAGTGTCTCAGGAAGAAGCCATATGGCACTTGTGAAGAAACTTGTTCGCAGATTTCGCCACTCGCCAAATTGGCGGTTGACAAAAGGTATATAATTGATTCATACGCATGTCTTATTGTCTAGTGTCATTTATGCAACGTTTGTGGCAATAGTGCCTTAAATAGGCGTAATAATTGCTTATACCTATACCAAACATTACGTCGTCTTAGGTGTGTTCGCGAAATTTGTGATAGACGACAATTAGATTCGACATGATCGAGTCTGCATAGATCAACTTGGCCCCCACTGGACAAACTTTCATGAAGTTTCGTAGTGGGGATTTTTAGTCTAATCTCTTGTCCAGATTCAAGTCTGGTCAAATCGGACCAAAATAACACTTCAAATGATGACCTACGTGCGTGTACATTTACATGATATGTTGCCGTGTTCACGCTACGTGGAAGAAACAGCTGCAACTGACAATCTAAAATAATATTGCGCCACGTAGTCGCTATGTATGTTTCAGGTCATTAGGACAGAAATGCTAGGACGGGCATAGTATTTCATAGTTACTACTTTATACTCGATTGTAATTACGGAGGTTTGGGACAAAAATATTTAATTTGTCATGGCGTGACATAATCATGCACAGCCCCCGTGTTGTTACGCCACGTTTCTGTGCAGTTGTTAATCTTCTTCTTCTTCATACGATGTGCATGTTTCATAATTGAGGCAAATACAGCCTTACAACAATTGTAACAATGTATTTCCATTAAAATTATTGTAATGTTTAATATTTACGTCTTATATTTGGGAACAGCAATTTTGTTGTGTAGATATATTATAAATATCGTTATAAATTGTGCAAGAAACATGGGTTTTAAGTTAGTAGTAACAAGACATTTCAGTGGGTGAAATTCTGAGCATACGTATGGCTCGTAATTTAATAACCTAGACAAAATCAATGTACCAACAAGTACCGTGAAACTCGCTTAAGAAAACCCCGGTTAAGAAAATTTCCCGCCTAAGAAGGCAGGATAAGAAAGCACCAAAATTCTCCCATTTCATTAAGATTACGCTTTTAAGAAATTTCCCGCTTAAGAAGTAGAATTTTCTTGGAATTTTCAAAATTTTCTTAACAGGGTTTCACTGTAATAGACTTTTCAAAAGAATGTCATAACACATTCTAATAACATTGACGCGTGTCATCCCGTTGTGTATACTGTAAGCGTTGCAAAGTACAGCAACAGTCCGACACAACTTAACTGTAAATACATGTTGGCGTTACAGGTTGCAACTTCTGTCTTTGTATTTTTATACTGGGTGGTGTTAGATGCTTGAATAGCAAGAACAGTCCTGTGTAAGTTACAGAGTAGCAAAGCAACAGCCCAACTCAACTTGTGTTGGGCTGTTGCTTTACTCTGAACTATGTATAGAGATATACTTTCTCATACTGAAACAAGGCCCTCTGTACTTCAGTTTACACGAATTTCATACATGTGCCCTGTGTGATTATGCACATGAAATAAATTAACTTGTAGGTTACTATACATTAATTTATTTCACACGCAGATGTGGGGGTCACATTATGCATTCATGTATCTCTAGGGGAGGAATTTATGCCTCCACCACGAAACCCAGACCAGTTGTGGAACCCAGTTTGCCTAATTTTCAGACGGTACCGGAATTTTTGCCTTCGCCACGGAAACCAGACCAGCTGTGGTACCCAGTTAGCCTAATTTTCAGGCGGTACCGGAATTTTTGCCTTCGCCACGGAAACCGGACCAGCCGTGGAAGCCAGTCTGCCTAATTTTCAGGCGGTACCGGAATTTTTGCCTTCGCCACGGAAACCAGACCAGCTGTGGAACCCAGTTAGCCTAATTTTCAGGCGGTACCGGAATTTTTGCCTTCGCCACGGAAACCAGACCAGCTGTGGAAGCCAGTCTGCCTAATTTTCAGGCGGTACCGGAATTTTTGCCTTCGCCACGGAAACCAGACCAGCTGTGGAACCCAGTTAGCCTAATTTTCAGGCGGTACCGGAATTTTTGCCTTCGCCACGGAAACCAGACCAGCTGTGGAACCCAGTTTGCCTAATTTTCAGGCGGTACCGGAATTTTTGCCTTCGCCACGGAAACCAGACCAGCTGTGGAACCCAGTTAGCCTAATTTTCAGGCGGTACCGGAATTTTTGCCTTCGCCACGGAAACCAGACCAGCTGTGGAAGCCAGTCTGCCTAATTTTCAGGCGGTACTGGAGTTTTTGCCTTCGCCACGGAAAGCAGACCAGCTGTGGAAGCCAGTCTGCCTAATTTTCAGGCGGTACCGCCCTCCTTTCCCGATCCTAAATTGAGCAGGGCGTGAAGTTGACAACTCACTTGCAGCTAGTGATGAGTTTAAGAGTACGCAGTACATCGTGCTATACTTTTATTCTGTGGTACTTAATTAAACACATGAACAGTATTTCTGTAAGTACTACGTGCAGTGTGACACGTGTATGCAGGAATTCTGTGGATATACCGTTGATGTATTTTACTGAACACGTCTTGAACTCTCAGTGTATGTCTTCGTATTTACATAAGCGGAGCTTCTTGTTGGAGCCAGCCTTTCGAATTGACCATGCTGTGGGCGGAAACAGCTTTCTGAAATATTAATGACTGGCACCGTAACCAGCAGAATCACTGCACTTTCTGAGAGCTTCACTCCATCACTTGCCGTCGATAATCCGCGCTTTTTTTTCCTAGGGCTTTACACGGGCAAGAGTGATTTAACATCACTAAGCATCTTGGATTTATTCCATGCGATAACGTTCAACGTCTGGCTGACCGTCTGAACTGACCAATTAGAGTTGAACTCGGTTATAACTACCTCGGTTTGTACGACACCTCGGTTATAGCGTCAAATATTCTCTGGTACCAACTAATTCCCCATAAGGCACATGTTTTCTGCCTGGCTTAGTACGATATATGTAAGAGCATTTACCTTGGATATAACGACATTGCCAATCGTCGGTGCTGACATAATTTTCCAAGAAGCACGACTCACCGCGCAACATTCTGCAACCCGTGCAACTGCAACCTATCGGCTGTTTATGAGGCGACTTCATGTCCCATCCCATGAATGACCACGCTCCTTTGCGACACGAAAGCAAATAGTTTATGACCTGGAGAATGGCGTTCCATTCGCTGAATGCAAGAACGACAGGAAGCAGCAACATTTTGTCAGAAATTATAAATATTTCGTACCATATGTGCAAATTTAGAATTATAGTAGAGTGTGTTTTGTTCCTAAATTTTAAATATAATTTAAACGTACTTTTCTGCGCAAGCCTATATTGAAATTGACAAGTATAATAGATTAATTTTTATTCCTTGTAAATTTTAATTGTAATTTAAATTTAAATTAGATAATAGCGTTAAAATTTGAAGCAGTATGCCTGCAGGCCTGTATTTTTTCTTGAAATATTTTTCCTTCACTTTTATCATATACCTCGCTTAGAGTGACACTCGGTTATAACGACACAAATGTTTCGGTCCCTTCGATGTCGCTATAGCTGAGTTCGACTGTATTTTTTATTCATATTCTCTTATTTTGGGGTGAGACCATGGCTGTTTGGAATTTCCGCCTCTACTGGGCCCATTTTACGTCCATCGAATGACAATTGAATCAGTACGGAGAATTGATGAAATGATAATTGACAGGGAATAACGGAATTGCTTTGAGGGAAGCTTGTCCCCTGCAACTTTGTCTCCCACAGATACAATCTGGGCTTCCGTGGCGAGAAGCTGCCGGTTAACCGCTTGAGCTGTGGCATAGCCTAACTGGCTAACTAGGTAATGTGATTCATAACTGACTGTTAAACGCATTGATTGAATTATTGACTGATTAAGTGATTGAGTTACTATCAAATAGCCGACAAACAAAATGGTATGTGAGACAGTTGAGGTTCTCATGGCGGAGAATATGATATTTGGGGTGTGACGCCGTGTAATTTGGTAAATAGGTGTCAATGTTTTAGGGGATCCTGGTGCCTTTTTCTTCAGGGCTGAAGAGTGAGGCCTTGGGAAGGATTTGTGATTCATATTAATGTTATCCATCAGTTATTCGTTTCAAAAGCGATAGGCCTACTTTCCCGTGAGGAATTCCGATCAGATTGTTGCATTACATTTCTTCAAGTACAATTCCTTGTGTCGGAGGCTATTGTCTGAAGAACTAATGCTGCCCCAACTGCAAAAGTTGTTAATCGGACGTGGTTGGAGCAAACCTAAAGGCAAGGGATTAATCAACGAACCGGCCTGATGATGCACAACTTGCTGCAGTTTCCACAGAGCCCCTGGAACTTCCTCCCCCCTTCCCCCCTCCCCCCGCCCCCGCCCCGAAGTTGCAACAAGTAGTGTTTGTTTAACTCTCGACGGTAGTTGCAAATGGAAGAGAGATTTTAATGGATCTCTGCCTTCCGCTAATTAGAATTTTCGTTTTATCGATCTATGTGCGAGAAGACTTTTCTCATATGAACCCATCCCCTGCTACAAATGAGATTAATTGTGCATAGTTTGTGACTGCTCCTACGTTAAACATCTTTTTGTGCGAGATAACATCCTCCAAAGTAAATCCCACTGACATTTCATGCTACTTCTATCGAAATATTTGTGACTTTCAACACTGAAGACTTTGCGAACAGCAGTTTTCTGTATGTTAATGTAAGCAGGCAAGACATGGGCTGCTCTAATTTCATAGTAAATAATCCCAGAAAACTGCAATTTTTATGCGTTATGTAAGTTTGTAGGAGGCAGACTATATTTTTTCTTCTTTTATTGTTTTTAAATGTATTTTATGTCGTTAATTTAAAATAATGTAAATTGATAAAGTAGAAATGGCGGGCTTTATATTCCGTAGTTCAGTAAACTTGCAACAGAAAGCTGCCATATACAGCTGAATATATTCGAAATAATGCAGTGTTAGCCTGGAGGATCCGTAGCCAATCTTGCACGAGAGTTGTGCAGGCAGGTATAAGCAACGCCGAACCTGCTAATTAATTGGGAGCTAAGATACAGCCCAGGACAGTTGCTGTCCGAAGTAATCTCATATCAGAACCTTATCTAAGGAGTTTCTAACAGCCGTATTAATTAAACGACGAGACAGCCTTGGCTACACAGCCTCGCGGTTAATTACGAGTGTCTCACTGCAGAATACCTCAATGCGGCAACAGCGTGGAAACATTGTCCTTAATTTGGCCAGTGACTCACTCAGAGTGACTTAATGAGATGATACAACTCAGTACGTCACACTTCCTCACTCGAAATACATCTATATCTTGCTGCAAAACACGTTAATGCCTCATCATCTAATATTTAACATATGCGTGTGTATATACATGTACATATATATAGAGTCGAACCCGGTTATAATGACATCGGTTTATACGACGCCTCGTCTATAGTGTCGGATATTCTGTGGTACCAGTTGATTCCGCACTGTTAACCGTAACTTTATTCTGCTCGGTCGTAACAACACTCGTTTATCACTACACGAAATATTCAGTTCCTTTCATGACGTTATAACCGAGTTCGACACTACATACATACATACATACATACGTACATACATACATACATACATACGTACATACATACATACGTGCGTGCGTGCGTGCGTGCGTGCATACATACATACATACATACATACATACATACATACATACATGCATACATACGTACATACGTACATACATACGTACGTACATACATACATACATACATACGTACGTACATACATACATACGTACATACATACATACATACATACATACATACATACGTACATACATACATACATACATACATACGTACGTACATACATACATACATACATACATACATACGTACATACATACATACATACATACATACATACATACATACGTACATACATACATACGTACATACATACATACGTACGTACATACATACATACATACATACATACGTACATACATACATACATACATACATACATACATACATACGTACATACATACATACGTACGTACATACATACGTACGTACATACATACATACGTACGTACATAATACATACGTACGTACATACATACGTACGTACATACATACATACATACATACATACATACATGCATGCATACGTACATACGTACATACATACATTCATACATACATACATACATACATACGTACATACATACATACATACATACATACATACATACATACGTACATACATACATACGTACATACATACATACGTACGTACATACATACATACATACATACATACGTACATACATACGTACGTACATACATACATACATACATACATACATACATACATACATACGTACATACATACGTACGTACATACATACATACATACATACATACATACATACATAATTACATACATACATACGTACGCACGTACGTAGGTACGTACATACATATATACTTACATACACACACGCACAGATATATACACGTATACACGCATACACCGTATGCACATGTGTGTGTAACTTTGTGTTAACTGTTTACTACCGCCGACTTAACAGAGAACAAAGTATAATGAAATCCGAAGTAATTCATCAAAAAAAGAAAATACATCCCTACTATGAAGACAAAAATCAACCAACGTAAATAAAACTACGAAGAACGGACCAACTCAGCATAAACAACCTGCACCCCCCGGAAAACCTGCAGAACAACAAAAAATAGCAAAAAAGGAATCCGGCAAGAAGACAACAAAACTAACCTACACCAACAGGACTACAGGATACCTACGAAGTAAGACCATCTTAACCTACACAACTAACACCCTACGACACAAAAAAAACCCCGTAGCTTTATCACGTAACACAACATTGTAACGTCTTTATAAAACTTTTAATATACAGAGAAGGCCTTCTCTTAAAGAGTAATTGGTTTACATGTGCATTCACATCAACTAATGTAGAACTTGGGTATTGTGTTCTTGGGAAAAAAACCTGATGATGGCACATTAATGCCGAAACCGGTTGTTTAATGTATATGTTTTTTATACTTTTAACTTCTTTTTAATAATAAAAAGAATTGTTGGTTTGAGACAGGACCCTACTCATTCGTATGTTATAAAAACCAACGGAGATGACTAATATCAAATTAATATATAATGAAATCCATTCCTTGTTCTTGCCAAAATACATGACTTCTGGATGTGATTCGAATTCTCATTTCCACAGTTTAGTTTCAATTGCATGAGTATATTTTAATTTGTTAATCTGAGTGTTACTCATTCTTTAAAATTTTACCAACAAATCAAAATTGCATTCAAGAAGAAATTAAAGAGCAGATTGAACTTAGGGAATGGCTATTATCAATCAGTCGAGAATGTTTTATTTTGCCATCTGCTCCTCAAAAAATATAAAGATTACACTACACAGAATCATACTTTTGCCTTTTGTTTTATATGGGTGTGAAACTTGGTCTCTCACATTAAGGGAAAAACATAGGCTGAGGGTGTCTGAGAATATGGTGCTCAGGAAGATGTTTGTGTCTAAGAAGGAGGAAGCAACAGGGGAATGGAGAAGACTGCAGGATGAGGAGCTTCATGATCTTTACTCGCACAGTGTTATTCACGTGTTCAAATCAAGAGGAATGTGATGGGCTAGGCGTGTGGCATGTAGGAGAGACGGGAGAGGTGCTTACAGGTTTTGGTGGGGAAAGCCTCAGGAAAAGAAACCACTTGGGAGGGCTAGGGCGTAGATGGGAAGATAATATTAGAATGGATCGTCAAGAAGTAGGTTGAGGGGGCATAGACAGGATTGTTGTGGTTGAGGATAGGGACATGTGGTGGGCTCCTCTGAAAAGGGTAATGAGCCTCTGGGTTCCACAAAATGCGGCGAATTTCTTTACCATCTTTGGAGTATTAGCTAGTCAGGAAGGGCTGTGCTGCATGGAGTTATATATTGGGATATTGTCAAAATAACCCTTTAAAGACGAAGCGTTTCTGTTTTATATAAGGGCTCAGTGCGTACCGCGCTGTAAACGCTCTCCACTTCGGTTATAAAAACCAGTCTCTTAATGTTTTATAAGGCAAAAGCTGCTGTCTGTTCTGAGATCCGTACAAAACACATAAACGCAATGTGGGCACCACGTAGAATTTTTTAATGTTAAACCTGGTGGTATGTAAAGTTACCGCTAGGCTTTAAAGGGTTAAATTAATGCTGGGCGAAGGACAGGTAGCTGCACTTTAGCCTGTCGTTAATATTGACTCCATATTACTGTAGAATAGCTTATGCGACACGAAATTGTGAGGTTCAGTGCCTAGTTTGTTTAATTAGGACTGCTCGTTACTGCAGGATACCCTAGTGCGGAATGAAGACGTTAAAGCCGGATGATTATTTGTGGGCCTATATTTTTAGAATATCATGATGTGGAAACTTCGGTCAGAAGTGTTAATTTGGGCTCTCACTACAGAATAGTCCCAGTGGCCGCGCGGTCTAACGCGTAGGTCTGCGGCCGAGCGCTTGCTGGGATCGTGGGTTCGAATCCCATCGGGGGCATGGATCTCTGTCTCTTGTACAATGTTTGTGTTGTCAGGTAGAAGTCTCTGCGACGGGCTGATCCCTCGTTCAGAGGAGTCGTACAGACTGTGGTGTGTGTTTGAGTGTGATCAAGTGAAAATAAAAACCCTCTACACCTACTGTGAACAAGTAGGTAGAAGAGGGAAGGACTACGAAACTAGAGAATAGCTTAACTAAAAACCACATATGCGGTAATGGGGATAGTTAGTCCTGTTCATTGGCTGTGAAGGTGAAACATAAGAAAGAACACGTGTCACTCCACAACTTTTGCTGTTACGGAACTATTTTTATACAGTTCTGGATCGGTCCAATGCCGCAACTGGCTTTGTACACTGTAACTTCTTTCTTCCTAATCCTGGTGGAAGCCTTCGGGAATGAATAGGACATCTCAGTCGTGTAACTGATACAGTATTACTGCAAACCGGACCTTGGCTTGGTTTATATTTCTGACATAAAATTGGATGGTCTGTTAATTGTCACAGAACAGATTTGCTCAGCGATAGCTCTTCCTACTTTTATTTAAGAGGTACTTGAATTGAATTTGTTTTATTCGTCTAAATAAATACCTGCATTGTATCTTCAAATACACAATAATCTTCTGTACATACCCTGTATAGTTGGCCGTATGTAGCGTTTCTTTAGACTCTGTGTAACCAAAAGCCGATCCCGTTGGCGGTATCTCGCCGGGGGCGTGGATGTCTGTCTTTTGTGAGTGTTTTGTGTTGTCAGGTAGAGGTCTCTGCGTCGGGCTGATCACTTGTCCAGAGGAGTCGTACTGCCTGTGGTGTGTCTAAGTGAATGTGATCGCGGAACCTCGATACTGAGGAGGCCCTGGCCCACTGAGGGCGGGGTGGGGAGGATGTAACCACAGCAGTTACGTAACGTTATTAGCCCTTTAAAGACGAAGCGTATCTGTTTTATATAAGGACTCAGTGCGTACCGCGCTGTAAACACTCTCCACTTCGGTTATAAAAAACCAATCTCTTAATGTTTTATAAGGCAAAAGTTGCTGTTTGTTCTGAGATCCGTACAAAACACATAAACGTAATGTGGGCACCACGTAGAATTTTTTTAATGTTAAACCTGGTCTATGTAAAGTTACCGCTAGGCTTTAAAAGGTTAAATAAGAAAATCAGTAATACCAGTTTTGTACGAGTTTATTTCGTACAGCTGTGTGCAGGTCAGTGACCGCTTGGTGTTACTATCGTAACGCGATCCTATTAATGTTTGAAACAAGAGACGGCACGCAACTCATCTGAGAGCATAAGGGAATTCCCCTAAATAGTTGGACCGCAAGTCGTGAAATATCTGACGGTCGCAGCTGGTCAGTGACGGAAGTAGAGCGGAGATGTGTGTGGGGTGAGGAGTCGGTGGTCAGTTTTATGTATCTAGGGTACAAATTGTATATTCTGAACCAGCAGTCAAAATAACATTCGTATTGTGTGGGTGTTGAGTATGACACAGCGGCATTCTTGAAGATTCAAGTCTTCTGGGATGTGACGTTGTGTCTCTGGGTTAGTATTTCCCGACGTTTCGAAAGAACATATTGCCGTCATATCAAGGGATGAGGGGTCACACAGGCAGAACAGCGTCACGCCGGAGCAGACATGAATGCTCAAACGTTTCTATTATTAAGTCTAATGGTGGACCTTTTGAACGCAATAACTTCACCAAATTTGGTTTCCATAAAATGGGGAAATTTATTGACCATCTGAGCTACCGTCACCTTCCTAAAGGCTAGTCTGATTATCACGAATTTAATTGTAGGACTGCTGGTTTTTACCGGTCACGTCTGACCCACGTTCCATGTTTTTTAAATTCTAACTTAATTTCATGCATATTATTACTTATTAGTATTTAATTTTGTTTATGCACTAATTATTATTGGCTGGTCGAATGCGTAATTTAATTGATATGGCAGCAAATCTGATTTTGATGCAGAAACACTTTACGTAAATATTAAGCTCAGAATTATGTACCACGAACTTTAGTTTACACTTCCGCTTGTGGAACTTGTGAAGGAGGTAATATAGGGAATGTCAGTCACAATACAAATTTATACATTTTTAATATCAACACACAACATGTTTCAGCCATACAAGGCCATCGTCAGTTATCAGTATTTTTAAAAATACTTTCAGAAAATTCTATGTAATCATAAAATTCAATTTCTAAAAAAACAAAGTGTTTAGAAATTCCTAAAGTTTCCGACGTTATTTTTGACCAAACATATGTAGCACTGCGTTAAAATATGTAATTTGTTATATTTAAAAACTAGTACTCGTTATTAATATTAAAATGGATCTTCAAGAATTGGGATGGGGGCATGGACTGGACTGAGCTGGCTCAGGATAAGGACAGGTGGCGGGCTCTTGTGAATGCGGTAATGAACCTCCGGCTTCCATAAAATGCGGGGAATTTCTTGACTAGCTGAGAAACTGTTAGCTTCTCAAGGAGTCTTCTCCATGGAGTTAGTTAGTTAGTTAGTTAGTTGGTTAGTTACTTAGTTAGTTAGTTAGTTAGTTAGTTAGTTAGTTAGTTAGTTAGTTAGTTAGTTACTTAGTNGTTAGTTAGTTAGTTAGTTAGTTAGTTAGTTAGTTAGTTAGTTAGTTACTTAGTTCAGGTTATGAAAGCTCTATGTTATTAATGTGTAGTCATCCATTTTGCAGATGTAAAAGTTATTTTAATTTCACGTTGATTGTATTAGACTGTATCTGGATTAAGTACTTGTTACATATTATCTGGAGCTTCCTTGATTTATTGCCATGTTCTCTATTTTCTTGTAAATATTAGATTCTGAATGTTTCCCACTAGCTTGTGTATGGAGCACACGCACCCTGACATCTGTGCACACATCCTTTGAAAACTTGTTTTATTATTCAGAAAAGAAAGAGGTGAACATTCAGAATCTGACATTTATACGAAAACAAAGTACACGGCAATAAATCCATGAACCTCTATAATGTACACATCTCGCAAAATTCGTTTAATCCACAACAGTGGAAAATTAAGTAACTTTTATGTCTAAAAAGGCGGGGATTAGAAATTAACGTGTAGCTTGCATACGGACTACCAATTTTAAATTTAATCAATACATTACATATTTTAACGCAGAACTGTGTATTTTTCAGCAAAAATCACATCGGGAACTTCAGGACATTATAAAAAACTTTACCCTTCTATGTAAAAGAACGAGACCTCATTCTGAATATGAATTGTATGTTTACCTAAGTGTAAGTTTCTCAATGTATTTTTATAATTATTGGTACTTGATGATGGCATTGCAAAGCCGAAGTACGTTGTATATTTACTATTAAAAACCTACAAATTTTTATTGTGACAGACGGTTCCCGTATTACCTTGTTTACAGACTTTAATATTGTCCTGCTGCGGCTCTCATTATTTTCAAACTATAGGCCAGTTTAAACCTTCAGTAATCAGTGGTATTAATTTATAATAGTTCATAGCGTGTATGTGATGTGTTTTCTTGGAGGTACAACAATTTTTATACATTATTCAAATAGTTTCACATTTTGAACAGTTGAGCCTGTATTTTTACTAAAAGAGTTCGAAATATCTTATTTTGCTGCAGTTGGGCATTGTCACCATGTCATTCTGGTGCAAAGTTTCTAACAGTTACGAATAGGACCATAGAGTGACTGCAATAAACGGTAGATGAAGGTACCTGTGCTTCAGTCGGTTTTGCAGTCTGAACCTTTGCCAAAATAAACTCTTCGTAGAAGCACCGCGTGTTCTGTCACGCTGTCTGTGCAGAACTGTTAACGTTCATACGGTCCGTATTCAGTAAAATCGTGTCTACAGAGTTGGTCTGCATAACAGTGAATCAATGGAAGGATTATCCATGGTAACTGCAGCTGTAAGTGCGATTTGTATGGTTTTCTTTGTTGAAATTTCTCATAACCTTCGTTTACTTGAGACCCAAAGAATCCCAAATAGACTTAACATTGGCGACGAAATTAACACATTGGCACTAGAAAGAAGACGTTATTTATTATGAAAAACGTAGCGAATAATCCCGGTTTTATTACATTTTGTTATTTTCATTATTATTAACTCCGCTGGAGTTGGTAGCTCTGCACGAGTCTTTTGAATCTGAATAACTAAATAACAACAATCACGGGTGGAAAACCGACACTATACCACAACGCCACTTCTACGGTCTTCGCTTCTGTGCAGTCGAAAATAATGACCAATGTAGAATTATTATGCGAATGATACCAGAGTAAACATGCATATTTGTAAAATAATATTATAATCCCTTTGGTAATTCCATTTTAGTTTTGGGGGACTGGGAAATTATGGCATTTAGAGACTCGTTGAGCCCCGTGGGGGCCATTAGGTACCCCTTTCCCATCCTTCATGTGTGAGTACGTGGAACTGATAAAGAGGGTGAATTTGGTCACGCGGTAGGGTAAACAGGGTGGACCACGTCTGAGGGTTGTCTGAACGTAGCTGCAGCTGTTGTGTTCGCTGGCTGCGCTGCGTTCCTGGCTGTGAGTTACGAAGTGCGCAGACTGGATGCAGTTCATATCACGTATTGCTGTGTCCCGTTGTACTTTATGTGTGTCTAGGTTCGTGTGACCGCCTGATCGTACTAAAGACAGCATTCACAGTCAGCAGTAAGTCCCTGGCTGATTTTCTTCTTCTTATTCTCAATATTTATTTTACCTTCTTATCCTTTTTCCACACAATGTCTTCTTTAGTCACTGTTCCTCTCTTATCTTGCTCAGTTAGAGGACAAAAATGCGCGCAGATAATGCCGTGAAATTTTAGGTTCCCACGTCAGTAGATATGAAGACTTGCTGTGCCGTGGCTCAGGCGGTCAGTTGCCGGCCTCCCACCGGGAATGCCTGGGTTCGATCCCGGGACAGTCCGTGTAGGATTTGTGGTGGACAAAGTTGCAGTGGGACGGGGTTTTCTCCGAATACTTCGGGTTTTTTCCTGTCAGTTTCATTCCACCGATGTGCCATTGCTTGGAAAAATGAAAAAAACTAATTGTCATATTCCTCTTCGTCTTCATCACAAGGGCTGCAGAATAAGCCTTCAGGGTGCGGTGCGTCCGTAGCATCTGCTGCGGGGCCTTTCTCCACATACACACACACACACACACACACACACACACACACACACACGCACACACGCACACACACACACACACGCACACACGCAAAGCAAGGCTGCTGTATTATGGGATTTGCCACCTTATAGTGTGGCTGAAGTGTACCGAAGTGGCTATTGCCTCTGTCATCAGAGTAGACAAAATCTGGAATAACACATTTGTCCATCAGTCATGTCATCTGTTTGCTTCAGGTCGAGAACAGTTGAATTAATTGTAATTAAATGTGCATAAATTTTACGCCATTGGCGTCAACTGCAATTCCGCCCTCGGTAACAGCACAGCGAAAGCAAAAACTAGTGAGGTGGAATTGACACTTGTCATACTTGTGTAATCAGTAATAAGCATGTTGACCATACTCATCACGACAAAAGCAGGGGCCACTGTAACGACGTAAATTAAAGTAAACATCGTAACAAATTTTTTAGCTTCGAAAAGATACATTTGTTGCTGTATCATATGGGAGAGTGGCGGTATAGCTCCCCGTATTTGTAATCTCGGCACCGGATGGAGGCGAGTGGTCAGCTTCACGCCTCTGTCCCTTTGCTCTATGGGTCCCCGGTACCCATTGGATGTGGAAATGATGCGAGTTCCGGAACCGATTTGGGCGCTTAGGAAAAGAAAACACGATACGAAATGTAAGTATAACGTAACACTGTCACACATTCGCGTAATATCCACTGTCCTTACAGCCTGATGCCGTTTCACTCGAACAGAGCGCTTTTATGGCGATTTAATATCGCAAGCAACAGTAAAATGTGCCTAGGTCTTCATGTAAAGGGCCCAGTAATTGTGGCCAATTTTAACCAAATTTGGATTTTGTCCACAGATTATCATAAACGTCCCCAATATCAAATGTCACGGAAGTCCGTCCAGTGGGAGACACGCTGATACATGCGGACGGACGGACGGACGGACTGGCATGATGAAGCTAATAGACGCTTTTCGCGACTATGCGAAACCGCCTGACAATCGCTTACGGACGCAGGGAATCGAACTCCAATTCCTCGGTTGTCCTTCTCTTAACCTAGACTTTATACCGAATTCTTTCGGCTCTAATTTTCACGTTTTAAGGGAGGTGTCTTTACATCCCAGCGCGATTTTTGTGGATGTGAGCAGACAACGTTACACAGGGCCAGGTGTCCAGTATTGCATAGGCCTGTATTAGTTTGCATGTCTGTGCCGCGGGAGAGGCTTAACACAAACTGAGTGCAGGATCCGTGAAGAAAGAAGTTATTCTGGGGGAATGTCAGGAGCGTTCAGAATGTAAATGTGCACGGAACATCTGTGAAAATCTCCGTTACAGACTGCAGCTTTCCAATCTTGTTTTCATTCTTATTCATACAACAAACGGATTAAGTCCTTAGTCTCCTTTATTGTAGGGATTTCTAATGCGTGTCAGATAAGCCATTTGATTCTTTCCTAATTTACCCACTGACTGACGACTGACAGTAGAGTCTGGCAGAGTGATTGCCTTACCAGACTTCTGCGTAATTATTAAAACGTAGGTAAACGGGCTGTCATGTGTAACCCCAATGGTATGTTGCTGTGATAACCCGCCCCTAAAAGAACTTCACAGGCTTGTCATTGTCTATTAAAGTAGGATTTGTTGTACATATGCGTCCTTCTGGGATGTGGGTCCGCTTCTGTGGGTGATTGCTGTCAGACGTTTCGTCACAGGATGTTCATCTCTTCTTCAAGGGTCTAAATGTCCATGTTTGTGGACATAACAAAAGGGCGGAGGCCTCAACTGCATCGCTGTGAAAGCCTAAAATCTCGCATAGAGTCTGTTTTAACTAAAAGACAACAATTTGCCAGTTACCTGTGCAAAATAAGGCTTTAAAGAAGCAATTTTTGTGTCGTTTACATTCGATAGTCTATTGACCCAAGGTTGGGAACAGCAATGTCACGGTTTCATGCAAGAATTTCTGCAGGGAATAGCACATATGCGGTATTGTCGAAACCATTACTTGGATCTGGCAGCCTGTGGGCTATTTCATCATGTGGAGGGCTGTTACTTGCGACAGATGGGAGTTTTGTCATTATGATGGGGTGGGGGAGGGTGCCCCATGCTTTTCAGTTGTCCTTAATTGACTCAGCCGTCTTCACTGTCGTAACTAGATTCCGAATTGATAATGTAACAAATTTTTCTGTCCGTATGATATGGCCCATTAAAAATAGTTCATAATTTGGATGCGTAACACAAGTGTGGAAAGAGATTCAGAATGACTACATTGTGTTATACAAGCGATAGGGTATCCAGTTGGTGGTTATCGAGGCTTGTATTTAGCCAGTGTAAGGTTTAAAGTAAACTAAACTGGGAATTGCGATGGGATTTCTTCCTGGCGGTGTTGAAACTTACGGTTCTGCTACTGGGAGTTAGTTAATTAGTAAGATGGATCTTAGGGAAGTAGGTCGCGAGGTGGGAGGTGGATGGAACTGCCTCAAGATCGTGTCCAGTGGTGGGCTTTGGTATCAGCGGTGTTGAACCTTCTGGTTCCGCTATCAGAGGTTTAGTGAAGTAGTAATTTGAATCTTAGGGAAATAGGTTGTGAGGGTGGTAGGTGAATAAAACTGTCTCAGGATTGTGTCCAGTGGTGGGCTTTGGTATTAGCAGTGTTGAACCTTCTGGTTCTGCTACCAGATAGTTACATAATTAGTAAGATGGATCACAGGGAAATAGGTTGTAGGGATGGAGAGTGGATAGAACTGGCTCAGGATTCTGTGCAGTGGTCGACTTTGGTATTAGCGGTGCTGAACGTTCTGGTTCTGCTATCAGAAGTTTAGTGAATAAGTAAGATGAATCTTAGGGAAATAGGTTGTGGGGATGGTAGGTGGATGGAACTGGTTCAGGATCGTGTTCAGTGGTGGGCTTTGGTGTTAGCGGTGTTGAACCTTCTGGTTCTGCTACCGGTTAGTTAGTTAATTAGTAAGATGGAACACAGGGAAATAGGTTGTGGGGATGGAGAGTGGATAGAACTGGCTCAGGATTGTGTGCAGTGGTCGGCTTTGGTATTAGCGATGCTGAACGTTCTGTTTCTGCTACCAGTTACGTAGGTCGTTTATTAGCAAGTATTAAGGTGGATCTTAGTTAAGCATTTTGTGACAATACGAGGCGGATAAAACTGGCTCAGGATCATGTCGAGTGGCGATTTCTGGTATAAGTGGTGATGAATCTTTGGTTTGTGCTGCCAGAGAGTTAGTTAGTTAGTTAGTTAGTTAGCTAGTTAATTTAGTTATTTAGCATAATTGATCTTAAGAAAATGGGCTGTCAGGTAGGGATGAAGCTGCAACAGACTCAGGCTGTTATCCAATGGCGAGCTTTGGCATTACAGGCGTTGGAAACTTCGGTTTCTGCTACCGGAGAGTTTTTGAAATATTGGCCTCCATAGAATGAATTGTGAGGAGCACAGACATGCATGAACAACAAGGAGAGTTAGAAGAAGGCGAAACGCACAAGAAAGAATAAGAGAATAAAAGGAAAAGAGGGGCAACAATAGAAAATATGGGAAATGAGAATGAAATCGTTGAAAAGAGACAAATTTAAATAAGTATAAAGAGAAGGCGGGTGAGGAAGGAAGAGTATAATGGAGAGAGGTGAATATTGGGTGAAGTACAGTAAGAAGATGTATTTGGAATACCAGTAAATGAGAAATGTAGAAGAGAGAAGTAGGATTTTTAGGACAAGGAAGAGAGATATATGTAGTAGAATAATCGTAGGAACGTGGAATATAGTAATGAAATTTTTCCAAGTGTATCACCGCCGTCTGTAAACGGTAAGCGTTTTATATACAGTGATGGGATTTTGGGCGGATGAATCATCCATATTCCCAGTTGCAGCCCCTCGAATGGGGATCAGTAGTTCCCCTTTGTGGCAATAATAATAATATAAAATATTCTATTGTCTACCCCAGCTTTGCAACCCTTAACCCGTCACAAATACACTTTCGCTGACAAATAATCCGATTAGGGTAATGGTGTTCCCTTTATCTTAGGTTAGAGGGCTGTGTTGTGCATCTGATCCTTCCTACAGCCCCTGTGCTCGTTGTATTCTTAAGACACTCCACCCGTTTTCCCTTACTTCGTAATAACATCACTTGATGGTTGTGGCCTCTGTGGCTCTAGCTCCATCAGTGATAAGAAAGCGTTTGATTTGTCCGGGTCTCCAGCATCAAAACAATTAATTTTTTAATTTGCAGCTTTTATTAGCGTTAATGGGGTGCACGGTAGCGCAGTTGGTTGAGGCATTGCGATATAAGCTGGCAGGTCACGGCTTCGGTTTCCGATGGTGTCATTGGAATTTTTCGTTTATATAGCCCCTCTGGCCACACTATGACCCTGAGGTCGACCCAGCCTCTAACAGAAATAACTACCAACAATATTTCCTTGGGGAGGGGGGTGAAGGCGGCCGGTGCGTAGAGCTGACAACCTTACCACCTTCATGTGCCGATTGTCTCGAAATCTGGGAGCCTCAACCCCCTGGAAACTTGAGGGCCTGTCGAGGCCTGTAATGGGATTGCATTACCTTTTATTGGCGTTAATACCAAGCGGTCATAAAAATATTCATGAGCATTGCTGCAGCACTATTGAATAACCCCGTGTGACGGTATAATCGCCAAACAGTGGGATACTGAGAGTGGCGTGGTAATTAATGACGTAGACAAAAGTCCTCCCGTGTCTTCGTCGTTGTGTGATGAGTCTGATGAATGGATGCTTTATGCGTTTATTGATTCTTGATATTTAAAGGTATTTTTCAGCTTGCTACGTTGTATGTCTAATAGCACGATGATAATGGACCATGAATTCGCAAGGATGTGCAAGAAAGGGACAGTGACGTATTTTGAAACTCTGCCTCTTTATTTCCCTGGCCGAATTAAGGAAACCGACGTAACTTGTTTATGAGCAGAATTCATCAAGCCTGCTGCCCTACAGCATAGCTTTCTCGTCAGACAGATATAATAATTTATTATTATTATTATTATTACAAATTCTCTTTTATTTTACTTTATTTTTCGTTTGTGAAAAACTTACTTTCGAAGTATGACACAGATCCCGTATAAACTACATAAAATATAATATAATATATAATACGCTATATTATTAGTAATAAAATGGTGTGATTCATGCGCTGGTAACAGTGCGCCTTAGAAACAGTCATTGTACTCGATCCCAGGACTTGGACATTATCTCACAGTCTAAAACCACACGCTGCTATCTCCACATCTTAGCACACAGAAATTTCCGCTTCCTTAGGAGTAACTACCCCAAATTGCCGTACCTCGTTGATGCTGAGGGAGCATACATTTCATAAAGACCACTCCCGCCCACATTCTGAAAGTACCTAAGTACCATAAAATTTAGTTTATGTGGCACAGTATTTTACGCTGAGTGTACCTCGCGTCTTCCCCTTTTGAATATTTTTCTTCCTCCTTGATTCACCATTACTTTGTCCACCCCAGCTTCTCATTGTGTCCCATCCTCCCTTACCACCAATAATTCTCTGAGCACACCACCACAGAACTAGCGGGATATATACCTCGAGAAACTGAAGGGGTTTTTAGCGGGGTGCGTTCCAGGAACTACCGAGGGTGATTTTGGAAGGGCTGGAGTTAACGACCTCTGGCGTCTAAGGTCTGTGCGTGTCTGTGAATGAAGGAACACAGGTTTCTTGCACATGTTCTTGGTTTGTATCTTGTACTATGCATAATGTGGTTTTTTGCGGCCGCGTTAGCTACTTAGTCAGATTACTTAATGCAGATGTACGAAGAAACATTGAAATTACTGAATTCTTCAACTGTCAATTACAGGGATTAGTGGAGGAAATAGGGCACAGAAATAGAATTTTTGACCCTGGTGTGGCCGTTTTGACCCTTTAGCCACGGGTTAGAATTCGGAACATGGATGTCTGTGTGCATGTTTTCGTCGCCACACTCTGTCCTCTTTGGTGTGGACCAGTAGGTTGGCTGTGCGTGACGGTTCTCTTTACTTCGCTTGGATTTGTGACAGGTTTGATAGCAAGATGACTGTTTAACAAAACGATTTCATTGAAAACAAGCAAACAAACAAACAAACAAACAAACAAATAAACACGAGGGTGAACCAAAGAGAGTTTACAAGTCCTATTTTTCGAAACGCCGAGCTCGTTGAAATTTCAAATACTGTTGATATATACGACAGAGGACTGTAGTGTTCACCACGGTCATGTGATTCGAGGCATAAACGCAGACTGAGCGCAATTCAACATGCTAACACACTTGGAAAAGTAGTCTGTAAACTTACCTTCTCATCCATGTGTGTGTGTGTGTATGTGTGTATGTATGTATGTATATATGTAATGTATGTATGTGTGTATGTATATATGTAATGTATGTATGTGTGTGTGTATGTATGTATGTATGTATGAGGTAAGTAGGTAAGTAGGTATGTATGTGTATGTATCAAGTATGTATGCGCTTATTACCTCTGTGTGTGTGTGTGTGTATGTATGTATGCACTTATGTACATTTGTATGTATGTATGTAGCTCCAACATGACCTGGCCTGCCCGAGGTGCTTGTTAGCCCCCCAGCCTCTAAATGCGATCATGTACTGTGGCGCTGACAGCAGAAATAGAACGGTCTACCGCAGAATGTGCCGGTATCTGTTCTGAAACAAAGGAAGACAATATGACGAATTAATCATGGCGACACTCCGTTTAATTTTAGTTAGAATGGCCACTTTTTTCCTTCTCTTGCCCCCCCCCCCCCCAAGAGTTTCTCCAACTTCTGTTGCGATAAATAAACGCCGCAGGATGCTGGAAGCCTTCAACCATAGGCCTATCTGTGGCTGTGGATGACCAGACGGAACTTTCTGTGTGGTATATGTGACGTCAGTACCTGCCCCCCTGACACGCCAATGCGGGCCGCCTCGTATCTGTTCCTCTGACAACCCAAATGTTATTAAATTATTACAGGCTTGCTCTGAATAATGGTGTAAAATATCGCTGTGGCGCGGGATGTATATGCTGTCAGGGGTGAGTTGGGGTGGAAAGTAATTAGTGCGGCGTATAGGCTTTTGTTTTTGGTTGAACGTAACTGGAGCCGCTATTTGTTGTTATAAGTTACACCACTGAACTTACGTTGTCAAAGATACGACGGTAGTTGGTGGTGGTTATTAATCTTATCGCTGCTGCTGCTGCTTCTGCTGCTACTACTACTAACTGCTGCTGCTTCTGCTGCTGCTATTACTACTACTGCTGCTGCTGCTGCTTCTGCTACCACCACCACCACCACCACCACCACCACCACTACTACTACTACTACTACTAGTACTGCTGCTGCTGCTACTACTACTAACTGCTGCTGCTTCTGCTGCTATTACTACTACTGCTGCTGCTGCTGCTTCTGCTACCACCACCACCACCACCACTACTACTACTACTACTACTAGTACTGCTGCTGCTGCTGCTGCTGCTGCTGCTACTGCTACTGCTGCTGCTGTTACCGTCACCACCAACCACCATCACCACCACCATTACTACTACTACTACTGTTTCTTCTGCTGTAGTGTAAGTGTTAGTGCAAATGTTGATGCCATTAATTGCGTGGAGAATTGAAGTTCCGTAATAAGTCGTACTGTTTTTGCTCTGATCGCTGATGTAACAATAAATGTATTCCTGTCTAATAGCGTCCACTGTATCGCATCCCAAAAGACTGTGTTTCTCCAAGTCTGTGTTTCTCCAAGTCTGTGTTAGTTGCCAGCTGGTGACGACGTTACCTGTTTTTAAGGAGTAACGAAGTTCCTTACCAAGTTATATAACTTACTGTTCAGCCATTTCCTAAAACACTTGTGTCGAGAATGAAACCTTTACGCCTTATTTTTTTTGCTTAATTTTAATATGTTTTCTTTTCTGTGCCTCGACCCGTAAACGGCCCCATTTCCTTTTACGGTTTACCACAAACCGTTCTATGTGTTTCTCGTTTATCCAGTGCAAGTATTATTCATTTATTTAACACTATTTCACTTTGGGGAAATTTCGGATACTGGCTATCCTAAGATTTCTCGTGATTTTTCTCATTCGCTCCAGAAAAATGTCGGGATAATAAATTAAGAGAAGACCGTAAATCTTTTCAGTCTCTATGCTACGTAGTCCGCCGTACTGACAGCATGATTATATAAATCATAAATAAAATATTAGTATTCTTACAGACCTGTGTGTATTTGTATGATGTAAGTGACGATAACAGTCCTGCTGATCCGTTTATTCCAACAGCAGATTATCATACGAATAATAGCATGACCCTTGGTTCTTACTGTCGCTCGCTCAACTTTGAACAGCTGCTGTGTGGGGGACCACTGCAGTGTTTGGGTTGTGTCGAGCTGTTACTGCAGTTGAAGTAGATTAAGCATCAAACGCTGTTGTAAAGGAGAACTGTACATCTGTTGTCGTCGAAATTAATCTGCACTAATCGCTTAATCACTGCTGAATTGGTATCATCATCGTCAGCAAATGCCTGTTAAATATTTGCGCCTAATCCTTACGCTTACCTCACTCTACCCTTCACACTATCGTGTAAATATTCACCCTTCGTTTTACATTTTGTGTTTTTTTGTTTGTATCAGCATTGTAAGGGCTGTGTTACAAAATAGCCATTTATACGTACTGGAAGCTTTTGGAAAACGTATTTTGCAAAATTTTATGCTTTAAAGCATTTGAAAATTACAAGCATCCAATTACATTACCTAACACAAAAATCGTCTGTAATTTTGAAATGATTTTAGGATGTATTCAGATTATTTTAAGCCATCTGCTTCCTAATTTTAGCGGTACACTTCCTTCCACATCTTTTCAAGTTTATTACTTACCGATCATCCACGATTCAACAATATGTATAATATTTTTGTGGGCAGCTTGATGATCGTCGCTGTTCACCAAATATTGTTTGGGTGATCAAATCAAGAGAAATGAGATAGGCAGGTTGTATGGCACGTATGGGAGACACGAGAGGTGCGTACAAGGTTTTGGTGGGGATACGTGAGGGAAAGAGACCACTTAGAAGACCTAGGCATAGATGGGAGGATGCTGTTAAAATGAGTCTTTAAGACATGGTACCGCCTTGATGTGGCTTAGGATGGGGACAGGTGGCAGGCTGTTGTGAATGTGTTTATGAACCTTTGGGTTCCATAAAATGCGGGGAATTTCTTGACTAGCTGACGAACTGTTAGCTTCTTAGGAAATACTTTTCTCCATTGGGTTGGTTAGTTGGTATAATATTTTGAGCTACTGACGGCGTCGTTAAATAAGCCTTAAATAAAAACTATGTCTATTTACGTCGCATAAATATATGCAGAAAAAGAACGTGTCGTTCATAAAGTATTGCCTCACTTTTTAAGATGTAATTAAGAAGAGCTGTAAACTTCTTATAGAATCGGCCAATTTTATTTAAATAGTAAGCAACAAAAAAGAACAGCGTAATTTCACAGAGAAGCTGTATCTCTGCCACGTGCAATATTCCTTATTAGGTACTATCACTGAGCAACACGTGAGTGTATGAGATATGGTATTATGTAATATGACGTGTAGGCATGTCTGTTGTCTAGGTATCCAAATGCTAGTTAAGCGTTACGAAGGAAATAACTTACATTTGCATATGTAGGCCTACTAGGTATTTTTAAATTCAAATACAGCCGAACCCTGTTATAACGACATCGGCTTAAGCGGCATCTCGTATATAACGTTACATATTCTGTGGTAGTATTAACTTCTCACATTTAGCCGTAACATCATACTCCTCGGTTAGAACAACACTCATTTATAACGACACAAAATACTCAGTCCCTTTCATGACATTATAACCGAGTTCGACTGTACGTATATCCCCACACATTCTGTATATTTATCGGCCAGTACAGGAATTAGACATTCGTATATACCGTACTGAATAGATTATATAATATCGTTCAATAAAACGGCGAATCCTGTCTGGGTTTGTGAAGTTGCATGTATGATACAGCCATACAAGTTTCAAGATTGGTTTGATACTGCGGTTGTTATTGTCTGCAGGGTTTCCTTCACCCCATTTTCAGCCCTTGCTTTTACTATATCCACCCTTATTCATGAAACTCGATTTGAGTAAAAGAAGAGTAAAAACTTCCAAATTCTAGCGTTTATACCTACCCATACCTCGCACAAAAAGAGCACAGCAAAGTAATGCAATTAAGTGGCAGAGAGGCACACGCTTGTGTATTTACTCTGCAAATAGTATCAGCCTTCAGAAAATGTTAGCAATATTAAAAGGAGTTTCCTTCATCTTGAGTTCCTAAAACAGTTTTCGCTCTTCTGTACAGGGCTCTCGCTTCAAACTTACCTCATGCATGGATTTTGTGCGTCGTAATTAAGTATGTAAACATAGAGAAAGGAACGGGGGGGATAATTTTTAAATAGATTTTATGGAAATATATTTGCAGGGATTGACCTGACTGGAGGTGTTGTCCAGTGGCGGGGTATGGCCTTACTCTACAATTGCAGAACCTGCTGGTTCTGTTTCCAGAGCCCTGGAAACTTGAAGGGGTTCTTGACCAGTAGCGAGCTTTATTATTAGCGGCGTTGAGACTGCAAGTTCTCTTACCAGAGATTTGTGTACAGAAAAATGTGAAGCTCACCCCGTGGCACGCCTATACAGGCACAGAGGGGAGGCGGAGATATAGCCGCAACCCATTTGCACCCTTGGCTCTAGAAGGGTTGTGATCAGCAACACGCTTCGGCCGGTTTACCCCCCGGGAAAGGCCCGGTACCCATTGTACAGGTGGCTGGATTGGCCCCCCGGGGGCCGTCCGAACGAGTACGGAAAATCTCGCTGCCACCGGCATTCGATGCGCGGAGCGAGCTGTGTAGTAAAGTGGATCTTAGGTAACTAGGTTGTGGTGATGGTAGGTAGATGTAACTGGCTCAGGATCGTGTCCAGTGGTGGGCTTTGGTATTAGCAGTGTTGAACCTTCTGGTTCTGCTACCAGAAGGTTAGTTAATTAGCAAGATGGATCTTAGGGGAATACGTCGTGAGGATGGGAGGTGGATGAAACTATGCCAGGATCGTGTCCGATGGTGGACTTTGGTATTGGCGGTGGTGAACATTCAGTTCTGCTATCAGAGATTTGATTGCAATATGGAATCCAGGAAAACAGGTTGTAGGGATAGGATTTGGATAGACCTGGCTCAAGATCATGTAAAGTGACCAGTTTTGGTATTTATGGTTGCTAAATCCTTGGCTTCTCCGGGCAGATAATGAGGAAATTATTCGCCTTTCAATGAAGCATCTCGTTGCACTATAACGTGATGTAGGCCTACGTTCAATTGGCACAGCTGCACACTCTTCTAGTATTTACAGTATTCCTGCTACATATTTCATTCGTAAATAACCGTTACAAGGGAAGGGTAAAGGTAAAGCTCACCCTAGTACAGGCCATGAAGGCCCAGAGGGGGAGTAGAGGTATAGCTGTACTCTTTCTTTAATCTTTGTGCTAGATGGGGTTGGGTGGTTAACACCAAACCCTGGCCGCTTTAGCGCGGGGTACTCGGTACCCATTTTGTAACAGGCTGGGTGGGCCCTAAGGCCAGTCTGGACGGTTGCGAAAAATATCCATGCCACCGGGATTCGATCCCCGGGCCATCCAGCCCGAAGCAGGTCTCTATACCGACTAGGAGGTAGTTCATTACATGATTTGTAAATCAATACAATTTACAGTGCCAGGTCTGTAACGATGAGATATCACATTGTTGCACAGAAGCGAAATAAATCTACAGAGTCTAAAAAATATTTTACAATGTGAAATGATACTCCAAATTGTATAGCGTTATTTATATTAAAATACCAGCAGCATTTCATTTCTCGTGGTTGCAGTTGTCTTTTTTCGTTTCTTTGTTAGTCATTCACAAAACAGCGAATTTTTGGGGCGTATGTTAATGTTTGCCTCTTCCTCTTCCCCTTGTTTGCTTTGTATTGTTACAGGGTGTTTCACTTAAAACTGGCCCCTTTTTTTATTTCGCCATGCATTTGGCCGGTTTTAAGTGGAACACTTTGTACTTCCAGGGGTCTGAAATTTGTGTTTTCCTGACGTTGATGTTTCCTCGGTGTGTGCAAGTGTATGGCTCAGTCGTTCACTTGCGCACACCGAGGAAACAAGGAAAAGAGGCAAACATTAACGTATCCCCCGTACTCTGTCACTCAAAAAAAAAAGCCTAAGAAGTAAGTCATAATATTTAGTACTTCAGAAGCGTAAGTATGTTAACTTCTATGCGACAAAATTTATAAATTCTTAATTCACATTACATGTAAGTCTCACAGTATATAACAGCATATTAAAAACCATCAGGAAAAAAATAATTAAGCCTGTCAAAAATGAATGGGTAGATAAATGCAGCAAAGAAAAACATTGAAGTGAAAACTTGAATGCTGAGTAGGTTCTAATATGAATAATGCACTACTTGCAGTATTATGTTATATTGTACTGTACATATAGCATAGTCTTTATAGCGATCAGCTACGGGCTGGATGGTGCGGGCTTCGAACCCAGGTGGGGCTGAAATTTTCCGCACCCGTTCAGGATTGCCCTGGCGCCAATTCAATGGGTACCGGATATGTTTCCTGGAGGTGAAGTGGCCAAAGCGTGGCGCTAACCACCCACCTCCATCTGACGCCGAGGTTGAAAGAGTAGAGCTATACCTCTACACCCTCCCTGCACCTTCGTGGCCTGTTCTAGGCCCAGCTTTTTTATGTGTAGCACTTTTTAAGATTTTGTAGTTTTGTGTCGCTGCTGTCTAATAATGTGCGATCCCATCTTAATAATATACTGATTTACACACCATTTAATAAACTGCCGGAAGATGGTTGTTTACGACCGAAGCTTGGAGAAGGAGTACTTGAAATACAAACTTCCCTAGTTAGCTGAAAACAAATAAAATAATTATTTTTCGCTGATACAGCTCAGGAAATATATTCTGTGACAGGTTGTGCAATTGAAGACAGTGATAAAGACCAGTAGATACTGAGGGACACATTTTTATCGGTGAAAGAAGTGGTGATTTTGGCGGAGGGGTTGGGAGGCTGTGGGGGAGTGTTAATGAGAAAAAACGATGCTGGTCGATCATTAAAGAGAGCGGAAAATAATAGAGAGAGAGACCCCTCCCGACGGAGCAAAGAAAGGTCTCGCGGAGCGTAAATAAACCCCCTGCAGTTGGGGGTGGCGTAGCGTCTACCCTTCCTTGTGTACGCATCACTTCATTTCTTCGTCATTATTTTTTTGTGCGTGTATTCATGTCGGCATTGCAGTTCTCTGTGTTTATGGGACCACAACACGAGATTTTAAAATCTGAAGTTTTGAGTTACTTTCAAGAAGAGTTTCTAGTTCTACTTTTTATTTCCCTTTTCACTGTTCTCGTAATTTAGCAAGTGGAAACTTGCTAAATTACGAGTAGAAACTTCGTACGCTTTTCATCATTCTCGCATCATAAATAGCAAATTGTGAACACAATTGTGCAGTTGTATTCACTCTGTCATCATGGTCTGGTATTGCTGGTCCCACATATGAGTTGAAAGGCTGAAATTCCACAGAGATCTTTGGTGTAGCCCAAGGCAAAGTGTATGAATTCTTCATTTAGGAAGGATACTTGATATACTCTGCCTTCTAGTTTCTCCGTCTTAAGATTTTGAACTAGTTAACCCATTTTTGAGACACCTTACACCGTTAGGAGTAAGTTAGGATTGATCCTAGCTACAGTTAATTTAGGTCATTGACATACGGCAATAGAACTTTGAAAGATACAGAACTTTCGTTCAGATAATTTCTGCAGAACTTATAATAATATGGTCGTTCGTGGAATAATTTTAGCTTTCTGTTTGCTGGCTATAAATAACAACTGGGTCTCTGCACGCGAAATTTGATTCGGAAGCACATCGCAGATATTCCTGCATATTGGGTACAGACTTTATGGGACAGTAATTATAAATGTGGCGACGGTACAAAATATTTGAGGTTATATCCGACAAATTCAGCATAAGGGCAATGTGCGTTTGGGTGCGTAAAATTTCTTCACCAAAGCGACAAATAATAATAATAATAATAATAATAATAATAATAATAATAATAACCATAGTAGCTTTTTAGAACCAGAAATCCATGCAACAAGGAAGTTTACTTCATGAGCTATGCTCGGAAATCCTTGTTTGCAGTTAGGGCGTTAGGCTTCTGCGTTTGAAGTACATTGACGTGCCCGGTAAAGAACGAACCCTACATACATAGGCATCTTACGTTACGGTCCTGTTATTCTGTACTTCAAGATGGTTCCGATGGAGTGCAGCAGACGTCATGACTTCTCCGTTACTAGCACATAAAAATAGGCACCAGCAGCCATATCGTAAACCCTTCTCGCGACCTTCTGTCCTTTTCTTTCATCCCTTCTTTTCCTATAACGTTTTGTCTTACTAAACTTAGTGCTTTGTTCCGTCACTCATTTACTTTATCGATTGTTGCTGTAATTGTCAGAGACGTCGGGGTTTCCCCCTCGAGCGACACGAACCCCTTTCCACGATAACTGCCGACTTGATCGTTATGTCTAACGGATCTTTCTTCTCTACGCGGTTTTCACTTACTTTGCAGCTGAATGGAGACAGTTTTATGCACGTCAGTTTACAATGCTAATCCCGCTTAATGTCAGCTGCTTTGCGAAATGAATTCTGATAATCTGTGATGCTTAAAACTTGGGAGAGTAAGGATTATGGAGAAAATTACAGCAAGAAAATCTTTAAAATTTGTAGTCTCCGCTTAATATTATTAGGGCGATCAAGTCAACAAGTGTGGAAAAGGAAAGCGTGTAGCACTGGTTTGTGGTATCAGGAATACACACAACATTTCGGTTGGAGAAAGTAAGTCGCAGAGAAACGATAGTCGGAGTAGATTAGAAAATAATTAGCAGGGGTTTCATAAAGCATATGAGTCTGGTCACACGGGAGACTGAAGTTTTACGCTGGCGAGTAATATTTTGGGCATAATTATTGAGGGTTTTTACCCGTTATACACAAAAATGTGTGCCAGTTCACGTGAATTAGCAGAAAGCGTCAAATGACAATGAGATTCACAGATAAGTTCAGAATTTTGTGTCCTCGAAATGGAACCTGCTTTATGTCGCCCTTCTGGTACCTAGAATTTGGATATGGTGTTAGATTTTTAAAACTTGTGTCCCCCTTGTAAGGAGACATGTTTTGTCTGACAACTGTCGTTGTGAATTCCCACCGCTATTCTGTCACGCGTGTGGGGGGTCTGCTGGGTGGGCCGCGGTAATACGATAAACGAGCCGACAGGAAGTAGCAAAGGGTAGTTGTCAGATAAAATAGTGGCCTTTATTAAAGCAGATCTTAAAGAATTTGGATTCGAGATTTAGAACTGAATCCATCATACTGAGGACAGGGACGATGTCACTCATCTTAAGGATTCAAAGTCATCTAAGGATTTACAAATTGTCAAGTCTTTTACGATGTGATGTATTAATACAGTATTTCGACTTATTTCACTCTTCTCGTTTAAAAAGATTTCCTCGGCATACTTTGATTTAAAATATTAGGACGATGGAATCAAGGTGAATGAGATGGGCGGGGCGTGTAGCATTTGTGGAAGGGGACAGACATGAGCACACAGTTTTAGAATAAAGACCCGAAGGAATGAGACCGCTTGAAAGATCCAGACGTAGATGTGAGGGTAATGTTACAATGAATATTAAAGGCATAGTGTGAGAGATTAGTGACTGGATTCATTTGGATTAGGACTACGAACTCTGAATGGTTCTTCCTAACGAGCTTTAGGGTACCATAGAAACACAGAATTTATTGCTAGTGGGTCATACTATCAACTTCTTGAGTGTTCTGCTGCGTGGAGTTATTCGTTGTTATACACCAGTGATCCGTAAACTTGTAACAGGGGTGAAGGCTGTGTCCTAGAATGTGACACTCTACAGTGTGATATATGTCAACGTTTCGGAGTAACCTGCTACCTCGAGCTGTATGATCGTTTTACTAGAATATACTGCGTCAGATCCCAGAAAATTTTAATCTTCAACAACGCCACTGTGAGAACCTCGAACCTCTACACACTGACTGCCGTGACAATCTGATATTACTAACTAACTAACTAACTAACTAACTAACTAACTAACTAACTAACTAACTAACTAACTAACTAACTAACTCCATGGNAACTAACTAACTAACTAACTAACTAACTAACTAACTAACTAACTAACTCCATGGAGCAGAGGCCTTCTTGAGAAGCTAACAGTTTCCCAGCTAGTCAGAAATTCCCCCCATTTAATGGAACCCGAAGGTTCATTACCGCATTCACAAGAGCCCGCCACCTCTCCCTATCCTGAGCCAGCTCAATCCAGTTCATGCCCCCATCCCATGTCTTGAAGATCCGTTTTAATATTATCCTCCCATCTACGCCTGGGTCTCCCAAGTGGCCGCCTTCCCTCGGGTCTCCCCACCAAAATCCGGTATGCACCTCTCTTCTCCCCCATACGTGCTACATGCCCCGCCCATCTCATTCTTCTTGGACAACCTGATATCTCACATTACAGAAAGGAAATTTATTTAAATTTTGAAAATTAACCACATTAGAAAAACGTTGTCACAGAAGAAAAATAAATGTAGTCGCACAGACGGTGAGCCAAGAGTGGTGCATGGGGCCGTGCCATGGACCAGGCGGTTAGTCGCCAGCCTGTCATCGCGAAGGTCCGGGTTCGATCCCGGGTTGGTCCATGTGGGATTTGTGGTGGACAAAGCCACACTGGGACAGGTTTTCCCCCCCAAGAATTCGTTTTTTTCCTGTCAGTTTCATTCCACCGGTGCTCCATTACATGGAAAAACAGAAAAAACCCATAATCATCATCTTTCTCCTAGGCTTGCACAATAATCCTTCAGGCTGCGGTGCGTCCGTAGCGTCTGCTACGGGCCCTTTCAATAAAAGGAACAGTGATGCATCCTTTACCCAGTGTAGCCAACATATAGCCTATCGTCAGTACATATTCTAGCAAAACATCAGCTGATCGATCCTCTTAGCAGGTGGCAGCTTCATGTAAAAATATATCCTCGCTGTCAGAAAGGGAGAGTGAGATGTGACGTCACAACTACTTGTTTGCTGGGAACGTGACTTAGCCGTCTTTTGGACCGAAACATAAATGAAGGCAATTTTTAATCCTGCAGCAAGTTCAGGGAAGAAGACACTTCCTGTGACAGCACACAAATAGTTGTTTGAAAATCCTGACTCCTCAGTTCCCTCCTCCTGACGTCCTTTCGCAAGTTTTACAGTGTTTCTTTTTTAAGTTTGTTATCCATTTGCTGAGCGACGCTTCTGCTGTGTTGCACTTACTGTAGTATAAGTAAACACATGTTCATCTGGTTCTTTGAACATTCCCGTCTTCTGCATCGTGACGCCATGCAGCCATCATTATCATAATCATCATAATCATAATAATAATCATCATCATCATCACCACCACCACCACCACCATCAGCAGCAAGGAAAAGTACAGTTTCTGCGTTCCGAATTAATGGGTCTTGGTCTTTCCGCCCTGTCTTTGATCGCCCAATGTTTCTTCTTCCAATCAGAATATATGCAAGCATTACCTTGATAATGCGTGTATCGTTTTGTCCATGCAACAGTCCTTCCTGAGAAGCTAACAGGTCCTTAGTCAAGAAATTCCTCGCATTTTATGGAACCCGAAGGTTCATTACCGCATTCACAAGAGCCCACTACGTTTCCCTCTCCTGTGCCAGACCAATCCAGTCCATGCCCCTCCCCCTCCCACTTATTGAAGATCCATTTTAATATTATTTTCCCATCTACGCCTAGGTATTCCAAGTGATCTCTTTCCCTCAGGCTTCTACACCAAAACCCTGTATGCACCTTTCCTGTCTCCGACACGTGCCAAATGCGCTTCCCTTTCTCATTCTTCTTGATTTGATCACGCGAATAATATTTGGTGAGGAGTACAGATCATGAAGCTTCTCGTTACGTAGTCTTCTCCGGTTCTCTATTACCCTGTCCCATTTAGGCGCGAATATCTCATTCAGCACCCTATTCTCAAACGCCTTCGCCCTGTGATCCTCCCTCAGTGTCAGAGACCAGGTTTCACACACATACAAAACAACAGGCAAAATTATATGTAGTGTTTTTTCCTGCTTGACTGATAAGCCCCAGCCTAAGGCTCCGTCCGACACTGTGCCAGCGTTGCATCGTACGCCGCGTCTCGGCGAAGTTTAACAGTCGACGACGGAAGCTAGACAAACGATCGCAGTGATAATAGCCTTTAGAAAATCTAATAAAAACTCACTAGAACGTCGGGCCGGCGCTTATCGGTCAAGAAGGAAAACAAACGCCCTATAATTGTGCATATTTTAATCTTTGTATTTTCTGATAGCCAACTGGAAGACAAAAGATTCTGCACTGAATGATAGCAGGCATTCCCTGACTTGTCTGATTTTACTTTCTTCATGAATGTAATTTTGATTTGTTAGGATTGTTCCAAAGTATTTGAAATGTTCCACCTCTTCGGATGATTTATTACATCTTAAAATGTCGTTCCATTTATTCCTGTAATCCACAAAAATTAATTTGAAACATATACATGAGTATTAATTCTTCATTTATGTTTCTCGTGCTTATGGCCATACAGTGATGACGTGTAGATCATAGAAATTTACCTACGCTACGTAAGTATGTACTGCCACAATCTTCAGGGTCCTACATTCTTCTTTTCTTCTACCCTGAGGACGCAGCTTGCCTCCTCTGAAACGTTGGTACCTTTCTAACATATGACACGGCGTCACATCACAGAATACGAATATTTGTAACAACTGCCTTAAGAACCTCAGATTTTAATTACTACATTCTTTCCAAAAGTGTGTGCGTTGCCAATTCTTCTCTGAGTTTTTGGCCCATGTCACCAGCTGGTTTAATTTTTCATAACTGCCAGTCAAACTCATTTCGTGCATTTCTGAAAAGTAAAGTAATCTAGGAGAATTAGATGTCTCTAAACACGTTGCACGCATCGGGGAAAAGAAAAGTTGATATAGGGTTTTGCTTTAAAATCCTGAAGGTAAAAGATCACTTAGAAGACCTAGATGTAGATGGGAGCAAAATACGAAATATGCTGTTCAAGCAATACAATGGAAGGGTGTTGACTGATTCATCTGGTTTTCGATAGGGACCAATGGCAGGTTACTCTGAACACGGTAATGAAACTACGAGCTCCATAAGATGCAGTGAATTTCTTCTTTAGCTAAGGAACTTTTCGCTTCTCAAGAGTCTCTGTTCCATGGTTGAAATTAGTAGGAAGTTAAATTTTTCCTTCTCAATTAAGGACCGCGCAATGAAGACGTGTATTATTCGGGTGATCAAAAAGGGGGAGTGTAATGGCGGTTTTTTTGCACTTATAGGTGAGAAAAGAAACGCATGTAGGGGTTGGGTGGGAAACCTAAAAGAAAGATACCACTGGGAAAGCCTAGGCATAGATGGAAGGATAATATTACAGTAGATCCCAAAGAAATAGGACAGGACGACGTGGACTGCATTAAATGGCTGAGGGTAGGGAGAAGTGGTGACCTTTTTTGAATGCGGTAATGAGCTGTCGGTTTCCATAAAATGTGGGGAATTTATTGACTAGCTGAGGACCTGTTAGCTTGTTAAGAAGCGCCGTGGCATCCATTAGTTCATTGTCTTGAGTAATGTCTTTCATACATCCAGTGTCTTGTGTAGCACTGTGCATACATCCATTGTCTTTCTTAACGTCTGACATCCATCCATCGTTCCCTCACGTGCCAATTACAACGTTACTACATTATTAACTCCCTAGTGAAAGTTGATAGTCTTTCGCCTGGTCAAATAACGAGTTCCTAACAGCCCGCCACTAGAGGCATTGGAATACATTTCTCGTTCTGCGACCGAATTTCTCTAAAGGCACGATTTAATTTTATGCCTGCTAGTTTCCCCTCCAGCACATTTGTTTTTATTTTGTCTCTCTAATAATAACCGACTGAGGGTACAAATCATTAAGCTGCTCTTTACGTACTTTTTTTCCAGCCTTCTGTCACTTAGGTCCAAATACTCCGTCAGCACCTTACTTTCAAATGCCCTCTCAGCGTTCTTCTCTTTCTCCGAGTAACCAAGTTTCACACAGTGATATGAGTAACACATTATTATTATTATTATTATTATTATTATTATTATTATTATTATCATCATCATCATCACCATCATCATCGTCATCATTTTGCGCTGAACTGGGGCATTTTTCAAATTAACTTATCTGTGTTTCTTCAGAGTGTAGGGGTTTTGCCCCAGTACATTCATGTATTTTTTCCTCTAATATGATATTGTATTCTAATTGTTTGTTTGTTTAATGTTTGTTTGTGTATCTGTGCTGTTTTTGTATTTGTGTTTCTTTTTTTGTGCTGGTGTTATAATAGGCATTTTTGCTGTTAAGCTTGCACGTTAATAAATACCGATTGATTATTATTATTATTATTGTTATTTATTAAACCATTACTTGCAGTATTTTTGTCTTCACTCAGTACGCAGCATCTTATCCTGTTGCCAGGATATAACGTTATTCGTTCAACCTGTCAGATTGTAGCTTCACTGGAAATACTATTAAAATCCGACGGCTACTTTGGCATAGTTTTTATTGTTGTTGTTGTTGTTGTTGTTGTTTAGTATAATTATAGCAGCCGATCCCAGTGGTGCGCGGTCTAAGGCATGGGTTTGTGACCGTTCGCTTGCTGGGATTGTGGGTTCGAATCCCGCCGGGGGCATGGGTGTCTCTCTGTTGTGAGTGTTGTGTGTTGTCAGGTACAGGTTTCTGCATCGGGCTGATCACTCGTCCAGAGGAGTCCTACAGAGTGTGGTGTGTTTGAGTGTGATCGTGAAGCCTCGATAATGAGGAGGCCCCGGCCCACTAGGGGCTGTTGCGCCATGAAAAAAATAATGAGAAAAATTTATTTTTCCGTTATCAAACACTGTAATGAAAATATAACCTTGGAACTTTTTATCATATGTAACTAAAGGACAGTAGGGTGGTTACTTGAAAAATGTTACGACAGTGAGGAGATGAGACTTGGTTGAGAATAAAGTGACCACCTTGCCCGGCCTTCTTCAATTTTATGTGACGGGGATAGTTGGAAATAATTAATAGTCGACTGCTTTGAACTTCCGTCTGAGCGCAGTTATTAACAAATGCTCGGTGCACTGGTCGCCTGTAGGTTGAGCAAGTCCTGCTTCTTCCGTGTTGAGCGGGAAGTCTGCTTCCTCATCTGCATGACGGAGCCCGTAAAGTGTCAGACTAGGACGTTTTATTCAGAAGCTGTAAAACACTTTGCTGTTAATTAGCTCGCTCGTCAGACATGACCCACAGAAACAAGACGAGAACCTCATTGCTGGAGGGGGGACGAAAGCTGGGCGAATCAGTAAATAAAGATGTGAGACACGAGGACTTCACGGCAGTGAGTGTCAAGATAGCGTCCTTCTGGGATGTGACGCCGTGTAGTTTGATAAGTGCCAACGTTTATGACGAGCCTACTGTCTTCGTCTTGACAGTAGAAAGGATGTCCCCTTCCACCCTGAAAATGGAGGCACAAGGTTTCGCCTAAACGTCAGTTGATGTGGATGAGACTACATGACATCACATTCTACAAGGCAGGGTTCTTCATACTAATTCTGTTCAGAACCACAAACTGCAATTGTTCTTAGCTTATTTGATAACTGTATTCCAAATAATGGGCCACATACTGTGTCAAACAGCAGAGGAACTGTGGATGATACGACTTTGTTACAGAGGTACAGCACAGAATAATGAATTTTTCCAGTTATATTTCATTACATATCTCGCACATGGAAAAATTTTTTCAGACGGAAGGCATAGACCGTAATGAGATTTGTATTTAATGTTTCGTGGCAATTCTTTTTTGTATAATCAGTCTTTTGAAAAAGTAATTTCTGTTTAATATGCATATGAAGTGAGTCCTATACGTTATTTATTTGGGATATTTTAGGTTATGAGTCCATATATTCTGGTATATAGCTAACAGCGTTTCATAGGGTTTGGTTTGCCTCATGAAAAAGACCACAGTCTAAATCTTCACACCCGTGGAAACTCCAGCTGTCGGAAATTGATTTCTGATCTTGTAGTACCAAAGGTGCATGTGCGAGACATTTGTTAATGCAGACCCGCAATACCAGTTGTTATTTTCAAAATCCGTAGCGGATTGTTCCGAATGAGACACTCATGCTTATATACGGGCGTAAACGACATTCTCTTTATGAACTTTTCGTAATGTAGTTACTTCGGTGATACACAGACTTGACAAAGGTAAGCTTATAGACGTCTTGCCGAAAACCTCTTAAAGTGAAACCTTATGTGATCTAATTAATTCCATTTTCTTGCGAAGGTTCTTGTCCTAAAAACTTTCTCAAACTTGGTGAACGTCCAAAAGGTTACAGCTTTGTAATCGAAGCGTAGGGGCAGAAGCATACATGTTGCATGTTAGTAGGTATACATTTTCTCACTGCATGAAGGAATGAAGGTACTACGATAAAAAATGCGACCTTGAAGTGCCTGTGAAATACCGGAAAGGTGCTGTAGACTACATAACACCACACTGCTGACCTACCGGTACGAACTTGCAGACAGAACAAGACTGCTTTGTTGAGCTACAGCTACGATTTGACTGACAGGACAACGCCGCATCTTGAGCAAATCGTGTGATTGTACAGACAGGAAAACACTGTACTGTTCACCTGGCTTTACGTTAGTACAGACTGGACAGCGCCATGCAGTGGACCTAGCCGTACGATCCTAAAACCACACTGTGGAGTTAGCGGTGACATTCCAGACGGTACGGCACCTTACGGTTAGCTAGTGGTGCGATACTATAGACGGAAAAAAGCGTACTTTTTAGCTAGCGGTGCGATGCTACAGACACTACAACAATGCACTGCTTCAATTTTTGTTTTTGTACTGTTTAAATGATTGGTTGTATTTTAACGCTGCGCGGAAATGTGGGACGACCTGCTTGCAAGGACAGTTTATTTACACTCGTTACTGATTCGGCCGGGGCTCGCCGAGCTTGAAGACATCTATAGTAATTGCCTTGGTCCAACTGTTTGTCGTTATAATACGAAACTTGGGGAAGTACATAGAAGGCGAAACTTAGGGAAGGGGAGTCAGTAGCAGTACGTGTTTACATTTAGAAGTAGTACTTGGTTAGGAATTGTGTTAGGGATGACAGGGAGTTCTCCCCTAGGAAATTTCGCAGGGGGTTTATCTGACTGGGTTACTATATCGGCCTCTTATTCTTGTCAGTTCCTTCCTTCAGCCCTTCGGCGTTATTCGTTTATACTTTACTTTATTCTTTTATTTCTTGGCACGCACAACATACAAACTGGACGTCCACACATCGGAATTGCGTGGCACTAAACTGCTGACATCAACCGTCCATGTGACACCTGCCGTTTTCTAGATGTTATTGAATAAATGAAAAAAATTCACGCAAAACGAAGAAGTAACATTTTTTGTCTGTATGTTTTATATCGGAAATTTTTCATTGGTATCGAAACGGATATTGACAGGGGAGAACACAAAGCGACAACAGCGACAAGCCGTAAAACTTAATTTCGAATAGATAGTGTTATAATGTGTAATAGTATTAGAATGATTGAAACCAAGACCCTACCGCAGAAGGAATCTAAATCCGCCGCAAATTTTTACTAACGCGACTGGTGTTTATAAAATATTTAATGGAAGGACATCATTTTGGAGACAGAATGGTGATGAGAATGGTAGAATGAAGGCCTATACAAGTAAGTCCGAAAAGAATTGCATCAGAGTGCACTGCGTTGACTCGGTTGGTAATGTGATTGAATATGGGTATAACGAAGTTTGATTCCCGGCAGAGGCAGCTGGCAATTTTTTTTTTCATCACTGCTTTTAGACTCCTCTTGTGACTTACCCGAAATCCCGAGATTTCTCCCTTCGGATGTGGTTGCCGGAACTCCATAAGACGTTATATATCGGTGAGTTCCTGTATGCATGCACTATTCGTTTTTTTCACTGTCTGACAGCGAGCCTTTATTGTCAGTGTCGACGCATCGTTCTATAATGCATGTGCCTACACTCACAACAGACACGCGATGGTGTAGTCCGTGTAGTGACTAGGGTACGGGCCGGTCGATCCGGGGTTCGATTCGTGGCAGCGGCGAGAGATTTTCCTAATCTCGAGAAATGTCCAGACGGGCTGTGGGACCCGCCAAGCCTACCACTGACTGTGTATCAGGGGCTGTTTCGCCGCGGTAAAGAGACCCCGGCGCGGTGCTGACCACTTATCTGGTGACGAGGTTAAAAATTAGTGGAGCCATAACTTTACTATGGTATTAAGAGGGAAAACCTTACCGTTTTCACCTTTACACCTTCTGTAATTATGAAATTCTTTGTGTATGCGCGCGCGCGTTTACAGGAAAGCCTGACGCCACCGGAAACCTTGAAACATCTGAGGCTTCTGTCTTTCATTTTCTCTTGCAACGGCGTGTTTTCTTTACATTTACCAAAACTCTTTTGAAGTAACGCAGAGAAAGAAACAAATGGGCAGAAGAGGAACAGTAGCGAAATTTATTATCGTCTCGATGTTCATGATTATTGCTTTGGACTGAAAAAAAAATCACGAACATCGGAACTACAAATATCGGAGTCAACTTTCAATGTAAAACGCCTCTTCGATTCCAAGACTTCTGAAATACGACTACTCAAGTATGAAATGACCTCCAAAATACTGGATCACGGAAGTATATTTTAATTAAATTTCAATAATTTGTGGAATCATCAAATACATTAGGTCACTAAAATAGAATACCGTACCATAAAGGACGAAAACAATCAACGTAACTTAATGAAAGACAGTACTTGACTGAGTTAAGAGAGAGTTGCGCGGTAGCAAGGCAGTAGAGTAGCACACACACTCGCGCTTAACCTGGTCTTATCTGGAATCGTCAGAACTAGTCACAGAAGGTCTAAATTGTGGTATTAAGTCGGGTGATCAGTAGAGGTCCAAGTCCCCAACACTGTGTTTCACGAACATCGAGACTGTACTGTATAAGGTTATCAAAAGGACAATGGGAGAAAGCAGAGGAAGTAAGGACACGGAAGTCTGTTCAAGAAATGAAAACCGGCATGACACTATTTTGCATTGTGGCATGGTGCCTGCTGATTCAGCTCTTCTAATAGGCTACTCGTTTTTGACACAGCCGTTGTTTCGGAGACACGAATACAGATTTAAGCAGAGGCATGGCCGTCGAGAGCGAGTTCGGGCCCCGGTGAAAATGCAATTTTTGGGCCTCCAGCAGGGGGCGGATCGGCAAAAAAATCTTTACACTAAATCGGAAAGACTTATTGTCAGTTGCACAGTGACCTGGGCTCGGTCCGAAAGGGTTAATTTGTACAGTCGACAGATAATGATACTACCGAGAAAGACAACATATGCAACATAAGCAGGACCAGGCCCCCTTCTGGGGAACTTTCCCCCGCTCTTGCCATGAGGATGTAGGCGAGCGGCCTCTGCTCCTTTATAATATTGTTCCGTATCTACCAAAGAACTCAAGGGTGCTTCGTGGGAGGCCGTGGCCTGATGTCATTTGAAACTTCTGTCATGTAATATTTTGCTTCGTGGCCGGGTTAGCTCAGTCGGTATAGAGAGTAGCCTAAGGGTCGTAGGACGGAAAAATAGTGTTCTAATTTCGTGCAGAGGCACGAGAGTTTCGAAATTTTTCTTGTCTTCACAGTGTGTAGGGCCTCTGCTACAGCTTTTCTCAAATTTTTTGCTCGCGGACCCCTTTTGGCTTCGAAAAATAACCGCGGATTCTGACATCCTTGCTCGCGTGAATCTAAATAGCCCACATGATAGGTATAAAAAATTAAAGATTCATACCTCAGAACTGATTTTAGATAGATATTAATATATAGCAGTAGCATACGTAACAATAGATTTCATGATTTGACCTTAATTGTAATGATTGTCGCTCGCTTCGCGGGTACAGGAAGTTTCTTAATTTGATTTTCTAACGGTCGTACGAAGTCAGCATATCGCCAGTTGAAGAAGTTCCGCAATTGTTTTTAAAAAGGCAGTATTCCTTTAATTTTAATACTGAACATCACAGGTGGTGTGCAGATATGAAAGTAGGTTTTCGCTTATTAATCACACAGTCACAACCAACACTTCGCTTTGTAAAGCGTATACAGGCTACCGGTTTCGACTCAACAGGCCAAAACAGAAACCATAAATTAAAAACTCCATACTTTTTTGAAAGTAGAAGATCTTCATCTTTTTACAGTAGTGGATATCGTGAATACAAAAAAATCTAGTGTCATATATAAGTGTGTTGCCTAATTCATTTAAAAAGTAAGTAAACTTTCACGTAACCTTGACAGAAATGTATCCATGGATCGCGTGGGCACTGGTCGTGGATTCCTTAGGATCTGCGAAGCACACTTTGGGAACCACTGGTCTATGGGGCCTAGCCAGGTTATTCAGAGGTGTTTTAAGGATATTTCCTCCAGAGATAAAACGGCCGGGGAGTAAAGCTAATCATTCGCCTTTGTCTAGTTCCGAAGTTAACGAGAAGAACTAAAATCCCCACCCCCCACCCCCCGTATGCCATCTTGGCGCGTACACAGCAACTTTACCGCTTTAAGTATTTTATTAAAATAACTCTTTTGCTTTAAAATGTAAGCGGGCGTAGTCCTAGATTGAAATCAGACGGGTTGACTGAAGCGTATCATATTAACACAGAATAATTAGACTTGGGCCAGAGTTTGAAACGTTCTAGTTTTTCATACAAACTTTTATAACTGGAAATTAGACATAAAATTTGTACCCAAATTAATTTTCTTTGAACTTAATGAGAGTGGGAAGTTAATGAGGAACCGAGGGGGTGAGAGGTTGTTTACTGTCCCTTAAAAAGCAGGGAGCAGATACGGGTAATTAAGTCGATTTCTTCTTTTGAACTATCGTGCTTAAATTGCGCTCAGTTATGTTGGAAAATATAGCAACAAGAAGTATCAATTTTCCGGTGATGTAAAGACACACTGGTAAATTTGATTAGTACTTCTTTATTCCACTGCCGCAGAGAATTTTCGGTAATTGATTCAGCTTTAGAGGTGAGATTGTTGTGCGTTTCACAGATGCAGTGCAAGTACTCATGAGGTGAGTTGCTCATTACTGTACTTCGTATTCTTAGAACAGAGTAATCTGTACAGGAACGAGAACGTTGCGTGATTTCAGGCTTCCGCCGCGATGTAGATGAGATGTGCGTTCCTCTGGCATATTACGCAGTGGTGAGGGGTAATTATGTACCGACGGTTCAAGGCAATCCATCAGTCCCTCATTAAAGAATGAAGAAGTCCAAGAATGCCGTGAAGAAGTCCAAGAATGTCTTCTTGGACTTCTTCACCCTTGAATAGGTTGTCCTGAAACGTCGGTACAGAGCTACCACTCAGCACTGCGTAATATCCCAGAAGATCGCAGATCTCAACCAGGTCTGTCGTTGTCCTGTGTACAAACACCAGCCATCTTTCGTCCCTGTCCTCAGCCAGATATATCCATCCACACAGTCACACCCTCTGTCTCTGAGGTGCATTTTAATATCACCCTTCCATCTTTTGTTGTGTCCTCCAGGTGATTTCTTCTTTTCCAGCTAAAATTTCCTATACATTTCTGGTCTCATACATGTAATTACCCTTTTTTTCCTAATATTTATTTATGTTAATGGCAAATCTGTCCCCATAAACACCATGAATGCATAGGAGGGACCGGAGGTATAACTGCATTCAATCTTCAGTTCAGCTGTAGGTGGATCTGAAGGTCAGCTTCAAGCTCCCACCGTTTTATCCCCGATGAATGAGCTCTCGGTACTCGAATTGAAGGCTGGGTGCCTCCTAGGATCTGTCTGGATTCTTCGGAGAGGAGGAGAATTTCTGCTCCCGGGAATGGAGCCACGATTGCTCGGTCTAACAAGACATAGCCACGTCGTTATGCGGACTGCCCTTCGGCTCCAGTAATTAACGTAGCGTCCGCATAGTGATGCACCTTTATACATAATATTCTTTGTACTCATGTGCGTTACTTTCTCTTATCGTCTCAGCACTTTGTTCAACAACACCTGTTCGCAATTCAATTGTCGTTTGAGTTAATCTCGTATTTGGCAGGCCCCATGGACAGTACACACTACAGTCTTGTATCTTCGTGATTTGACAAGGAATACGAACAGAGGGCTTTGGCAACAAACAGCAGTTACTTTTATAAAAACACGGACGCGAACTTCTTCCGGTATGGAACAGAAGAAATCCCCTCAATGTGTGAAGAGCGACACACCCCCACCCCCACGTCACCAAACCGCGGCTGTATAAATATGCATAAGATTAAGCCAACTCTTCTTCATCTTCAGAAAGGGGCTCAGCGTCTTCTATCACATTTTTTTCCGACTCCCCTTTTTCTTTACATTAAAGCAGTTGGAAACATCTGTGACCAATCGTGTC
Organism: Coptotermes formosanus; assembly: GCA_013340265.1. NCBI lineage: Eukaryota > Metazoa > Arthropoda > Insecta > Blattodea > Rhinotermitidae > Coptotermes > Coptotermes formosanus. Next base: position 1,554,414 of record BLKM01000265.1, on the reverse strand, counting down.
TATCAACCCCAGGAAGGAAGTCTCGCAATTGTTTTCTCAGCCACCCTTCACCACTCACTTGGCTTTCTAGAGCAAATAATAGAAAGAGAAAAATCTTCATTGAGAGTGTGAAATGAGTTTGCGGTGGATGAAGGTGAAGAATCTTGTGTTTAACAGTCCTTTTAAATCCTTGTTAAAGTTCACAAGGTGACTTATGGCACTTGTTTGTGAGAGTTGTTTACTGAAAGGATAGTTACACTGCTCTGAGTGTGTTTCTAATGAATGTGTTAACATTAAATGTGCTTATTATTTTGGACATTGTTCATCATCTTGGAGCCCACCACCCCCAAAACTTCTGATGACGGAAAGAGATCCGTTTTTGAAAGGGTGTATGTGTTGGTGGGAAAGACCCCGAGACGATGTGCCGCGTCAGTAGTCATTTTGATAATAAATAATTATATTCGGAAGCCCCACAAAACTCGTTAGTCTTAGCGCCGTTCGTTCGTAATTTTCTTTTCCAGTGGCGTAACAGACCCTCGTGGGCCAGGGCCTTCTCATTATCGAGGCTTCGCGTTAACACTCCGACGCATCACACTTTGTAGGACTCCTCTGGGCGAGTGATCAGCCCGACGCAGAGCCCTCTACCTTACAACATACAACAGTCACAAAACACAGCCATTCATGCTCCCGGCGGGATTCGAACCCGCAATCCCAACAAGCGAACGTCTGCAGTCCCAAGCCTTAGACCGCGCGGCCAACGGGATCGGCCGTTCGGAATACGGAGCCTTATTTAGGTACTGTTCTGTCTTGAAATGACAAAAGCATCTTGATGATCATGTAAGTCCTTTTAACCAGGGCTGTGGAGTCGGTATAGAAAAGCACCGACTCCGACTCCTCGATTTTTAAAACTCCTACTCCGACTCCTTAACAAAAGCTCAATATGCATTAATATTGGTAAACCTATAGATATTTCATCACCACCACGTAAATTATCAGGTTACTTTTTAGACTTATAACCTATATTTAAGTATAAGTTTGATGATTATTGTAGCTATCGGGGCTCAGGGTTTGGAGTGTCTAGTTAAGATTTATGATTGAGGTCGGAGTCGGAGTCAGAGTCGGTACATTTTTACCGACTCCGACTCCACCTAAAATTCCTTCCGACTCCGACTCCACAGCCCTGCTTTTGACATAAACAGTGAGCTGTGTAACTAACTCAATGTGAGTAGCTGGTTTCCGCGCCGATATACGAGCCCGCGACCTCATGAATACGAAACAGGAGTGCTACAGACTTGGATGCATATAAGGGTTGTTCACGTGGAACCTGAGCGCGATGACGTAGTGATTCCAGCAGCAGTACAGGGCACATTTTTTCCGGAGGGGATTAATTGACTGGTGTATCAATGGTATGCCTGCCTAAATGCCCGTGGGAAGAATTTCGGTGTTTATCCTTTGCCCAGAACAATTTCCGAACAGATTTTATTTGTACATCCCTCGTACATATGCTGTTGGCTGCACTGAGTTGTGTAGGCTTACCAGCCTCTCACCTATTGACATAATTTACTGAGTCCTCGTTAGCAGTTACGCTGTTGTATATTTTCCCCCAGTTACCGGAACGTAAGCTCCATTTTTCGCCATCGTAGTGACCTGTATGTTCATGTTTGACACTGAATTTATCTCATTAGAGTTATGCGATGCGCACTGTTTTTAATGCCTAATTTTCTGTGTGCAATAGAATATTTAATTGGGTGCAGTATTTTGGTGGGCGAAAAATAATAATTAAATATATATGTGTGTGTGTGTGTGTGTGTGTGTGTGTGTGTGTATGTGTGGGCGTGCGCGTGTGCGCTTTGAAGTAGTATGATTCATGTAAAGATTCGGCCGTGAAAAACAGTTGCGCAATTTTAATTGGAATAAATGCAGAACATGTTACAAATGTCGCCTCCTACAGCGGGCATCGTGTACAACAGGACCTACGTCAACTGTTCGGTAAGCATTTCACCCGTTCATTCAGTCAATCGTCATTTATTAACCTTCACTGTTTTTACATACCCTGAACACAGCACTCCTGTAACACGTCATATTATGGTCTTATGCCTTGTGACACCGTGTAGTCTTGTAGGTAGATACCAGTGTACTACCTTGATCTTGAGGATTAAAGATACGTACAATGCCTGCCTTGTTGACCTTCCTGTCGTTGTCAGTAAAATAACGGGCAGTTAATAATGCAGACCGCTGCGCTTTACGAGACGTGACTTTTCACTGCCGACTGACGACTGATGCCCTACTCTGTCCTGTCAGTAGTCGAATGGTGGCCATGCAGTTTCAATCATGCGGTAAAACAGGTTGAGTCGTGTAATTCCTGACGGTAAAAGCGCGACGCATTGAATGATCACAACGGAATTCGCCGACCTAACTCTGAATTCGAGCCCACCCCACTTAGATGGTACTGTTCTGGCTGGATTGGATTTCTGTCGAAACTGGCCCTGTTAGGGATTTGAAACGTTTCTGCCCTGAATCTATGTTGACCATCGACATTTTCTCTGACCCTTGAGGATGGTACCGATACGTTGTGCCGAAACGTAGGTAACTACTAATGTACGTTGCGTGCGTAACATGCCAGAAGAGCGAATATCTCGTTTACACCGCGGTGCGAACCCCAAATCACGCCACTCGTATACTCGTACAGCTAATTACCGTAATGCGTAACTGAAGTAATGAGTGGCTACCTGACTGTCCAGCTACTTTGGTGCGTGCAGTCTTCGTCTAAATACTTATTCTGTTACTTAGTGAAATGATGATGACGTTTGGAGTCCGTGTTCATCACGGTCTACATAAAGTTCCATGATTGGGGCGGCTTCTGACTCGGTTACATTTTAATATTTTTCCCTTACATCTTTCACTGTTGCAATATTCAGGCCTAGATTTTACGTTAAAAATAATGTAGTAATTTTGAAACTAATCTTGAGGCATGTAGAACAGACAAAATGAGAAATTCAAGCTGCATATACAGACAATTTCCGACTTACATAAGGCTTCCTTCAGTACCTGAAACTTTTACGTAACCCGAAATTTACGTAAGTCGGAATTTACCCCCTCCCCCCCTGCAAATTATTTATCACACCTCATCGGTTGTGTGTACGTTTTTGCAGTGTCAGTGTACATGTTTAAAATGTTATTTGTTTCAGTTTTATTTTATATGAAACGCGCAAAGTAAAGTACATTTAATAATCATCGTGTTCATGACTCATATTTATATTGTATTATATATTAACTAATAATATGAATTAATAATGTCATTAATTAATACGAATGTTTGACGTTAAGTCCGAGTTTACGTACGTTGGATATTACGTAAGCCGCAAACTGCCTGTGTAGGCCTCTCGCAGGAACTTCACGCCTCCAAAAACAACGCAGTACACAGTCAACAGCACATTCTCACTGAACTATAAAGTGCAACCTTAGTGTAACGATAACAAAAAGGTTCTTCCTGAAGATGACCCAGCAGGGTCGAAACATGTAGGAGTGTTACGATTGATGAGAAAACTCTCTTTGTACATTTGTTGGTGATTAGTGTTTTTGTGTAATATAGTGCACTGACATGGAACACATTAAACACGAAGTATATTTGAAGACTATGCTAAATAGGCATAATTGTCTTACAGGATATCACGCCGTGTAGTCTGATGTGTACCAGACGTTTCAAAGGAAGATGCTTTTACCATGTTTATGGTTTTTATGCTGATGACGTAGGCAGCATGTTCCTCTGAACCTGTAATGCATATTATCTGTGGGACTACAGGGCGCCAATTCCCAGAAGGCATTTATTCGCACAGTTAGAGCCATGAGAACCTCAAAGTACATGCTAATATGGTGCAAAATGCTTGTCTGCTGCCCCAGCGTGCAGTACAGTACAGGATGGAGATGTGGGAAGGACCCACAAGTAGATGGCAAGATGTTGGTTCCAAAACTGCTGAATATGGGAATGGACTTGTAGCAGTCAACCTTTGAGTTGTTCTGTTCAGGCCATGAAGACGCATGGGGTGTGGAGATACAGCTCCACTCATTCTTAACGTTGGTCCTAGATGGTGATAGGTGGTCATCTTCACGCCCTCGTCACTTCATCCCCTCCCCGGGGAAAATGCCCCCTGTATCCATTTTAGTAGGAGGTTGGTGGGCCCTAGGGCTGGACTGGCACTTTGAAGAGGAAAGACGTCTTTCTCCTCTGCTGCAAATCGAATCGTGTTCCGTCGGCCGCCCACCCTCTAGCCTAGTCACTACGCCAGGTAGACTCTCCCGGCTTCAGATGGAAGAAGAATGCTGTTTTTTTTCCACATATCTCTTTATCGATAATATAGTCTTTTTATACGAATACAAGCAGTGGTGTTGCTCGTTATGAAATTTATTTAACCTGGGCAAAAGAGAAGTACAGTCGAACCAGGTTATAACGACATCGGCTTATACGACATCTCGGATATAGCGCCACATATTCTATGGTACCAATTAATTCTTCGCTGCTACCATAAATTTTTACTCTTCAGTTATAACGACACTCGTTCATAACGACACAAAATTTTCAGTCTCTTTCATGACATTATAACCGAGTTCTACTGCACTTACCAAGCAAACCTGACTACAGTCAGTACAACAACCAACTAATGCACTGGATAAAATATATTTTTAACTTATATTAAAAACCCCAACATGTTTCAGCACCAAGGTGCCACAATATGCACCCTACCAGGTCGAGATCCTTACCTGTGATCGAGGCAGGTGTTTGTGTGCATGGTCCGTACGGTTTTAAACACCTGCAGCACCTGGAGTGACCTGCTTTTAACACTTTTAATGCTTTTAACATTGTAGCTTTGTGATTTATCGTCGTTAATTTTATGTGGTTTGGAGTTTTAGTTTTTAATATTTTGAACGAATACATTGACGTTGTAGACCTATATCCCTTTGTATCGAACGTCCCACTGAAGATGACACCTTGATGGTGAAACATGTGGGGGTTTTTGGTATAACTTACGAACGTATTTTATCCATTGCATAAAAAGTTGTTGTAATGATTGTAATAAGATGTGCGGTATGAATAATATACAATCTAAAAATGACTAAGCTTGGTATTTAATTTTTATGCATGAATCTGCGACTTCCGTAAAATTACGGGACAGAACTGCCCACAGATTCATTCATATGTATATTTTCTGAACTTCAGTTGCGAAAATTTCTCAGAGTGACGGAAAAATTAGAAAATCTGACGGCCATAACAATATGTAAACTGGAGTAAATTGAGCCATACTTCACCTTTACATGTGGACAAGTGGCCGCAAGAAGGGCTCATGTTCCAAGTCTCATTTGAGCCGTTATTGCATGTAGCGCGTCAATTAGTACAAATATACATCAATGCACCACATGCGAACCCGACCCCCTAATGACCTCTTGGTTACATCAAAATCCAATCAACCAATTAATTAAATCTTTTAACGAAGCCGGTCTTAATTGGTTGTGTAGGATGGTGCGTTTTTTTGTTATGTTCCGATAACACGGTAAATCACAGTAGCAGTGGCGGCTTCTGGCTCTCTGCAAGTGCAACAGTGAGCCATGTCACTGTCCTGGCCATCAGGGGCACAGCAAGCTTCCTAACTGCTTGTAGCAGGTGTATATCGTATGCCTGTTGAGCATTGATAAACCTAATGTTATTCAGCTCCGTACATTGACAATAATATATAATTAAAACCCAACCAAATTATATTCCATAATTTTTGCATTTCGTTGGTTTTTAATTATAAATTGTACAAAACTGCTTGTAGCAGGGCCAGTCTCCACATCTGAGTAGTTGCTCATGTAGATATAAATACCCCATATGTTATGAAACCGAAGGGTCCATCATTGCTCTTGGAAGAGCCCACAAGTTTATATCTGGCCCGGATGAATTGACTCCACACGTTCCCAATCATTTACGATATATTTTAATATTATCCTCCCACCTATGTATGTATCATGAAAGTGGTATCCCTGTTTCGGGCTTGGCACTCAAAACCCTGCATAAACTTCTCTGCCTTGGCGTGCATGTTACGTGGCCGGCCCATCTCACTCACGTTGCTTTGATAATTCTGATAATGTTTGGTGAGCAGTGGAAGTTATGAAGTTCCGCGTTATGCAATTTTCTCCATTCGTATCACTTCCTCCTCTTTAAGCCCAAATGTTTCCCTCAGTACCGTGTTCTGAAGCGCTTTAGTCTGAGAGGCCAAGTTTCACCGTCGCTTGTTCATATACGTATTTGGGTTCAGTTTGTAGGCCGTCTTTTGCTTACTTTCAATTCACTTTTCCCAATTTCATCTCCTCGTTTTTCTCTTTTTCAGCCACATTTCACCCGCATTTGTGTCCATCGTAAACGTGCGCGCAGCTGTCTGCATCTGTTGTGTAAGAAATTTTCAACCTGGTGATGGATTTTAACGAAACTTGGTACGAGAAATGACCCCTCATCCTTGATACTTCTTACTTGCTCAGTACATTGATAGTAAAATGGAGGCTGAAAGAATGCGGTGTGCGCCCTTTCAAGTTAATAGCGTCCACACCGATATTGTTCGCAGAATCTTTCCAACGTCACATCTGTAATGCCCAGTACACACTCGGACTCAGTGTTGCGATTTGTTGTTGCGGGGCTGAATCCCGGTTGCTCCGATGCATTGTATCGGGACAGCCCGGACGCTGCCCCGATACAATGAATCGTGTCCACACCTAGCAGGTCTGTCGGGAGTCATTTCGCGCAGTCATGTCACAGGAGTTAGCTCTTGTCGCAATGTCCGCGTCCCTTGTATTGGTCCGTGAGCACAATAAAAATAAAACGCCCAAACTTTGGTGGGTGCGTCAGTTATTCGCGGGAGGGCACAGACATGGACTTGGCCTTTTGGATACCGTGAAGTTAGAAGACGGATCTGGATTCAGGAGTTTTATCAGGATCACTTCGACAGACTTCGAATGTCTTTTGGAAATGATCGGTGGCAAAATATCAAAAGAGGACACAAGATTTTCCGTCGTCCACATGGTGAAAACTCGGAGCGTACTGATACACTGGATGTTGCGATGCCCCCGAACACGTCCACACTTGAAATGTTGCGCAACATTGCGTCAATGAATCCCATTCCGGATGGGACTCAAGGAACACGTATCTGAGGTGAGTCTGAGCAGCTCCGATTCTTTGTTGCAATGTTGCGGGGCTGTTCGGACTCAGCCGAGATTCATCCCCGCATAATTTCTGCCGGATCCATGAAGACCTTACCACTGGAAAGTCCCATGCCTTTCTTTTAACCCTTCCTTTCTTGTATCCACCTCTCAGATTTATCACACCTCTTTTTCCCTTGGATTCCTTCCCGTTCTTTCCCATTTAGAAAGAACCACGTTCGGTTTCACTACTGTCGCGCCACTGTATACTGCCCTCTCTTTCCCCTCGCTGTTCGTTTTTATACCCTGACGACGGGAGCAGAAGGTTTCTCCGTAAGGTTTGTAAGTTTCTACCAGACTTGACGGTTTTGCTTCCTACAAGACACAGCCTTCAATATACCGCCATTAGAATCTCAAATCTCGCATACACTAACGCCGTGTGCTATGAAATTAGTAAAGTTGCACGTTGAATTCTGGGTCAACTGAGTTCCAGTGCCACAGGAAAATAGCGGAATGTTGTAACCGCAGAACGAAATCCTGCTGACCGCATGTTCATTACCTGTCAGTACCATTCGGCAATCAGATTCGATTATTTTAACGACTTACCTGTACGTTAATGGGGTCCATGAAGCTGGACTGTGAATCGCTGATGTGTTCCGTTTGAATTTACAGGCGATAAAACCCTTTGCTGGACATGCAGTATGCCGATAAAAGTGGCGGTGGTATCTGTTGAACGTTTCGTCACGTGACAGGATGACTATGAAACGAGGATAGGCTCAGTATAGGGAGCGAGCGTATTTTATTTAAGAATATTGTGACTAAATATGGCGGAACATGTAGCATGCGTGAGGGAGATGAAAAAGTCAGAAAATGTCAGTCGCAACTTGAAGTGAAGGCACTACTTGAATGACCTTCGCCTAAATCGAAATAGCTCTATAATTCTATATTATTATTATTGTTATTATTCTTTCTGCGCATTTTTAAAATACTTCTTTCAAAGACGATATTGGCACTATTTGCAGTATACAAAGAAAAACCGCAAAATTGTTCCTATAACCAATTTAGCTAACTAGGAGTACGTGAAACAAAAGTTAAAGATAGGGAAATATAATCAACATCAGTGAAAAAAGACTAAAAACCGGTGTGGCTGATGGTGAACTGGTTACAGCAGGGTATGTGTTGTTCGCTTATGTTTGTAGTTTTGTGTAAAGATTTCAGGTCGTCTAGAGTGTAATTTTTTTCTGTGCGTTATTTGATAAACTGTCGTATTATAACCAACTAAATGCTTGATGTCTATGTGTAATTCTGCAGTTAAAACATTAATCTCCAACATGTTTCGATCTTTCGTAGATCATCATCAGGGAGACCATGCCTCAATCAATAAGCATAAAACATGAAGTGCAATAAAATTTCTAAAATTATTCTAGTACACTGTGGTAAGTCTTGGTATCTTGAACAGCGTACAGAAGCATAAAATATGGAATGTAGATGATCCCATGTAGAGTAGACATAGCCATATTGTGACACGAAATTCTGATTACTCAATATCTTTGAAACAGCTTGTGTATGGTACGATGGTCGGCCCGCTGTCGAACGATACGTATGACGCTATGATTCTGAAGAATTAGAAATTGAGGTTGTAAGCCTGAACTGGATGGGGCTGGTTCAGGAAAGGGGCTGATGATGGGCTTTTATGAATACGGTAATGAACATTACAGGTCTGTTTTATCCGTAGAATGGCTTACTGTTTCAGCGGATATCCCATTTTCAACATGTTCTGTGACAAGTGGAATTAAATTGTGTGGTCGTTACTCTTGAATTTGCTTGGAAATTTTGCTGGCCGTCACTTAGGGCAATCGTACGAGATTCGAACTGAGACCACCCCTTCTTTCCGGTTAAAAGTGACGGTCCTTGCCGCGTACGTTAATTTTCGGGTGTAAGTAAAATTCTGGTCTTCAAGTTCAAGTGGAATAAAATTTTAGTCAGTGATAATTTAATTAAGATTTGATCCAGTTTTTCCACTTAAGCACTGTACGTAACGCAAATAACGTGATATAAAACCTGTCTTCCTTATTTGTTTCAGTGTTTTATCAGATGCATGGGTTAGGTGTACCTGTCATTGTGCGAATGTGTCTCGACCCGCCGTTGCTCAACTTAATCTAAGATATTTACTCAGACGAACTGAAGATGACCACGAAAAAGTAATAACGTCATAGCTGAGATAGAAAATGTAGACTTCTAAAATGTCAAATTCGTGTACATTCAAAACGAAGCTAGCTAACACGCTAAATGCACAAAACATAGTCCTCTGAGAAATTAGTAGTGATTCTGGTGCTCAATGTAGTCTCCGCTTGTTATGTAACTCAAAATTTATTCCCGTGGTCACAGCAGCCCTCCAGTTCGGAGGCCATGTTTTAAAAATTTGAAACATTTTTACGAGGAGTTGCATTGTCATGCCCAAACCTGAAGGTCGGGAGCCACTCCCTGTCGGCTGTCCACAAGTGCTTATCTGTTATAACCACAAGTACCCTCCACATAAGAGGGCGCATTATACCACGGTAACAAGGGACCCACTTTGCTTGACCATCTTAATCGTTAGGTGTTTTAATTCTGTGGCGTGAAATGAGGCGATGAATGGTGACTAGGTAAGAATTTACAAGGAAACTTTTATGGCCGATTATAACCTACTGTCTACGACGTATTTGCCTCAGGAATGAGCATCACTATAGACAACTTCCAAACACACTGATAGTTTTTATCACCAACCACTGCGCTTTATTTACATAACTTTTATTTACATAACATTGGATGTTATGTAAATAAAGTGCAGTAGTTGATATATAGAAACTTACGTATGTAAAACAACTGTACGGAGGATGTATAATATTAAACACTGATAGTAGATAACCCCGTCAAGATGCGAACCCGGTACCTCCCGACAAGTCTGGCTGGTTGCTACCTAACCCTTTCAGTCGTGTTACCGAGTACAGCACGGCACATCAATTTGTGTTTGAATGCAACGCAAATTGTGTTTAATCGATATTTCACTCTGTATCCGACGGCTTAAAATATTATTTGGGAAGGAGGGGAATGAGGGGTTTGGAGCGGATTGTTTCTGGCTGGATTCCTTCAGAACCAAGAGTAGAATCTGCCTTTAATTCAATGCAAATAATCTCAGTCCTTCTGCAGAATGACTGACGATGGATTCGAGATCGACTCGCAAACGCTATGTAATTACAAGAGTGACATAAAGCACTTGTAGTGGTTCGTATCCTGATTAGAACAGCCTCATCACAAATGAAGCTGACAGTGTTCCTAATTTACAGACTCGTGGACTGACTAGTGCCTGGGTCACAATTAATGACGTTTTGACAGGCCAACCGTCACCCTGACACACTGTTCGTGAAACTGTGGCTCTTAAGTTTAATGGGGTTCTACTTCGTGCATTAAATAATATAAGACAGTAAAACAGCACTCTTTTTATGTTCACTCTTCTACATGTTTCGGCCCTTCTGGGCCATCTTCAGGGGTATTTCAGAGGTCATCTTCAGGGAGACTTCAGAAGTCTCCCTGAAGAGGGCCCAGAAGAGCCGGAACATGTAGGAGAGAGAGAGAGAGGGAGCGTTAAACAGTGAGCATTAAAACATGGTGTGCATTTTGTTGGTGTTTTATTGTTTTATACTGTGGCTCTTAATTTATGCTGCCCGTAAGGTTATAACCTGCTGTTACGTGGCCCTATCACAATCATTGTGAGTGAGTGTAGTTAGTAGTTTACGGAGTAGACAACCGACAAATTGAGGTTCAATTCGGGGCAGAGACAAGAGATAGCATTTTCACACCGTTCAGAACGACTCAGAGATCCACCCAGAAAACTAACCCTTGGGGAACGGGAATACAGCGGACGGGGTTTGAAACTAACCACTAACCTCTAGATATGCATTTTATGTTGTTCATAGCGCACATATTGCTACAATCATTACACCATCCAACTTATGCACTGGATAAAATACGATCATGAGCTATTATAAAACTCCGTGTTTAGGCACCGGGTTGCCACTATCAGGGAGCCGTTCACTACAAAGGATTGCAGATCCAACACACCACTATAGTTACTGTGTCGCCCTTACAGTGGTTATTAAAATATTAAAACGTTAAAGTTCTAAATTCTGTAATTTTGATGTTTAATGTTTTTATCAACTCTGTAAGGGCGGCATAATAACTGGATTGGCGTGTTGATCCTACATTCCTTTGTGCTGAACAGCTCCCTGATGATGGCATCTCGGTGCCGAAACATGTAACACTTTTATACTTGTTCTTAAATGCTTTTTATCCAGTGCATAAGTTGTTTGGTGTAATGATTAACTCTAGATATAGTTTACGAATGTGTGAACACATACCTCCACTCCGCCAGTACGTCTTCTTAGCGTGGTGCGTGATTCAGCACATCTGCTGGCTTACGCCTCTCAGATTAGCGTAGGGATATACTGTAGTGCAAGAACTGTGAAACTCATTTTGTGGGTTTTGAATTAAAGAGGGGCAACCAACGATTTTGAGGCCATGCGGATGAAGTTTCTTATACGTTACACACAGTTACAGAATTAGGGCATTAAAAAAAGCGCGGATGTAGGCAGCTAAGCGCATGCAGCAGAGTTCTTGAGAAGCTAATTTGTTCTCACCTTATCCAGAAATTCCTTGCATTTTAGTAAACGTGGCGGTTCCATTACCGTGTTCGCAAAGGCCCGCCAGTGGTCCCTGTCCTAAGACATATATCCAATGTACATTCCCAAATTCTGTTTAAGATCCATTTTAATATTATCCATAAGGGAAGGACTGCAATTTAAGTCATAGTAGAAGGCATCCATGCTTCTCAGGAAAAGTGGAAAAATACAAGTAGAAAAAGTGCTACGATATTTTCTCCAATGGCGCAGCAGCCCCTAGTGGGCCAGGGCCTCCTCTTTATCGAGGCTTCACGATTGCACTCGGACACACCACAGTCGGTAGGACTGAACTGGAAGAATGGTCAGTGCTAGGAAATATATTACCAAAATTAACATCTTGTATATTATAAATGTGTTTAGTAAACAAATGCCGATGAGGAGGTCGTCCCAAAATGAAATGGAAGGAAATTTTTGGATGAGATTTCATGGAAGAGACTTAGTAAACCTAAAACATGCAACCATTTCAAGAACAAAAAGAAAGAGGAGGAAAAGATAAAGAATTACCGATTGTTGTGTTTTCATTTGACTTTTATCGAATGTAGTTTTCTGAGGAATCTTACTGCTATTTTCGCGAAGTCTTTACGAACACTGTACTGTTTTTATGCATCGAATGCATGGGGTTACGCCTCCACTCCACGTGTGTTTCCATTGCCCGTCACTGTACATTTCTTACTTTTTCTTATCTGCACGGGATTTCAGACAGCTCAGTTATTTCATAGCCTTCTCGCTATTGCATCATTATTTGATCGCACTCTTCTCTCATTGTCTCTCTCCGTAAGTCCTCCAATCTGCATTACTCTCTTGGGGGTGAGAAGTAACCATGAATTAGTGAGATAAATAGAATAAGTACGTACTGTCGCTGACATGGTTGGCTGCATTGCGTACGCACCCTTTTGTTACATTTGCCAACGAGACAAAACACTACGCCGAACTGTGTAAAATCATTGTTAAACGGTTTGTTTCTTTTGTTGAAACGTGTAAATTGTAATTAACTTTGTCACTGTTTGGTTACTGTAAGGCTAATTGCTTAAAGTGATAAAGGTTTAATTAGCTATCCATTTATTGTATTGTTTGCTTGTGTGCACACGGTACATGTTCTTTGTGTGACTGGACGGACAATGGGCCCACATGATGGCTACATGTCAGCTTTTGAGTGTGTTTTGTGTGGCATAAAATCCTGCTGCTGAATTGCTGTGTTAAATGTACCTGCCCTTACGCTGCTATCGACGAGTATGTCTGTTAAATGCAGAGCTGGAAAGCTTTGCATCTTAGTGCTGTGTGTTTGAGATGGCATGGATGCCGCAGGTCACATTCACCGTCTGTAGATTATCATCAGTGCTGCCAGCGTTAACGAGATGCCAAAAGGTAACTGCATTATGTTCGTGCTTTCGTGGTTATTTAACGGCGTTGCGACGACTGCTTGAGTCATATATATATATATGCGTTCAGATGTAAATAAATCAATGAAGAAATTAATATATATATATATGTTCCTGTGCACGGTCTAAGGCGTGGGTCTACGGCTGTTCGCTTGCTAGGATTGTGGGTTCGAATCCCGCAGTGAGCATCGATGTCTGTCTCTTGTGAGTGTTGTGTGTTGTCAAGTAGGGGTCTCTGCGTCGGGCTGATCACCTGTCCAGAGGAGTCCCACCGAATGTGGTGTGTGAGTGTGATCGTGAAGCCTCGACAGTGAGGAGGCCGTGGCCCACGAGGGACTGTCGCGCCCTGGGGAATATATATTCCTGTAATCGGATACATTTGGTCGTGTATAAGCTTACATTTTCGCACGGTCGCCCAGCTTCCAATTGCCGCTCAATAGAAATTGAGAATTTGTAGCCACGTTTATACTCTGTATGTATAGAACACTAAGCATTCCGATTCACTAGTTGTCGTCAAACTGAGAGCTAGATAGTGATGTGCTCTGAGAGCGGTGTAGAATCGCAACAGCTTATTTACATGTTATGTACCTTTCGTTTCTCTGCAGTAGATATCAATGTTGCCTCCAGTTTATCTACCGTTGTGTACACACATATATGTATATATTATGTTAGTACTGGTACGTAGGAATTAACCTAACCCCATGGGTCAGAGTCCTTTTCGAAAAGCTGAGGGTTATTCAGCTAGTAACCCCCATTTCACAGAACTCAAAGGAACAACAGCATGCCACTTTTCCATATCCTGAGCCAGATGAATCAAACCCACTTCATCCCATCCTATTTGTAAGGATACATTTTAATATTATTATCAAGTCTGGGCTAAGGTCTTCCAAGTGGTTTCTTTCCTGAGGTTTCATCGTCAAAGCCCTGTGTTCATTGCTTTCATCGTCGGTGCCTGCCCATCTCGTCGTAATTGATTCGATAACCCAAATAATATTTTATGAGGAGTACAGATCATGAGGCTCCGCGTCCTCCTCATGCCACAAGAGGCAGCCTCCTGTTATGTCCACCCTCTTAGGCCCAAGTAAGCTTCCTCAGCATCCTATTCTCAAACATCCTGAACCTATCTTCAGTCCGTAATGTGAAGGACAAAGTTTAACACTCGTAGAAAACTACGTGCAACATGATACTTCTAAGATATTTCTAAATATTTTTATTTTTAAAAATAACCTGGAAGAATAAAGATTCGGAACTGAATGTTAGCAGTCTTTCCAGGAATTTAATCTGCTCTTAATTTCTCCGTGCATGCATGATCAGGAACTACGAGGTATAAGTCTGTGATTCCGTCTATTGTTTAAGTGCTTATAGCAATTTTCATGAACGTATGAACTGAACATACTGACATAACGATGTAATGACATTGTCTCTTCTGTGTAAATAAAGAGGAAGTATAGTCCAGAAGTATTGGGCATTAGACGTATGGATTGATGGACTGAGGAACGTGGCATTTATTTTGCATAACTTGTTTCACTTAGGACTGCATGCAGCATGCTAGTTACCCTTTTAGTCCTCATTTCCCTGTCCATGTGCAGTACGTGTAGAGATCGGAATGTCTGGCTGTTCTTACCGTGACACCTTACAGTACATCAAGTGTAGTTAAGCCACTACTTCATTGAACTACTTTATCTTGTGGTATTACGTTGGACCTTAAAATTCCACTCTGAAGAAATTGAAATTTAATTTCCCGAAGTTTTCGATAATTAATCACGCTGAATTAATTAAAATATCTCCCTTTTTCCCTGATATAATGCCGTCATCACCGTTTTCACGCCACCACAATCTCTTTAAGAAGGCTGTGGCTCTTTGTTACTTGGCACATAGAGTGCCACACTGATTAACTCCGAAATCTGCAGTTTAAGATTTGGAATTTCTTGCTACGAAATTATGGATTAAAATTTCTAGCAGAAGGTTTTGTTAGATTTGTACCATGCATAGTAAATTATTGGGCACACGGTAGCGCAGTTGGTTGAGGCACTGCGCTACAAGCCGGAAGGTCGCCGGTTCGATTTCCGATGCTATCGTTGGAATTTTTCATTTACATAATCATTCCGGCCTCACTATGGCCCTGGGGTCGACTCAGCCTCTAACAGAAATGAGTACCAGGAATATTCCCGGAGGATAAAGTAGGCCGGTGCCGAAGGTTGACAACCCTACCACCTTCCTATGCCGATTGACTTGAAGTCTGGGAGCCTCAACTTCCTGGAGCCCACAGGGCCTGTCCAGGCCTGTAACGGGATTGCTTTACCTTTTTATAGTAAACTGTATTAGCATTGTGGCGTGCCGTAATGCATACATATTGCGTCAGGGTATTTTATTTGTAACTGTTGGCCTGGCGCGATTTGATTTTTAAAGTTGGCAATCATACGCTCGTAGGTCATATTCTGAGGGGTTTTGTATATCTTTCACTAATTCGCGATTTTAATTTAAATGTGTTTGCCATTTAAATAGAAACAAAGCTAATGTTCCTGTACTTTCACAATTCCTTATCAAGTGCTTGCAGTGTCTCCATAATAACGCTGGCGGTTTTCTTAGACTGCTTTGCTTTGCCTGTAACTCACGTCTGAGGCTGGGCTGTACATGTAGTTCGCAAGGGGCAAAAAAGCAAATACGTACAGACTTTTGGCAGTAATGCGTCTTTGAAAGGAGAATGAAAATCATAGAGTTTATCATCAGCAAGGATACTAAGCATTTAGATTTTTATTGAGTTGAACTCATGTACTTTTCGATAGGATGAGTATCATTAATGCCACATTCCTTGTATGAGTTATTAATTTGTGTTATATTAAATGACGGTTTTAAACTGTACTATTTATAGCTTCGAATTGTAGACTGATGTCAGACATTTCATTTTCAATTATGTGTAGGTGTTTTTTTCTGTCATATTTTAGCACACAATGCAGGAACTTCGCTGGAGAAACTTACAAAACCAGGCGAGGTCTAACGATAATACGTGCAAGGGTATTTGAATCCTGGACCTAAAAATTTACGTAACGATATTTATGATAGACGTATGAAAATTTCCTAATTACTAGTGCATAAGTCTGAGTTACCTCACGCCCATGCAGGAGAAATACAGCACAAAGTGAACGTACACCTGTCAGCATTAAGTTCCCGCATTTACCAGCGAGGTGTATAGAACTGTCAGTACCAAGTTAGCGCCCCATGCTATTAGACATCCCATCTCACACTGCTGTAAGAGAAGCTGCCGCCACGCTGTGTTCGGCACAGGTTTTTCCCAAAGGACCCTACAAAGGGACAATATATACAAGCCACATGGGATGCCGGTCTCGAAGTTACAGAGAGCCAAGTGCCGGACTGCCGGTCGGCTTATGGATCATTCATAAAGCAGATGGATGCAGCGAATTATGCTCACGTCACGGTACGTGGTCAAGTGATCTAGACTGCGGGCGAGAGTGACTCACGTCACATGCTATATAAACAGTCGTGATGGTAAAAGTTTCCAACCCGACAGTCTGTCGTTATCCTCATCAGGGTGTAAGTCATTTTTCTCGGCTGCGCCGACTGAGTGGGTATTAGTCTGTACATATTTTCTTTGGTCGAAATAAGTTTTTTTTCTGCCAATTGGAAACTGTTAGAGCAGGGGTGTCCAATCCGCAGTCAACAATAACAGTTTTGGTCCTTTGCCAGAAGAGGTTGGACATCCCTCTAGTAGAGCTGAAAGTATGTTATTTAACCTTTTAAAGCCTAGCGGTAACTTTACATACCACCAGGTTTAACATTAAAAAATGTTACGTGGTGCCCACATTGCATTTATGTGTTTTGTACGGATCTCAGAACACACAGCAACTTTTGCCTTATAAAACATTAAGAGACTGGTTTTTATAACCGAAGTGGAGAGTGTTTACAGCGCGGTACGCACTGAGTCCTTGTATAAAACAGATACGCTTCGTCTTTAAAGGGTTAACTAACAGCGCTTTATCTGCTGTGTAGTTTCTTGATTACTAATGTGTGTGGCATATCTGTTAGGGCAACACGTGTAAAGATAGGTGGAGTGAGAGCTCGATGCATTTTTGACAACAAAAAGAGAACTTAACTGTTGAGTGGGCACGCCTGCTGCTTCGTATCTCCGCGATCTTGGGTTCAAATGTCGATGCTGAAGTCGGCTGCCTTCCCTGAGATTTTTTGTTTTCCTAAATTTATCAACGCCTATGCCAGGATATTACATCAAATTCTGCCACGACTTGTTCCTGTTACATCCTTTGCTTTCACTCAAAAATCATTCGGTGGCATGTGATCTGAACTATTCATTCCGTTATTACGTAGCAGATAAACAATATTTTGAGAATACGTACAAACGATCCTTTTAACACATTTGTCCCTTACGCACCGAATGCAGCAAGGCAAACATGCCACTGTCAGCATGATTGTACGTAACATTGGAGTTCCTCTATAGTTAGCGGTAGTGGTCCTTCTTGTCGTCTTCATCAGTCCGAAATACTAACCTTTTAAAACCTAGCGGTAACTTTACGTACCACCAGGTTTAACACGAAAAAATTCTACGTGGTGCCCACATTGCGTTTATGTGTTTTGTACGGATCTCAGAACAAACAGCAACTTTTGCCTTATAAAACATTAAATGATTGGTTTTTATAACCGAAGTGGAGTGTTTACAGCGCGGTACGCACTGAGTCCTTATATAAAACAGATACGCTTCGTCCTTAAAGGGTTAAATCGGTACTTTTTAGAACACCTTGGTTGTTTCTTTCGGCTGTTAGATCGTTTTTGCGCATAGCTGTGCGCGTATTCCTTGTGTGTTGAAGGATCATGTGCTTGCTGTGTTGTTGTGATACTGCCGCATCACATATATAACAGTTTAAAAAATACTCCATGGAGATGAAAGAACAACATGCGAAGACGAAGTGCCGTCTTTATTTGCTGTATGGACCAAGTACAGGACACATTTCATTGGCCTGACAAGGCGTCTTCCTGTTTTGACGCCAGAGCACCAACGACGGAAGGTTTGAATTGCGAGACAGTCTGGCGCTTTTATTTGCTGTGGCTAATGGCAATCCGTCTGTCCTGTTTGCACATACTTCTGCCCCACATCTGAACTTTTGGTGAACCAACCGAAGATTTTGAATTGTCTACAATAATTGAAATTTGGTTTGTGAAATTAATCATTGACCGTCAGAAGAAA
Source organism: Coptotermes formosanus (assembly GCA_013340265.1). Taxonomy (NCBI): domain Eukaryota; kingdom Metazoa; phylum Arthropoda; class Insecta; order Blattodea; family Rhinotermitidae; genus Coptotermes; species Coptotermes formosanus. The sequence continues at coordinate 1,535,959 of BLKM01000265.1, read as the reverse complement.
AGCTATATTAATTTTGTGAGGTTATGAAACTTGAACTTACACCTCAAGGGAATGATGTTTATTGAGGGTATGACTTTTTTTGTCCCCCGAAATATAGACACCTGTCCTACCAAAGTACGTACTATTGCATTCCAAAAATTTGTTAAAGGCTTATTGTGGCTACTTGAAGACAAAATGCTGAGGAGAATGTTTGAACCTAAAAGACACGAAGTAATAGGAGACTGGAGAAAATTCTGTGAAGCCACGCCTCCACCACTGGTATTTCTGTCAAACATTTGTCACTTGTGGTTACTTGCCATGTCGTGGAAAGTGTACAGTTGTGCAACTGTTGGGAACTTGTCCGTTCCGCTCGAACAGTCTTAAATGAAGCACAAGTCAAAGTAATTGCCAATTCTGACGTTGAGATTTGCTGTTGCCAGTACGAATGCTTGCCAAATAAATATGTCTTGGAAAATATATGACGCATATTCATTCGGCACCTTATGCAATTCACAAATATTGGCGCATTTGTCAAATATCTTAGTGTGGGAACGCGGCTTGATGAGGAGCTCTATAATTTATAATGTTCTTCAAGTACTGTTTGTGTGATCAAATTAATTAAAATCAGATGGTAGAATGTGTAATGTGCATGGATAAGATCAGAAATTCACACATATATTTATTCAGAAAACCTTAAGCTTCAGGACCACTCTGGACATGTAGGTGTAAATTTGAGAATAATAGTGAAATGTAGGATGTAGGTTGGCAGTATGGATAAGATTAATTTGGTCCAAAATGGGGCCACATTTGAGTGCTGAGGTAATTAAATTCCGAGTTCCCTAAAGCTGGGAAAAATTTTGATGGCCTGAATTACTGTCAACTTCCCAAGAATTATTTTTTTTGGACTTAGGCATCTTGATACGTCAACGCAAGTGCTGTACCATTTCACTTATACTGCATTGAATACATATCGATATATGTCGAAACATCGATACGCGCATTGCATCTCATCCCTGATTAAGAATTCCCTTTGTCCTGTATTTGAGTGCGGGCTTGAATCTTTTCAGTTCCAGCCATATTTTTACTTTCTTTTATTTACATATTTTCTGTTCTTTCGTCCTTCGCTTTATCTGCTTTATCTCAGCATCCGTCTCCTGGTGCATCAATTTTATCTGCCTCGGGAATGCTTAGAGATGTAGTTGCCTGGATTTGCTTCATGTTCACGGAGTGACTGGAGTGGCTTATACCCTCAAACTTGGAAGAATAGATACAGATTTTAAATCACCAAGAGAGATTTCAGTGGCCCTCCTGTAGTGTTACAATAGTTCTATCTACGGTCTCGCACTAACTAACCTTAGAAGTTGATAAACTATCGTTAAAATAAATGTCTGCACCAAACTATGTGAATCTTGCAGTTGACTTCTTACCACTCGTAGATCGTGTTTGGGAGATCTCGACTTCGAATATCCGTCTAGAACGTGCTAGTGACCAGCTCATAGGGGCTTCTCTCAGTAACTCGGGATAGGATTCGTTTACGATAGTAAATACAGCCAAGTGTAGGCCTTCGCCTACTGCGATACCATAGCCCATTGCAGGCATTTATTACAGTCCACTGCAGGCCTTTGCCTTCTGCTGTACTACAGCTAAGTGTGGTCCTTTAGCTGCTGCTATAATGCAGCCAGATGTAGGCCTTGTCTTGCTGCTGAATCACAGCCATGCACAGGCGTTCACCTCCTGCGCAGCTATAAGCCACTATATTCGTAGGTCTCCACTCTTGCGTTGCTACAGCCTGGTGTAGGCCTTGGTCTTCTGTGATACTACAGCTGGCTGCAGGCTTTAACCTCCTGCGCTGGTACAGCCCGGTGCAGGCCTTCATCTCCTGCGGTACTACAGACGGTTGGAAGCTTTAACCTCCTGCGCTGGTACAGCCCGGTGCAGGTCTTCATCTCCTGCGGTACTACAGCCGGTTGGAAGCTTTAACCTCCTGCGCTGGTACAGCCCTTTGTCTACAGTACTACAGCCCTGTACGCGCCTTTTACTTTTCAACATTGCCCCTCCATGAGTCCGTATTCATTACTCTTCACTTCATCCAAGAATCCGCAGGCTCTGTTCGACACTGTTTTCACCTTCTGCTTTGGTCTGGAAGACGTTGGCTTCGTACTGGAGTGCGCCTAATTTTATCTGCAAGTGTGCCTCAAACACAACACACCAAATTTCATGTGGAGATGTCCCACCAATTCCTCACTGTTTCTGATTCACTGTTATCCATTTTCATTAGTCGGACGGTGAAATTTTCTAATATTCTTTAACGGGCTTTTATGTACTTTTTGTCACCTCCATTCAGTGCACAGCTTTTGCTGCCATGTGTGAAGACAAGTCGCAGAAGACGCACAACTCTAGTGCCTTTAAACATATAATGACTCTTCCCACATCCAAACCGTTTTCCCATTTGACGTTATGTAACGTAGGCATGTGGCTTTAAGCAAAACAAGAATCCTGTACCAACAACAGACTTATTTTAGCATGGAAGTGATTAACAGTAGTGTTTAAAATCTGCCTCAAACCACACGATACTAATTTTTTTTTCTATATTTTCAGGTATGTGACGAGTGTACGCATCTGAAGCTTGGCGTCACGTGAGTCGCGAAGGAAAATACCCGAGGGAGGTAACAACATTGACAAATTGGCACGTTAAGGGGAAGCCTCATCCCGTTTCCGTACAACTAGAGATCTATATGTAAATTTACTAGAGAATATGATAGCATCTGGCGGGTTTATCGGACTTGCGGGCTTCAATATCCTTCAGGCGCCTCTGGCAGGTGATTCATTTGCTAACTAAATAGGAGTCTGTTTGAAATGAGACTGAGCTGCAAAGCTCTTAAAGAGAAATTGTGTTGGGAATGAGAGAAAATACGTACTAAACCACGACTGTTTCGTATGATTACCATCAAAAGTCTCCAGCACGACTGCTATACCTTATTTATGGTTACTCTTTATCAGTTATGTAGACAAGTATCTTGCTAACAAGTACAATAACCGACAAATGCACATAAAACGACTAAAGATAATACACGATATATAGAATTGCTATACGTTTCATCGCCGAGGCACCGTCTTCAGGGGATAAAAATTACAGTGTCTTGCAAGTACCATGACGAAGTTTTTTGGTATTAGAGCAATACAATTTTAAGAACCAAGAACGTTGTGTTAGTACTTACACGTCTTTGTGTTTTGGATTCTCTAAAGATGGCACCTCGGCGCTGAAACATGTAGGAATTTTGTGTGTCATGTATGATTTTTAGTCGTCTTATGTGCATATGTTGGTTAGCGTAATTATTTGTAA